>RCAB01000016.1:51296-392223 GCA_003640385.1 Setaria digitata
CAATAACAATAATAACAATAATAAGAATAATAATAATAATAATAATAATAATAATAATAATAATAATAATAATAATAATAATAATAATAATAATAATAATAATAATAATAGTAATAATNGTAAATGATAATAATTATTAGAATTAATAATGATAACAAAACATAAGCATCTACCAATAATTACAGTGGTAATTCTGCAAATTTTTCCAGTTAACTAATAAAGTAATTAACCTCGCGTATATCGCAATCTGTTAATTAGTTCAGCAGCTAGTTGATCACAGTCACGTGTTATTGTAATTAACGAAGGAAATATGACCTGTTGAAACAGCATCTAAACATATGCAGTTTTAATTTTTTCCATTTGAAAATATTACTGATAAGCAAAATGAGAGGCTTTTAGCACGGTTCAGTATATTATTTTTGAGGTTAACAGTGATAATAGTACTGATTATTTCATGATGAGATATTTTGATTTCAATTACTGATTTCATTCAGGTGAAGTGATGGACCATAATCTTTGATTGAAATATTTGTTGGTCCAGAATGCATGATAAATCACGTAGTTCTAGTTTAAATAGTAAGTAGTGCCCTACCACTTCATTAAACTGATTCTAGCGCTTCATTAGACTGATTTTCATTTTCAGGTTTACGAGCCAACCGATGCAGTAAACTTCAAGTTTTCCCTCCTCCCATTCAGTTCCTCCATCTTCTTTCTTTCACCGAATCATTGCTTCATTAACAATTAAGCACCTTCTCAAACAGACGATAGGTATCATTTCAATGCTTTTTTTTCTTTAATGAGGAATATCAGCTAAATTTTTCCATGATATAAAAAGTTTAAAAAAAATCGTAGTTTGTAACAAAATAACCAGTGCTATTTATTTGCTGATATAAGAAATTGATAAGGATTATTTCAATGCTGATAATTTTTTTAGTTAATGAAATTACCAGTATATCATGATGAAGCACTTGCATACAACACTCTTCATAAATGCTCAACAACTGGATAATTCCGCACGAACGAATGTATGCATCAACATATTCGAAGTGACACAGTGCAAGTCGTTTCAGTTCATCCAAATTACCTAATTAAATTTTTAAAATTTTTTCTCTCTCCTACCCTTCCTCATACTTCAAAGTACAAATTTTAGAATTTTTAAATAATTTCAAAAGGAAAACAAACATAATATTTTCCCTTAAAATGTTAACAAGTGAAATGATACAAAATCTCATTGTCAGATTGTTCGGAACGGTTCAAATAAATATGTTCTCGAAAAGGTGCGACAATTTACCTGCATGCAGTAAGTGGTACCACAAATTTCGAACTTTTCGTACATTTATTGTGCCGTCATCCTGTTTCAGTGGTCGTGGAAATGTTGGAATTTCGGTCTGTGGTGCTGTCAAAGAACAAGTTGAATGAGTACTGTCATCATCGGCAAGTAAGTTTGTCATAAATCCATGAGCTCTTATGAACTGTCTCTAAAGTGTTACATTTTCAATTATAGTATTTTAAATATTATAATGACTAAATAACTCAATTATTTGAGTGTTTAAAATCATGAAAGTTAGCCTTTATGTCAACAAATAAAAATTTGTTTACAGTAAAAATTTTTTTTCAATCCCAAAATTTTATATTCCCATTCCACTGAAATTTCTAAAACAGACTTGAGTAGACAAATATCGGCGACGAGCTATATTTAACACACATAAGTGACTCCATTTATAAACAAGACGATTTTCGCATACAAATTCTACTATAAGACATCCTAAAATTCTTTTTTTTTTTTTTTTATGAATAGTAATTACTATAATAAAAAGGAAAAAATGATTTATATTACATCAGGTGAAATATTCGAAGTTGAACTGCTTATGTGTGTTTTTTTCACATCAGTTTTTTTTTTTAATCTACCAATTTAAATCTAATTGCAAAACACATCCAAAAGTCTGTTTCCTTTTAAATTCATTAACGTCTAATTGCAAGCTTAATTTGATCATAAAAACAAATGAATTGTGAAATAAATTGAGTTAAGAAGGAAAGAGAAAGAAAATGAAATAAATATTCAATAACCAAATTTATCAATGATTGTATGTATCAGTAGTGATAATGATAAATGTCGGGAAGTTTCATCGTTCATTTCACCGCTCATTATTAATGCATCCAGAATTTCCAAAGTGGTAAGTCCATGAGATGTGACAATTAAAAGTTGCGCAACTGTCCGTACGATTAACTCTCCGATATCATTTTCAGCATGACAAAAATATTCATCGATATTATGACCAAATGGACGATTAGTTCCATCAATAATTTGTTTCAGTGATAATTGAACAATTAGTATGTTATTGTTACTAGCTTTTGCCTGAAATTCTTATGAAATTCAACTTTTATTTATTTATTTACTTTTTTTTTTGGCTAAATCTTTTGTGAATTAAGATAAATTTTGATCTAGAATTCAGTCACTGGAATTAAAGGAACGAAGCAAAAAATTTCGCAAAAGCATACAACAGTTTGAATTTCATTTATCTGCTGAAGACTTAGTCTATTATCGTCAAAGTTTAAGTGGATATATTGCATGATATCATCGATTGTGAAATCCGGTAATTCCAGCAAGGCTGGTTCTTGCAAAATGAACGGTATTGTCGTTGGGTGGTCTGTTGTGCATATTAGAACAAGATTGTTTAAGCATTTCCGGAATTGTTGATCTAAATTACTCAATATTCGTCCATATTTGATCATATTAGCATCATCGATTAATACATAAACCGGTCGGTTCAGCTTTTTTAACAATGATTTAAAAATGGCAAGTGTTGTTGATAAATGGAATGAGCTAATTAATGGTGTCGTATCTTGTCCTGTTAAATTGCATAATGTCATGCAAATCCCATGCCACAGTTCGTGAGCATATTCTGATCCAGATGTTAAATTAACAAACCTGGAAAGTTTAACTTTAAAACAATATAAATTTCGAAAAAAAAAAAAGGTAAGAAAAAGTGAATTTTACAGTTCACATCGAAATTTTACGCATTCAAACTGGCTTATTAATCATCTAAATTTGGCAGCAAAACAAAAAGATATAATTAACCTTGAACAAACTTTCATACCTTGTGATAACATAATGTTCTTTTTTAATTAATGCATCATAAAATTGACATAAAAGCGATGTTTTTCCAGAAATTTGATTTCCTTGAATATGAAGATATCCTTTACTTTTATTGATCCAGAAATTAACAATCTGATCTATCTTCTCTCGGTTTAACCATTTTTCTGGTAGCTGTTTTACCGCAAATGCAACATGAACGTCATTTTCAGCTTTCGCTATAGAACATTGTTCATTTCTTTGCATTATTGATGGTGTACTTAATGCGGAAACAAAATTTCTCAGGTGTTCTGTTACCTGTAATTAAGCAATAAATTATATGAAAAAAAAAGAATAATTATTTTTTAACAATTTTAAGTTCATAAAAGGAAAAAAAAAGAAGAAATTTCTCATCCTTCATTCTTGTATCAATTTCACAATATACTACAACAATCCAAAGCTTTCTTTTTTCATGACATCATTTAAAAATTTTATTTACTGAGAAATTTCCTTACGTAATAAAAAACAAGAAAAAGCGTAATAACCTGCGCTATAAATGATTTCGTATATTTATCACGCTTTCGACTGATGTTATGCGACTTGTTATCATCATCATTGGCATCTGATCCCACGTCTAATGAAATTACGGATGCGTCACTTACGATAATTGTACGTTTCAGTGCTTCAATTTTTTCACGCTGTTTTCTACTTTCCATACCAGTATCTTTTGTATTATTTGTTGCCGTTGATTTCATATCTCCTATAAAATGTTAAATATTGCAGAATTTTTTTTTTTTTTTCTTTGAATCAACTGAAAGATTATTAAATTTTTCTTTTTCGCTTCATTTAATTATTTGTTTATTCGTGTTTCTTGTTTGGTCATTTTTTCTCGAGAAAAATAAATCAACGATTTGTAACCTTTTGCATTCCGAAGGCAGAATAAAACTTTGCTAGGTTGGATTAATGCTATTTGAATAATTTGTTCCGCTGCAGATGGGAACAAATTTTGAGGTATTTCTGACTGTTGCTGATTATCATCCGCAGACGCCTAAATGAGATGAAAAATGCCATAAATGATTTGATATTTCGCATGATAGCAATCAATTAATTATTCATTGGAAGAGAAATGAACAATTGCTAATTCTTTTTTTTTTTTTTTTTTTGAATAATAGTTTAAAATGTTCTCTAACAGATGTTTCAAAATTGCTTCATAAAGTGAAAAAAAGAAAAAAAGATCAGAACCTTATCAGCAACTTGCTGCAAAATAGATGTGAGAGTATCTCGATCAGTTAAACTGATCGGCACATCGAGAAGTTCATAACTAGCTCGTTCCACTTCTTCACATCGTTTGTAATACCGATCGAGTAATCTAATTTCTAAAAAAAAAAGAAATTTTATTTTATTCCATTTGCATTTGCAAAAAAAAAAAAAAAAAAATTCTAAATGAAATGTCGCTATTGTCATTTTAAATGACAAATTTAAATTATGCATAAGTGTGATAAAATTTTAACTGATAAAACTGAAGCAAACCATTTAAATACAAACATACCACTGCTTGATTGCGAGAAAGCTTCTTGCACTATTTTAAATTTATGTATTGGTATTTTCTTTGGTAAAATACATCGACCATATTGATTACCCAAAAAGCACTACGAATATTGCCAATAATTAGTTCATTTAATTATTTAAAAATTTAACTCAGGAAGCAAAAAAAAAGAGAGAAATTTATTTTAATATAGTTGTTTTTAATTAATAATTAACTAGCTAACAAATTTACATACTAACTAACTAACCATAAGATATGAGGTAGGCTTTGAGAAAAGCTTAAGAATAGCTTGAAAGGTGTCAATATCCAAGCTATTTGTAACTGGTTCCACAAATTCCACATCAACGCCAATTTGTAAGGCATAATGTTGAATATCCAGTGCTACATCTTTCAGTAGTAGATGACGTTCGTATTCAAATTCTGATAAAAAAAAAATTGCTTTTTTTCTTTTTTTTTTTGTTATTTTAGTTACCTTTTTCTCTTTTTGATAAAAAGTTTTTCGAATTTTTATTTTTGAAGTTAATTAAAATCATCGGTTTGATTAAAAATGTTTTTTGTCTTTCTATTTTTTTTTTTTTTTTTTTTTTTTTCTATAAATAAAAGCCTAAAAATTAGTAGTTAATTATCCAGTTGATTTGAACTGCCTGGTTATTCAGTGCAGCGTATAACTTTGTGATGGCACACTGCACGCCGTCCCCATAGGACGGACTTCCTGAAAGGTTTGTCATGTTAACCGCTATCATTATCATATCATTTAATCTATTTCACTTATCAGCTTACTTCCACTAATCCATTTTTCCTAGCTTAATTATTATGTTAAGCAATTTTAATCAGACACCGATGAGATTGTTTTTTATTTTTATTTTTTAGATTAATTGATTTTTTTTTTCATATAATAATCATACAATATTTGCATGATTAAAAAAGAAATAAAAAAATTCATACAAAAAAAAAAATGATATTATACCTTTTAAAGAAGGGAAAAATATTATAATACGAGCTTGTTGTACCGTTTTCACGGAATAGTTTGTTTGTTTTAAATTTTTATCACTGTTATCACTTCTAGGATCAACATTCGTTATCCCAGATATAGTATTAAGACGAAACATGAAACTTGAATAATGGTAATCACAGTATGTTTTATTACCATAGCAACATCAGCGTCTATAAAATGGAAAAGTCAAGACCGATTCATTTTTTTTTTTTTTTGTCTTTTTATTTTACGACAAAGTTCATCGTTTGATCAAGCAATAAAATTGCCTAGTTTTGCTAATATAGTATGTGATAGAGATTAATGTGTCATAAGCTTCAGAGAAAAAAGAAATTAAATGTACACTTTACTTAATTTGATTAATCATGTTCCAAAATGATTACAAACAAATTTTATCTGTTAACAAACATATCCACAAATAGTTGACTTTGTGCTTACATTAAAATTTAGTTAATAATTTTTTTTTTTGCTTCAATTAAAAATATTAGCCTAGAAGTGTAGAATTTTATCATTATTGTACACATCACTACGATTTTGCTAATGTTGTAGTTAATTAATGGGAACAAGTAATGTAAGAAAGAAAAAATTTCTTCTTTCAAGTATTAAATCATTTAAGTAATATATTAAGATATAGTAAATGAAATTTGACGTTAATAATTGGTCGCAATTCCTATTTAAAAAAAAAAAAAAAAAAAAAAAAGCAAATAAAAATTTTTTTTTTAAAAAAAAAAGGAAAGAAAAGACAAATGAGCAAAGTTTTATTTATAGAAAATTACTATTTAAAAGAAAAAAAAAGAAGTGATTTTTGTGAAAGTAAAATCACAAATGACGCAAATAAATTTTGAATTAAATTTTTACAGTCAAAAAATGAAAAGAATTAAAATTTAACATCATATGAATGCGTTAATTTTTTCGTCCACTGTATCTCTCATGCAGATCAACAAAATAAATAAATAGTTTAATTTTAAAGGGAAAGTTCTTCCAGTCAATAATGAAATTTTATCTGGTAAGAAAGATTTTAAAATTTTATTAAACAATACTAACAATTTACTTTTTAAGAAACAAAAATTTCCACGAAATTCTCGGAGAAAAAATAATAATTTAGAAAAGCTTTCTTTTTTCAAATCCATTTTATGAATTTTAACAGTGAGCTAACTCTCAAATGTTTCTGCTGACAAAAGATAGAAATGAAATAAAAGTAACTAGAAGGAGGGAAATGATAATATTTGTATTAAAATTACTAGCTCATTAATTACCTATTCTTTAAGATTTTCATTTTAATATATATCAGAAAAGTTAATCTAAAAAAGTTTTCATTAAGAAAAATTTTTGCTATAAGGCTAAATTTTATTAGTGTAGCACGAGTGATGCAATAACAATCATACGAATCTCTTTAATTTAGCATTTTGATTTTCGTTCAAAATTTTTGAATATTAAAATTTCGAGTCTAAAAATACTTCTTTCATAGAATTAATAAAATAATATCGGAGTTTTTTTTTTTTTCATTTCTTCAAATTCCTATATTTTTTCCTTTTCTATTTATTTGTTCAATAAATCTAATACTAGCATTAGAACAAAACTGATCACTTTCCAGAATTTAAATTTCAATTTACAACTTCCTGAATCATACAAACTTTGTACCTGATAATGAATAGTTATGCAAAAACAAAAGAAGAAAAATGATGAATTTCTATGACAATCATATTATTTCATATATTATAACAACAGTCAGTATCAGCTCTCATCAGTTCTATCATTTGTTATCATAACTTGTAAAAGCGATTGCATCAACGCGTTTGCTCATGTGACACATTTTCTATTACAAAAAAAAAAAAAAGAAAGGAAGACTGAAACAGGTAAGGAAAAGCGAAAAAATATATGGTATCATAAAAATTTTATTAAAATATTTTAATATGATTTCTTTTTTCATCTAATTGCAAAATTAGCAGTAGTTTTGCTTTGTTAATCCTATTCGATATCGTCGATAAAAATGATTTTAGTGCAAATTAATTAAATCAAACATTTAAAATTCTGTCTCATTTCTCCCAACTTCTTCTTCCTTTATAATCCAGCTGAGGATTTGTCAGTGTTGATTTATGTATATTGTTTGCAAATAATTTAAAGTAGAAATGTGTGTAAAAGTTTTATTTTTCCACATCTGTGCATTCTTATGCACTAATAAATTGCAAAAGAATAAAAAAATTTTTATGAAAAATAAATCTAGCAGGAAATCCTACTGAAATTTTTAAACACTTTTGCGAGAAACTTTGTATTAAATTAAGTTTAATACTAAAACAAAATTTGATTTATCAGACAGAATTTTCCGTTCTTTCATATATATTTTTAAAACTAAAAAAACATGGTTGTAAAGCTAAAAAGAAAAAAAAAATCAGAGCTCTTTTTGTTACAAAATTTGCAGAAAAATTATCACTTCAAATATAAAAAATTGGTTCATTTAACTAATATGACAAATAAAAAACGGATTATCAAATGAGCCAAAATTCTAAAAACTTTTTTTTTTCTTTTTATTCCCACATTGACCTTCTGGTGTAATTCATTTTTTTCTTTTTTTTAACATGATATTTGTTATTTTCGGTCATTTTCAGTTTAAAATAAATGAGAAAAAGATTTCCTAAATTCATTTCACTTTCAATTTAAAATAAATTAAAAAAAGATTTCCCAAGTTCATTCTTCCCTTCTATAATATATCTAGAAAAAATAAATAAATAAAAGTTTTGTTTTTCCTTTTCAAATATTTAATGAAAAAATTGTGATTAATGCAGTTTACAAAATTGGAGTGTAACGAAAAAGCCAAAAAAAAAAAAAAAAAAAAAAAAAAAAAAAAAAACAAATAAAAAATAAGTAAAAACAAAATAAAATTAACATATAAACAAAACAATATCAGTTTTCTGTTCCATTCAATTTCAATTATTTTTAATCCAAAAGATTCATGACAAGCACATTGCTTCTTCTACTTATTCCTTCCTACCTATCGAACATAGCCAATCTTTCAAATCTTCCAACTTTTCAACTTTCCATCCATCCATTCTTCCTCTCCTCTCATTCTTCTCTCAATTTCTTTTTTTTTCATTTCTTCCAAGCCTAATTGTTCATTTCTCGAGATTTTTCCTCATTTCCTCGAGAGGACAGAGAGAGAAAGAGAGAGAGAGAGAGAGAATTAGCTGTAATTGAGCGCTACTATCTATTATCCATTACAATAGCTTAGTGCTGCTATTTAACGGTGTAATTATTTCACCTAGCAGCTGCCAACAATTTTTACGGGATTTCTTCACAAACTTCAAAATGCTTAGCTGCCTCTTAGCTGCTTTTTATCAATTCGCATTATTCTTCTTCTATTTCTTCTATTTCCTTTTCAAGTAAGCTAATATTATCTTTTTTTTTGCCCCTTTCTTCCTTTCGTTTTCTCTTCTTTTGCTTTTTTTTTTCGTCCCTCTTTTATCTATTATCATTTTTTTTTTTTAATCATCTTCCTTTTCCATATTTTACTCCCCCTCTCCCCATCCATTTCATCATATCACTTAATTTTCGTCATTTATCTGTTTTTTTTTTTTCACAAGAAATTTATTTTCTTATTTTAACAAAATCCTTAGAATAAAGTTAAAACTAAATTAAATTAAAGGTATCAATCTTTTTTGCCACCGTTTATGGTACTCTATATATTAGCATATTGCGTTAATTAATGACCAGTTTTTTTTCTTTTTTTTTTTTTTTTTTGTTCCAGATATCGTAAATTTAAACAGTTCTTTTATTTTAGATTAAAAGACTGATTTATTCACGAAATTATTTGTTAAATTTTTGAAGGAGTAATAAATTATTGCATTCTAAGTCATGTACATCTAATTATACTGCTAGTAGAAAATATATTTTGATGAATATTACATGCTTGGATTAATCTATTCATTAATTAAAGAATTTAAAAATTACAAACCATCTTAACTTCAAATTAATCATCAAATAAAAATTAGCTTTTAATACTTTGAAGAATTAAAAATATCAAATCGTTATATAATCCTATTATATATGGAAATTACACACTGTTATATTGTCAGTTAGTCAACTGGAAAATTTAGGAATAGAAAAAGAAAATTAATTATGAGCAAATGTTTTACTAATTTTTCTTTATCAGTTGTATGTAACAGTTAAATAAATATGATGATTTTTCCTTTTTTTTTGTTTTTTGTTTTTTTATAATCCATGCAGATGCTTAGAATTAGAGCAAAAGGTTTTGTAAAAATTTAAATTTGAAAACGATAAAAACAACAATTTCTGTTGTTTTAATTCGAGTTCCACATCTTATCCTAGTAAAAATCTACTCTTTCCTTATTATTTATTTATTTTTTCCGCCTTTGAAAAAAGATGATAAACTAATAAACTTCGTGCTGTATTGCAAGTGGAATAGCAGTTTCATAAATTAATGGTGAAAATTCCATCAAAATTTTATATCGTTTAATCCAAAATATTACCATCTCCAGTCAGAAGAATATGAAAAAGGAAGAAAAAATAAAAAGATATGAATATTTTATTTTCTGATTAAATTTCGAAGAATATAAAAATAATTCTATAAATAAATAGCATTACTGAGTGTGAAAATAATCAAAAATTAATATTTAATTCTTTCTTGTTTTTGACCATAATTGACCCTTAAATCTAGTAATTATGCATTGATGATATATTATTATAACTAATCATCGGAACTTTTTGCCTATCTTTCTTAAAAAAAATAAAATAAGCATAGATGAAAATAACAGGAAGATCTCCGTCTTGCTTTAAAGCTATATAAAATTGTAAAAATAGAATTTCGAAATAGCATTTGCAAGAAATTACAATCACCCTTCTCTCTTTATTGTTTTTATTTTAAGATTCAACTTAGCCATTTAGTGTCTTATTTTTGCATTTTAAACTTAATTAGTAGGATCCGTAATTTACAGAGGAAAACCGGAATGGCAGAAAATTGGAAATGTTGAACGATGTACAACGAACAATTGCTGCTTGCACAATCCAAAAGTGCAATCGGATATTTCATCATCCGGTAATCCGATGCCAGCTAAAAATATCCAAATTGTTGACAAGCAGCAATCTGATACAAGAAAAGCAGACGTTAGCTGGCGTAGAGATAAACAACAAACAACAACAACAACAATAACAACACCATCACCACCACCACCACCATCACCGCCATCACCACAACCGCAACCAATAACAGTATCATCACCATCAACAATAACAATTTTTCAAATTTTTCAAAGAAAGAATGCATATCAACAGCTAAGTGAACAATATGTTAACAAAGTGGCACGAGCGTTTCAATATTTGTGTAGCGCTTTTTACAGTATCTTAAAATGCATTTGTACGATCATGATGAATATCATCATATGGTTCTATTCGAAAATATACGATTGGTTTGCTAGTGGAGAACATTTGACGAAAACTCCCGGGACTTCGACAACAACTTTCATCAAAAATCAAAAAGAAATTGAAGAAGTCAATTCTGAAACAATTGCTAATAAAATTCAATCAGAATTACAACAGCAACAACAACAACAGCAATCTTCTTCCATAGGTTTATTGGATCTATGATATTTTATTAGCGGTTTTGGATTTCGATCATTAAAGACTTTTGTTTATTGAAAAAATTTGTGTTTTCCTTTAAAAATTCAGGGAGAAAAAAAAAGCATTCAATTTTGAGCAGATGTTTTGGAAAAAGTTCAAATTTACTGCACAACCTGAATGAATAATGCGAAATTTGAGATTTTTCAGGTGGAAAGAAATTTTTTTTTTTTTTTTTTGCACAAATACGAAAGGATAATGTGTGCATTTTGATGAATATGAAAACTTTGAAGTTTTCATTACTCGCTGAATAAATTTCCCTTATTTCAAAAAAAAGAAAAAAGAAATGATTTTCTTTTCTTTTTTTCCTTGCTTTTTTTGTAGATTCCACGATGAATTTCCAAATCTGGTCGTCACCTAGTCAGAAAGCACCTATTCAACCGGTAGAATTTTATTCCAAGAAGGAAATTTACACAAGAAATTTTGATGAGCTTACTTCAGAAGGCTCAGATGCAACAACTTCAGTGGTATCGCCATCTGCACCTGCTTCACTTTCTTTACCAGTTTTTCAAGCAGTAACAGCAACAGCAACAACTATAAAAGATGACGAGAAGGTTTGTTCTTCAATTTTATGCTTGTCATAAATGGAACTTACTTTCTTTGTCTAAGTTTTAATTTCTCTTCATTCAGCACACTTTTCCTCCCTCCCACCTTTTCCGGCACTTTATACTTTAAATGAATCCATGGAAATATTTTCAATTTATGAACTGAATTTTCTTTAAATCTTTATGCTAACTTTTTAAATTTCACATAATTATATTTATTGAAAACACATATCGCTCTATGCTTATGAAAAGAATAAATTTTTTTCCTACTGGTCAACTAAGACTAGATCGTTCTAGTTAATGTTATAGAAATTTTCAACAAAGTCAAGAATGCAGTGATTTCTTACTGATTTAGCAGTAGTTTGAACTGTCTGCGAATTATTCAAATAGATAGATTTCATGAACTTAAAGAACGATTGTAAATTTATATTTGGTATGAGGAGGAATAACGAAGAACTCAAACAGTTTCGATTACTAAAAGTTACGGATTTTTTTTTTTAATTTTGAAATTTTACAACCATATATTACTGTATTACTACAAAGACCAGATTAACTATCATTGATTTTACGGAGAAGTTCATCTAACAAAGTTTAAGTTGTAGATACCACCAAAAGGTGGAGTTGCCGTTTTGCCACCCGATATTATGGCTGAAGCTCATGCTCGAGTTAGAGAGCGTGAACAAAAATTAAATGAGCAAAAAGTTGAATTGCAAGAGGTATTTTTATGCTTCTTTTGATCAATTTTCATGCTTTTTTTTTTGTAAAATCAAATTATTCACCTCGGTGGAATTAAATTAAAATCGATTCAATTAAATTTGCACTTTTTAATTTTCCATAATTTATTGTTATCATTAAATTTATTTCCCATAATTTATTATTTATCTCCAAAAAAAAAAAAAATTCATTTTCTATTTATTTTTCTCATTCAGTTTCTTATCTTATTAAATATGACCAAAAATAAAATAAAGTATTTTTTTTTTTTTTAGTAAAAAATACTGCAAATAATTTGCTACTTGTAGAATAACGAAATGAATTCTGATTGGACAGTGACAAGTAAACGATTTGTACCACTCAAATGGAAAATGTCAACGTCAAAGGTTGACGAAGGACCTTTGAGTGATAGTAAAATAAATGAAGATGAAAGTGAAATAATGAAGCCAACTGGGAGAAGTGTTGTTTCCAGAATAAGTCAATCATCCGATCAAGATGCTCAATTCATCTTTCGTCCACCTAAGCATCAGAATATACCGTATATCTCTTATACTGCTTTTATTAGCAATTTTTCAAAATATCACAAACAAGCTGATATTTAATTGAATAATTATTGAAAAAAAAAAAAAAAGACTGAAAAAAAGTTTTTCTTATCAAAAAAGTTTAAAAAAGAATATTTAAAAGAATTTCAGAGCAAATCGTTTAGTAGATGGTAATTTTTTGATGGGTCGAAGTGTTTTTTCACCCGTACGAGAAGCGGAAGAAATGCGTGATAGATTAAATCGACGAATGACAGAAACTCCATCTGAAAGCCTTCTTGGTTCACGGTTAAATACACCTCTAGAAGATTTTTATACAACATCACATATAAATACGCCATTCGACGTAGCTACACAGGATTCGCATACGGATTTGTATTCCGGTTATCCAACAAATCGTTCACGCTCACAATCTCGAATTCAAGCAACCTTTTCTCCTCCATCTTTCAATAAAACACCTTCTCCAAGGTAAATTTAAAATTAATAATCTTAGTTATTATCAATTGTTTTTTCCTCATATTTCCTACACGTCATTCAATTTATTAACTTAATTAATTTAATTTAAAAGTGTTAAAGTATGCAAAGTTGAAGTATCATTTCCGACCTCAATTATTCCTAAAATTTGAACTTGGACTTTAATTCACCTTGTTTAGTTTTCCAAAAACAGACAGGTAATATGCATTCATCAACAAAATGCTCGATTTTCATGTGAAGAGCACTCCGGTAGTTAGGAATTTATTAATTGAACTTCAAATCTACTCATATATTTTACAGGAGAGATGAACAAGGAATAAGTATGCTTAGGCAACGTTCCAAAACCGTAGAACCCCGAATAGTTGAAGGTACCGTGAAAGCTCTTACAAGGTATACTTCATTTTTCTGAAATAGTGTTAAGGCGAAACTTTAAAATTTATGCTAAAAATAGAAGATAAAAGCTTCTCCAACCTATAGTACATGATTTGTTTTAATTTGCTGAAAAAAAAACAGAAAAAATATTGGAAAAAACTTTTTTTCCTGTAATTAATTTTAAATAAAATGAAAGATAATTTAAAAAATAATATCCTTATTAAGATGCACCACTGAAACTACTCCTTCCTTTTTTTTTTTTTTTGTTGCTAAATTAGAATTGCTTACCACACTGCAAAAATTTTCAGGAAAATTATGTAAAATAGTGAGGAATAACCGAAGAAGACTTACTACTTGTTAATTAATTGATAACAAACAACTTGTCTTAAATTTGTCAAAAAAGAAATAAATGTGTAGAAAAATAATTTTTTTCGAACTTTTGAAAAATCCAGGTAGAAACAGTTATGTTTTTTATTTTTCATTCATCCAAAATTTTCCAAACTGTGGCAAATTATCTAAGAAAAAAAAAATTAACTCTTTACCATTTAAAGAAGATTTGTATTTTTTTTAAAATTGATTTTGAAAAAAAAAAAAAGAAAAAAATTATAGCTCCAAATTTTGAAGGATTCCGTGCAAAGTCTGTGCAGGCTTTACGATGATGATACGATAATTTCCGATAGTTCGAATACTAAAACAAACATTTAAAATCCGCTTCATGGATAATACCTGATCATTCCAAAATAATTTAATCATCCTAGCAATTTACCACAATCTTTTCTTCTGAAAGGATCATGTTAGTTCAGAAAATATAGCTTATATTGATTACGGAATACAAACTAATTCAAGCTAGTAACAATCAATTTAGTTTAGTCTGGTCAAGCTGCTGCAAATCATCAAGACTGTTATTTATGAGCTTTTGCTAGAATGTGCTTTTATTAGATGGTCATAAATTATGCATGTTTCCAATTTCATGTTATTTTTGAAACTTCTAATGGAAAATTAAAAACCGATCCTTTCAGCTGTCACAATTTCCATTTCCTTTTTTTAATTTTCTTTCCAGTTTCTCATTACATGGTAAAATATCCTTATGTTGACACTATGTATAAATAGCAAAACTTTTTCACATTGACTCTACACTTTCCCGATAGTTTTAATTAATAAATGATTATTTTTCAGACAGTGGCCACCACAAAGCAATGCAACTGGCGTATATGTAGCTAAAGATAATTGGAATATAATTCCCACCGAAATTATTTCCTGTCGAAGTATATCTTTTATAAATTTCTCAGCAATAACATTTTGCTGCATCATCAAAATGTGCACCATTCAATTGACAGAGAAAGCAAAAAAGGAAAAAAGTTTGAATAAATATAAAATATTTTCTTCATATATGAAAATTCTCTCATTATTATTACATTTTTATTACATAAAGTTTTGGCAGATTGCATGAAAATTCTGCATTTCAATATCTTTTTTTCTTTTTTTAATATAAGCAACTCTTAACTATTCCTAATAAAGTTTTGGCAGATTTGCTGGAGAGGAAAAAAGAAATAATAATTACTAATGCTTAGATTTAAGCATGCGTGCGCAAAGTTATGAAAGTCTAAACAACGCTTTACGTACGTATAGAGCGAAGTAACATCCGTTTTGGGCATATCAAATCAATAAAGAATCAAAAAAAGAAAAAGGAAGTTAAAAAATTAAAATTTATATAAATAATCTTTCCCACCTTTGAGCTATCTCTTACAGGAAAAGAAAGCAGTAATTTCATTTGGGCTAGTTTCTTCTTTCTTCCTCGATGACTAGTTTCATCCGCTTGCTTTCATAAATATCGAACTCAATCTCGGTTATGTTCTTGTAATTTCACATATCATTCATTATCTCCTTTTTTAATTTTCAGTTTTTCTAGTCCTTAGAATCCAAATTATTCGGGTTAAAATTCTTTTCTCCTATTTTTCAATTGAAATTACTCTCGAAAAATTTTTTTTTGTTTGCTCACGCTTTGTTAACTTTTCATAACCACACATATATTAATTTTCTTTTATTGAATATTTAATTGATATTATAATGCAAAAAAAGGAAGAATTAATAGAGAGAAAAATTTTTCTTTCTTTCAAACAATATTTTAAGCCTATTGTTCTTAAGGAAGTATGAATGTTCATTTAAATTTAATAATTTAGCAGTTAAACAATGCACCTTAGAAACAATATGTCATATTGTATAAGTCGGAAATGTTTGCTATAGAAAAAACGAAAAATTAAAAAAAAAATAGAAGAAAAGTGATAACAATGGGAAGAAATTTAATGATACTTGGACGACATTTTGTAGTTTTTTATGGTATTATTTTTGAAGTAGGCACTGTAAACACTGTAAAATTTATATAATATGAAATGAAGAAAATAAAAACCGTCCAGCAATTATTGTCAGTGATGAAATAAATAATTTGGCTTCTTTTTTTCTTTCTTTTTTAATCAGCTCTTCTAAAATTGCATATATTTATTATAGGGCCTCAGAATTTCCTTCCTAATTTTTTTTTCCTTCCTTTTTGATTTTTTCCACTTATCATCCTTCGCTTTTTTTTTCCTCATTTTTGCAAGATAAAAAATTATGTAATTAGTGAAAAGAGGATAATATATATAGTAGCTATAGAGACTATATGGATCGGAAGAAGAATGAAAATTAATAAAATGCAATATATCATTCAAATTTTAATATTGAGTAAAGTAATCAAAATAATTAGCATAAAATTATTCCAGATGGTACAGATTACTACTGCTGCTGTAGCAAATGAATATACATACAAAGGGACAGAAAATGATTTAGTCTAAATTTGATTGTTGTATTAATACTTCGTCGGAACTGATAAATATTTCTTAACTTGATATTTTGCAATAATACAATTAGTGAGGCAAATACGCAACAGCGTAAATTTAAAAAATTATTTATTTCGCAGGTCTTTTTTTCCCCCTAAAATTTATTAAAATTAAATTTGTGATATTGTGCAGAGAAATGAAGGAAGGGATAAATACAGAGGAAATGCAAAAATAAAAATAAACTATTGCATGTCCATAAAATGCTCATCAGGCTAATTGCATGAAACACAAATGAAAGAGTGAAAAGAAAAAAGAAAAAAAAAAAATTAGAAAGGAAACCTTTAGCTAAGAAAAAATTAAGTAATTCATCTCATCTACTTTTCCTTATTATTGCATCCGTTACCATCGTTACCAATGACAACAATGCAAGAAATCAAAGAACATTAAAGTGATAATTATAATGAAGGTTTTATGAAATCATTATTTATTCATTCTTTTTATCATGTCATCATATAATTTACCAAGGAAGAGATTTTGACGTAATTTATTTGTTATTTGCTAATTTATTCATACATTTTTCATTTGATTTCTTAATTTATTAATCTATCATTTTATTAATTCATTATTATTATTAATTATTTAATATTATTATTATTGTTATTACTACTGTTATCATTCTTAGCATTATTGAAGGAGTAATGGAAAAAAGCGTAACCGATAAATGGACAAGACGTGATGAAAAGGGTGAAATAATGGATGAATGGCTAACACGAAGTTGGAAAGGTGAAAGCGATGGATTGCAGCGTCGCCCTGATGGTACCGGTGAGACATGGCATCGTGAAGTTGAGGTATCACCACAAGGTAACACATCATTTATCGATAGCAAACGTTTCTATACGAGGAATTACGTCATTGAGGTAAATACAATTTACTTTTGGAATCATTTTTGATAAATTATTCATGATATCAATTGTAATTTGTTGCACTAAGAAGACAGCATTGGTCCATAATTCATTTTAACTCCTTTCTCAGTACAATAGAATTAATATATATATATGTTAAGTAGATTTCAGAAACTCAACTTTTATCACTAATAATTAGGAAAACAGTAATTAAGAAAGACATAACTAAAAACAGCATGAATTCAAATGAAGTTATTTATGGCATTTCTATGCTGTAAAGCAATTTGTATTAAGAACCAAAATGGAAGAATGTAAAAAGGGCGTGAAATTTAAAATCTCATCTTTTTATTTTCAGAGTGAAACCCGCAATGGATAATGAAAATACTATTATTCACTAATATTATTCTGAAAACATTGGAAAAAAAAATTTTTTTTTTCGCAATATGCTGAAAATTATGGGAAAAGTAGAATCAGAAAAGAAAGGAGGGAGAAAGAGAGAAAAATAAAAACCATGATTGTATTAAAGAATTTAGTGTGTTATTAATGAAATATAACTGAAACTTTTTCGCATTGTAACATCTAATGAACTAAGCAAAAAAAAAAAAAAAATAATTATAGTGAGCCTATCTCAATCGAATTCTTCTCATTTACAATTATTTATAGGAAAAAAAAAAATATCCTCTTTCCACTAAAATATATAGTAAAATGAAATAATGAAATTCATAATGCTTTAAAAAAAAAAAAAAAAAAAAAAATTCGTGCTAATTTACTTCCTGTTCCTGCTCTTTAAATTCTTTCAAAATTTTTCGTCATTTCTATTCAACAAGGTATTTCTCACTTTATTTTAATTTTTATTCTTAATATTATCATTTTTCTTCTGTTTATTATTTCCCGCATATTGAAAACTTTTTCCTCCCACATATTTCTCCTTTTTCTTCTTTATCATTTGTTTTTTTACAAAGAAAATATCAGTTTTAAAGGCACATTTATTATATTCACTTTTTCTGTTCGAGAAAACATCCAGTATCTACTACATTTAAAATCTTTTACTACTGCATGTGCTGAATAATTAAAAAAAAAAAAAAAAAAATCATCTCCGAGCAATGTATGCCTTTCGTTAATCTTGAATAAAAAAGAAAAAAACAAGCATTTCAAAAAATTTCGTAATTGAGCATCTTGCTATCATTATAAAAAAAAGCTCATTAGAAAACGACTGAAAATTGTATTGTATTGAAAGGAGGTCAACATTTCTTTTTCATTTTTTAAAGCTCTTTTTTTTTTTAAAAAAATTACTTTTCTCATTTTATTTAGTACTTTTAAAGAATAATCAAACAGATGATGGATATGAAAGATGCATATAGATTTGGCTTAGCTTAATTTGCCGATTGGAAATTCAGAATGAACACCAAACTGCATTGCAGGAATGATATAAATGTGCCAGATAATATTGAGGACAATCTTCTGAAAGTTATAAGCAAACAATGAGATACTTCACAAATTAATTAGCTAAAATCAGTTACGGTTGAAAACTTTAACTTTCAAGCGTCACTAGCACTGTTTTGGACATAGCTAATACACTCATTCTGCTGCGGCTGAGATGGCAAGCCCTCCGATTTACTGTTTTCAAGCAATCCACATTTTATTTTTTGATTAAAAACTATGAATGTGTTGAAGTTTATTTTTTTCAAAGCATATTTTTCGCACTTCGCCGAATAAGAAACCTATATTTCCCATTCACAAATAAAAACCGTTTAATTTGACTGTTAAAACGTACCAGTTGAAGAGTAGACTGTTTGTGTGACATGTAATTCAGCATAAGGAGTATAATAATAACCTCACTACAATTTCGAAACGTTTCAGCATGTTTTAATGACAGCGGCTGAAAGAAAAAGAAATTGGGAAAAATTGACTAGAACAGATCAATTGTCAAAACAGAACTGAATAATGAAAAAACACTTTATTCTTTTAAATGGTTGTTGGAAATTGACATATATGAATGACAAAAGATTACAATGAGAAGGGCAAACATTCCTCCAATGAAGAAACTGCATAGAAAAACTATAAGAGAAACGTGGGACGTGAACGCCTGGAACAAAAACAGATGAGAAAAAATAATGAAAATAAGGTTAAAAAAGCAACAAAAACGAGGTTAAATTGAGGGAAAAAGACATTAACCAAGAAACCAACGAAATCCAAAACTTCGAATCAAAGGAAGTAAGAGATTACTGGCTGAAGAACCGTCAAGTAAAGTTTTCTTGAAGGCTGCAAAAAGAAAAAAAAAAAAAAAAAAAGAAACAACTGAAAGAAATCTTGAAACCATTAGTTTAACCCTTAACAAAATGAACCTGCTTAACATTCAACAAATATCCTACTGTGAACATTTAAAAACATCAGTAATTGGGAGAATATGAGAACCATTTTCGTCTAATGGTAGTGTCCCTGCGGTGCCACAAAATATCCTGGAAAGGTCAGCGGTTAATCTGAATTGAAATCAGCTTTATACTGCTCAGTTACAAAGAATAACCGGTAGAAAAAGTTCCTAGGCAGCAGCTCCTTCAACTTTCTTTTATCATTTGCGCTAAAATTATACCTCAAAATATTGTGAGCACCAAAAACCAGCAAACGGACTGCATGTCACAATTCCTCTATTCTCTTCAATTTTTATCATTTGTGGCAAAATTTCTTACAGCCAAATAGCAAGATATTGGCGTTTTCTTAAATGATAATGATATCTCAGCGTTTTAAGAATATTAATGAACCAATCATGAAAGTGAAGGGAGCTACTAGAAATAATACCTCGATGCGTACCGTTACCATTGTTTCGGGCGTTTGGATTCTGTCCCCAGTTCTTCAAAAGTCCAATGGTTCTTCGGGATACCGGTTTGTGAAAGTTTCCACGTTGATGATGATGTGTCAAGAACCAGCATCGAACGCAATAGTAAAGCAAACACGGGAGCTCCGGACACAGATAAATTCCAAGAGATTCGTGGCATATCTCACACCATACGTTATCAAGAACGTATGGTCTCATTTGCAACTAAAAGTCATTCCGTTAAAAGAAATTTTAATATATTATCGAATTAAATATACTATTCTGAAATTAAAATTCCAGTATGAAACGAATTGGTTGGTGCTACAGTAATATCAAAATGCAGACATATTTTAGGGAGAGCTTTAGCTAAACTCTTTTCTCGCCAACTACGATCAAACACGGCTAAAAATCCTATTTTCTACGTTCATTTAATTTAACATATGATGGAAGTATGTAACGAAAAAGAGCGCTAAAGCGACGTAGATATAAAACCAGTGTAAGTTTATTTGCTTTGTTCTTATTTTGTTTGTTTTTCTTTTTTTTTTTTTTTTTTTTAAGGGAACTAGCCATTCGTCGTTCCTTTAAAGTGAACAGCGTAAAGCGACGCATTGCAAGGGCTACAAGATACGCTTCGCGAGTTCCAAAGACCACTCGTGCTGAGCCTCTTGGATAATTTGTACCTGGTTCCACTTCCAACGACACTTCAACTACATTATTGATTACTTGCTGGAACAGATGCGCCAACTCCACTAAAATTTCAATTGGATCAGAGCAATTACACAGCACTGATACCGTAAAAAACACTAGAAACCTAATATTTCCAATTTCAAAAAAAAAAAAACTGAAACATATCTTTTCCAATTAAAATGAAAAACTAACTTGCAGTCGTCGTGCGCGGAACACCGCCAACAAAAACCGAGTACCGATCAAGAAATGGTGTAAGAGTCACCAAGGAACATCTCAGGAAACTCAAATTCCATGGTCTCACTTGTATCTGTTAACAAATATTATTTCAAAGAACTTTGTTTCAAATCCGTCGTGTAATAAATTAAATTGTGATTCATGCATTATTTAGGCAAATTGAAAATTAAAATCTGCAGTTAGACTACCCTGTCTCTCGAAAGCACCTTTTCTAACATAATTGATATTTGATATCCTTTTGGAAAAGTTACAGACATTTTCCTTTTCATACATCTTCGCCAGAGGGAAAACACAACCTATTTCTTGCTTAGTTATTTAACTTGATAATTCAGGAAAGTGGAAGAATTTATTACAATTCCCTTTTGGATAATAAAATCCTTAGCATCCCACAACAAAAACTTTGCCGAAAATCTTCACCAAATGAAGGATAACACTGCACAACATCCATTAATGGATGTGTGAAGTGATTAGCACAATAGTTTCAAAAGATGTGACATTTTGTTGCCGCAAAGATCCTGATGGACGTGAATTTAGTTAGTACTGAGAAACGATATGTTGTTAATTATTCGAATGATTAGAATAGATAACAAAATATTATGAATAGATCAATTAATTTTGAATAGCTTAAAAATCAAACCCACTGGTAACATTTATAAGTAGAGAGAATCTCATGCAATATCTTTGCACCTGGCTGTACAGAATGCTTTACTGAATGGATAGATTTTCATGTTACAGTTAAAAATCTCAAAAAAGTAAAGACATGGTAAATCAAGTTACGTAGATCTTACGCCGTGACACAGACCTTACGCTATTCAGCGCTTCGCTGAGGCATTTCTGGATATTGTTTTATAACATTTGTGATATTGTGCTCTACTATGTTTCTTATTTGTAACGAAATAGAAGAGTTAGAGTTTCATATCGTTTATCAGCAAGGTTCGTCTTCGTAAGCATAACCGTAAACAGCACTGAAGATTTGTTTTGAAGCTTAAGATGAGCGGCTGTATGCAAATCCTCACCTATCTAACCATAGACCACTTCTGACCTCAGTTTCTGCCTATGGACATGAGCTCATATAACATGACACTTTTGTAAATCACCTTTTGAAAGGCGAAGGTTATATTTAACAACTCGTTATCCTTTGCTTCTTATCATGTCAATAATGTGCATAGTGTAGAAAAAAAAAATCTACAGAACCAATCCAATTAAAGGTGATCGAAGATATTATTTGTCATTAGTTCACCTAATAAAAGAGAGCAAAGAATTAGTGTTTTTTAGAAAAAAAGAAAAAAAAACTTCATATATGAATCTTCTGTCTCGATCACTAGCAACAAATTGAGATTATGGGAAAGATGATATGATACAGCCGTTTGAAATCATTAGTTTGTAGACCTTACTCGCACTTAAAAAAAAAAGCTTTAGTTTCATGCAGGAATTTGGTTGCATACAAAGGAAACCAATCTTGGTTTTGGGGTTTTTACCAAATATTTTGAACTTTGTGATTTTTAGATGAAAAAGAAGAAAAGTTAAAAGGTAAATATGATATGGTAAGTAGCGTTTCTAACTTTTTGCGCAAGAAAAATGAATGCGCTACTGACGACAAGGTAATGGACATGTTATAATATAAACTATATAATATATGATCCTGTACTGGATTCAACACTTTTGGTTCTCACCACATCATCCACAGAAAGTGCCTTCTTTCTTCTGCGAACAGCTAAAAAATCTCATACACCAAACTAACCGTCTTCGTTGTGTTATCCGCGAGCTTCAAATCGACAAGAAGTCTGCCTCGTTTCATGTCGCTTGCGTAAATAAGGCGACGTACGGCATGCTCATTATTAAATATGACAAAAGCATAACCTGAAGTATTTACCCTAATTTATGTTTTGTCTGTTATTCTATAATTTCCTTTAATGTTATAAAAAACTCTTATAATAAAAGCGACGAGATATTTCATCTTAAATTTAGCTGTACAATAATCTAATATATTTTTATGAAACGGAAAAAACCAGATTATGCTATCAACCGTTTGGCGGAGCCTTCACATCGCAGCACTCACGGTGCGGCCAGTCGACTACATTCTTGCCAAATCGCTCGAAAAATTTAGTGATTAGACCTGGAAATTCAGAAGCTATAAGAACTCGAATTTGGTATAATACCTGTACAAACTAAAGGAAACAGCTTATTTACTTACATAGCAATAAAAAGTAGCAGAATTATCCGGGTTTCTTACGTGGATTAATTTCATGAGGAAGACCACCGATAAATACTTTTCTGGAGTACATAGGAAAATCATCAGCTCGAAGTCGCGTCATCTGTCTTCGGCCTGAATCTGTATTCTCACCTGGGCTTTGGCTTTGAACTGTCTCTAAATTCGTTACAGATTCCTTGAGATAATGAAACAAAATGAAGTCCTCATGTCAGAAAGGACAAAAGTATGGCTATTATCTTCTCATCTTGAACTTTAACTATCGCAAGATTATCTCCTGATTATCCTTCACTTTCTCCCCCTCACAAACTTCAAGTGGATAAATTCATGGTAATATCGTTCTAAGTGAAGATCATTTATTAAGGTAGATATTGAAGAATGTGAAATTCACTCCAGCATATATTCATCCTTCAGTGATATTTGAAAGCTAAAAATAAGACGATATTGACGTTCTTAAAGATAATGTAAATCTTTGTTCCTATGATGAAATCTTTTAAAAAATTACAACACTCTTTCGAAAACTAATTTTCAGCAAGTTGATTTCCAGAAAAAGGAAATTTTTGTTTGGTGATATAATATCTATATTAATCAAGCATCAAGCATAGTTAATCACATACTCTCATCTTCGATAGGCAGGTGGATTCGTGGTGGTCTTGGTATTTCAACTGCAAAATTTTGAATGTTATCATTATCAGAAATATATATTATCCGGAAAAAATAAACTACCAGTTGTATCAGTCTTTAATCATCCATTCTATCGAACCCATAAACATCCCTTCCCGTTTTCATTATACGTTGATCATGAGTACCGTATTACAAGGTATATAAAAAAAGTAAGAAAAAAGTACCCCTGACTCCGAATATCGAATTCATTTCTATAGCCACGCACGTAAGATTTAATTGTAATCACCGGGAAAGTTGATGGGTAGAAAGCGTTCACGCAAATAAAGCAGGCAGGAATGGATGCCACTATAATATTTGTTTAAGCAGACAAAAGCATCAAGGAAATATCTTTGATTAGATTATTATATTAACACGTTACGCTCTAACGAAACGTGACAATGACGTAACGGAACACACGCAACTAACAATTACCACCCAACCGGTGAACCAACCAATCAACTGACTGTTACCTAAATCCTCCCCCACACTAACACTCACCGTCCGTCATCCGTTAACCTGGAATAGTGATGACTTAAGAAGCTCTCCATCTTTTTTCTCCTGTCCTTTCCTGTTTCTCTCCCCCTCTCACGCTATATATATGCGCGTATAGATACATGAATAGCTAGAATGGCTTCCTCAGAGTATCCTAAAATTCTGAACCGTTATGATTTGCACGTAACCTGAAGTCCTGCTTATTTATATTCGTGCAAAGATGCGTGATTGATGCATGAATACGTGCATCCCATAAAAGAAATTCCTTTCCCTCTTAGAGCACAAAAACGGTAGCAGCAATGCAGTCAGCCTAAACTTACGACTGATTTTGAGATATTATTTGTAAGAAGCTAGGAAATTCATGCTATAACGTGTCTTTCTTTTTTTCGTTTTTTGATTTTTCTTCACATTCTTTTCTGTTTAAATGTATAATTGATAGAGAAAAATGAGTTAAATGGGAGAAAGAATAGATGTGAAGTTAGCACTGAATCGTTTAATATTATTCGTTTTTGGTGAAGTATTTCACAGCTTACGTTTAGTTCAAATTTCCCCCAATTTGAGTTAATTTAACAAATATTTCTAGCATAACTTAATTAAACCTTCACCTCCAAATACTAGCTAAGCTACCTTACCGATCTAACTGGAACAACATCCAGTTTAACTTAAATTCATTCAGTCGTCCGAACCCTGGACCTCAAAAACTGGCCACTGAGAGGACCCTCCTTTCATATCTGTTTCATCCTGCTTGTTTTCTGACTGATTTTACGAATTTACTCCTATATCTGTATGATCCAAATTAACGAGATTTATCCTTGGCTATTTCGAATACGATAGTAACCAAGATTTTCTTTTGCCTTTATTTTTCAAGTGTTGATTACATATATTTTATCGTTGGTAGGACTTTATTTATCATCATGATGACCGGAATTGTCAAGAACAACACATGTCAGTAATGATACCGGAAAGATTATTTTCATTAAGCATGAAATTACGCATAGGAAATTGCAGCGATTAAAACTGGAACTCCTGTTTGGCAAGTACAGAGAAATGAGTTGGAATGGATTTCGTCAAATAATTAAGCAACTTACCTAGAAAAAAACATCGGGGAACCTCTCGTAAAATAGATTGGCAATAACAAACGTATTAAAGGTAATTGGAGGGACGAGAGAGAACAACGTATTGGAAGAGAAAAGCAAAGGGTTTGGATTACTGAAAATTTTTTTCACCTCTAGTAGCCACGAATAAAACTATTCCTTGATACAGCACTATTAGTAACACCGTACATTAATATTCATGTGATATTAATATTGATGTCGGAAAATTCATCTTCGAAAATTTCGAAATCAGTTCGCCTTTCCGGTCAAACCATTGTGAAATGTGTGAGATTCCGAACCACCGTGTCCATAACCCTTTGGTCCAAAGAGTGCTCCATAACAGTGGTTGCAATACGGCTTGCCTTGACGCTGAAAAAGAAATGGTAAAAATTTTTCAAGCACTCATACAAAGGGCAAGTTAAATGAGGAATTAATGCAACAGGCGTAACAACAAAAACTCGTCAATCATCAAACACTCTCTACCAACTGCAATTTTTTAATGGACAAACAAGGTAGCCCTTTAAGAACTGCTAAAATACATACTAAGTATTTTTAGAAATCGTAGATCAAATGATGTTAATTTTGGGTTTAATTCCTTATCTAGATTATTCTAACCTTAAATAACACTTACTCCCTTAGTCGTTTACTTCAATTCTATTTCATTTTCGAAATTTTGACTATGGTTCTTTTCCCTATCTCTTCTGTCGCATCTCATCACTACTGTAACGATCACCTAGCTGTAATGTTCCCCTTTTATCTGTTTGTATTAACAACTCAGTAGGCGAAAGCAATTACAACAACATAAAGTAGGAATAGAAAGGACAGAAGTAACAACAAAAACGAGTAAAAACACATGAGAATTTAAAATCCGCAACAAAAACATAAAAATCCTAAAGCACTAATAATGAAAATTAAGCACCATAAAGGCTTATTGCTACCTTCACCACCAACTATAAAATTCGAGAGCAAAGCATTTTGTCGATACTAGGAGTATTTCAGTACACAATGATCGCGTCAGTTCCGCTAATCAGAAAGGATCCTTTTGTACCCACGACAAATAAATAAAGGGTGAATATGGCTATTTATTGAAAAACCATTCCAATTAATATCAATCAGAGTTGCATTGAGTCATATGAAATCGTGCCTAACTTGAGATTTTCCTTTTTAAGCTATACCAGAATCTTCTCACCCAAATCAAAAAAGAAGTTTTAGTACTAAACTAGCAACAAAAGTTAGCAGGAAGGGAGAACCACGACTTAATCGTAAAATCTTCAAATCTAATAACTCTAAGCTTGATTACGGAGTCTTTTATAAAAACAAATTTACGGAAATGGGATAAAAGTAGGAAGGCTAACGCCAAATTTTTCAAATTCCACTGTTCGAAACTAGTAGAATTTTGAAAAGTCAGTGGATTCACTGCAATACAAAGTACCTGAGAGTTATATGAAACAACTGGGTAGGAGAAACCCCAGGAGGTTCAAAAACGAAAATATATTAAGACTATAGAAATATACCTCGGAATGATTGCCAGCGGTCAGCGTCTTTCGGCAATTTTCATTTTCACAGCGCAAACATGGACGATGCCAATCCTTTCCAATCGACGAGACACGCTCGGCTAAATGAGTTTTGTCAGTTAATTTAAAATATTTGAGAAATCTATCCGACTTGATGGTATTATGATCTTGACTAAATTAGAGAGGATTCTCATCTTATGGTCATTCTGAATTTAAACAAAAATATAATTCGTCTACTGAAAGCATTAACTAGTTAAAGAAGCGCGTAATGGGATTGGAATGAAAGAAAATTGTACTCATCGTGACAGTATTCACTACAAGAACCACTCAGATGAGATATGTAAATAAAACAAGCTAGTCGCTTACTGCTTATAATTGTTTTTCTGATTAGCGCTAATAAAGTTAACAAAGAACACGAAAGTATGACCGTACCGAAGTACACGGGTTTGTTGCAGCCTGGGCAATTCGGCATTTCTGACGCTGTAATCCACAATGCTGTTTATATGTACACGCTGCAAATCCACGTCAATTACACGATCATCAGTAATGTAATCAAACGAAAATAATAAAAGAAATTTACGCGACTGTAAATATTACCATGAAAAAAAAAAAGAAAAAAAAACACAAGATTGGAACGCTACTGAAACGATTACGACGAAAAATGACAATTGACAAAAGGAGGAGAAGAAGAGGAAAATATGATATAAGGAGAATCAAAAAAAAGAAAAAACGGGTGGGAAAATAAAACTAAACAGAAAGGAAAAGATTTATTTTTCTTAATCGTTTGGAACAGCAGCTCAAAGAAAAAAAAATGACGTTAGGAAGCTTTTAATTTTAAATTTTTTAAAATCAACTAAAACATATCGGAAATGTTTGTCTTCCACATTTTTATCTTCATTATATAAATGCAGAATTCTAATTAAAAAGTGCACAAGAAATAAAAACCTAATTATTTCGAAAACTTTGCTACAAAGAAATTTTTTTGCCTTCTTAGTAATTATTGTATGAAATGAAAATATGCGGTAAATGGAGAAGAAAGAAAAATGGGAAGAAGAAGGTAAGGTACGGACGGAATTAACTGAAATTTGCTAGATGGAAAATAAAATTGAAACGAAACATGACAATGAAATGAATGTTGGTGTGGTAATCGGAAAATGGAGATGATGATGGAAGAAGAAAAAAGAGGTGAAAAAAATGTAATAAGGAAAAGTAACAACAGTGGTAGCTTTCTATGGAAGTGTCTGGTTTTGGTGCTGAATCGAATAAAAATAAAGTAGAATGGAACGGAATAAAATAGAATTAAACCGATTAGAAAAGAAAATTGAATAAAACAGAATACAATAGAATAAAGTAAAGTGAAATAGGAAAAGAAACCGGTCAAACATGGGCTACAGTGATCAAATATGATTTAAAAAAAAAAAAAATGAATTCATATCTTGACTGTAGAGACTAGATAAATGACAAATACGTTACTGATGAAACAGCATGAGAACACGGGGTTGAAGCAACAATAAACTTGACTGAGATTACTAATGGCAACATATGAACGCAACTAACTAACCCACTAATTCATGAATGCATGCAAAAGTGTGTATGAACGAGAGCTGATGCACGTATTCATATTATCATTGTCATCTTATACAATACATCTACGATCTCACGCATGTGTCAGAAAAACTAAGATACAAAGAAAACAAAAAACATACATTTACACTTATTTTGTAAGTATAAATGCAATAAATTATAGTGTATGTCTTTTTACGTTCTTATTATGGAACATATTTAAGAAAATTACAATGACTGCAAAAGACAAATACAAAGTTTTCAATTACTTTATTATTGAAGTGGATGTTATATAAATAGTCTTGTCCCCGAACATGTTAGTGATAATGCTAACATATATAAGAATTTCAAAAAATCACCATGATATATTTCAAATTATAAATTGTTCATTATAAGCGATCAGAATTTAATGAACGAAAACCCGCATAAGTTGCGGGAAACGGTGAAGATTTAAAAGACAATATAAGACGAATTATATGCTAATTAATAAGCAAATGTATAAATTAACACGGATAAACCTCTTATTGTGTAAACGAGACGTGGCCTATTTCAATCAACATTACACCGTATCCTCAGATCAAGTCAACCAGCGCGCCAGATTTTACAATTTAAAATTTATATGTATTTCAAAATACAGTTTGCTACAGAACAGATGAAATAATGAAAGAGAAAATTGTAAAATGAGATAACACCGAGAAGATAAAGATATAAAAAAAGAGTGCATTCTTTAATGTGTTCAAGAAAGCTGCTACAACAATGGAAAAGAACGCAGACGGTAAACACTGTGAAAACCATTCAATTGTGCCTTTAATTTTCAAAATTTTTAAATTTAGAAATTAATAAGGCAAGTGAATTTTAAATCTCCACAAAACTGTTAGATATCAGAGGGTAAAACAAAACTGTGGACTTATCACATTTGTATGAAAAAGGAAATGGATTCGAAAAACAAAGCAAAATCTACCGTAGGAAATTTTCAATCAACAACGAATTTGAAAGCAATTAAATAATAAAAACAATAACTGGACTGTGTATAGCAATTCCTTGCAGAGTCACAAAATCACTAGGAGATAATTTCATAACAATATTTAGGCTATAGCTAAACTTTACAGTTAGTCCCAAAAAATAGATGTGAAATTTAAAAAGTAACCAATAGCGAAAATGATAGTGTAAATTACTTTTTTTAGTTCTTTTCCTAGCTTAAGTTTTATGATTCAGAATAAAAAAAAAAGAAAATTCTTTAATATTTATTTATAGCATGTAAAATTTTGCTTGTTCATCCGTAATTAAAAAGACGAAAAATAATTACATATTAATTTAAATGCATAAATACTTAACCTACAGATATTAGAAGAAAATTAAACGAATAAATGTGACAAACAAATGAACTAATTATAATAATTCATTGATGAAATATTATTAAATTAAGAAAATGCATAAAAGGGCTTTGAAATTTCAAGATGTTGCTGCATGTAAACGCATTCTACAAATATGTCAAATTGCAAAAATGCGAGCTTTTCGTCAAAAAGTGCAAATCGATGCAATTACTTGATAAGGAGAAGAAAAAAACGAATAGGGTAGAGAAGGAGGAAGAAGAAAAGAAGAAGCAGGAAGAGGAGAAGGAGGAAGGAGGAAAAGGAATGAAAAATTTTTTTTTTTTTCTTTTCAAAGGCAATACCTTTTCCTCTTTCTTTTTTTTTTTTTTTTTTTTTTTTTTTGGAGAAATTCAATAAATTTTTCAATATTGTATGGAGCAAATGAGGGCAACACAATACCAACAATAACATTAACCTTCATATTCTTATATATCTGTACTGACTTATAATTAACCTTAGCAAAATTTAAATGATGATCCTAAATGAATGATGAATGAATTATTTTAAGGCTAAAATTAAATAACATAATTGTCTTAAAATTTATACTTCAATTAGAACTAAATTAATTTCATAAAAAAAAAAAAACAATAACTAATAGTAGGAATTGTAACAAATTTCGACCATTTTAATCTTCCATGAAAGACTAAATTATTGATTCACAATTAATCTAGTAATGTTATGAAAATTTCAATGAGAAAAAGATGGGATAGATGGAGGAGATATTTGGTATTACGAAAAGTCGGCAAAACTGAAAAGAAGGAAAGGCGGGGAAGAGAGGAATGAATACTGGAAAAGAGAGCGGTGTACAATTAATGGATTACGGGGTTGTAAAAAGCCTGTAATATAACATATAATGAAAGTTTAGATGGAGTGGAAAAAAAAAAAAAAAAAAGCAAAAAGGGAAAGAAATATTGTTATTTCCGGAAATAAGATAATTGTATTCATTTTGGGATTTTACTTTAGTCTATTTCTCAATGAAAATCTTCTAAATTTAGAACATATTAAATTCATTTTGAATACTATATTAGAAGAGGTAAAGTTCCGGAAGACAAAAGGCAATCAAAAAGAAGCAGTACTTGTTTCATATCTGGTTTTAATTACAAAACAAAAATTTATTAAACGTTGAAAGGAAAAGAAAAGTATCTAATGCGGTTTAAATAGTAAAAGGACTGGAAAGAAGGTAAGAGGATGAAAGGAGAAAGGAAAAAAGAAAGAAAAAGTGAGGAATGTTTGGTAGAAACGGATGGAAAAAAAAAATTAACACTTCTCAAATTTCCATTTTAGCAGCCATTTTAAGCTTTACACACTGACATATAGTTAGGAAAGATATCGAAAACTTTTTATCCATTTTTTTTTTTTTGTTACTAATACTAGAACTGATGAAGCATACAAAGTGTTATCATTGTTAATTTGCTAATCAATCAATTAATTAATCGATCAAACAACCAATCAAACAATCGACCAATCAACTAAGCAACCAATCAGCCAATCAAATCATTAAACAATGCAATATTCTTTTTGTTCTTTGAGCATAACAAATTTGTGTGAATAAAATGAAATTTTGAACGGTGACAGAGAACGAGAAAAGAAAAGGGAAAAAAGAAAAATATACATGTTTATATAAATAAAAAATTTACAAAGGAAAGGAAACATCTGGAAATATTGTACCAGGATAAACCTTTCAGTTTACAAAAATTTTAATAAAATTTCTTTACCATTTCTTTCAAATTCAAAATTTTTTTGTTTTTTTTTTGTTGGTTACCTGTAGGAGTTGCGGTAATTTCACTTATTTCAAGTATATGTTATTATTCTCAATATTTCCTTAATATTTGTTCATCTATTTAAATTTGGCACTTTTTCGCATCCAGAATCCAAAAGGCTCTGTATGAAACTAAGGAAGGTAGGGATGTGAAGATACACATCTACGGTATGCTCATGTAGATGAGGTAAAGATGGAGCTTAAAACTGGAGCAGAGCGTGATATGAATAAGTTTGAGATACACAAACTTGGCAAACAGAAGATGGATTTCATGGAAGTTTAAAATCAAACGGCAATAAAAATGTTTGCCAGTTGAAATGACAAAATAAAATATACATCAGAAGTTCTCGTCCACAAATACATCCACAAGAAGAATCACATGACAACCTGTCATAAGAATTATCGTTCCCGAAAATAATATGATAATTCAACATATACAGATAAAGACCACATGGATTATTCGGAATTTTTATAACCGAAATTTTGTGGATGGGAAATTTTGCACACCACAAATTTTAATCAAAATAAAGGAGAACTGTTATTGTTATTGCCGCTCCTATTATTTTATTATGTCAATAAAGAAAAATGTGTGGAATGGATATAATTTTTGAGATGAAATTGATAAGGTGATAATTGGATGGAAAATATATGCAGTTGATGGACGAGTTAAATTGGTGATTATAAAGGAGGTCAACGATCATTTTAAATTAATTTGCCAGCAGGAAAAGTTGACAAATGAAAGTGATTGTGGAGAAAATAAATTCTGATTTGTCACATATCACTGAGACAATATATAAACATACACACCGACACATATACTCCCACACAATAAATCACATGAGCTATACATATTAAATGATCAGTTGAGGAAGGTAAATTCCGATATAATCATATTATCACTACCCATACTAATACCTAGAAAATCTGATTAACAAGGTAGGTACGACGAACTAATATAATACTTAAAAAATGGGAAAAGAGGGTAGATTGATTATACAGGTGCGACACGAGGAAGAGGTAGTTAAAAAGAAAGGAAGGAGGACGAGAACGGAGGACGGGGAGAGGGGAACAAGAACGGGAATGTGGAATGGAAAAAGGAGGGGGAAGGGGAAATAAGGGATTGAAGTGCTGATAACAGTGATAAGTGATTGACAATATTAAGACACCTGAAGGAAGCAACCGTAAAAGTGAAGTGCAACTGATGCAATAACAAAAACAATATTGACATGACTTATTAAAATGAATGATGAATTTTTATGGATGAGAAAAACAAAGAATGGAAGAGGGAAAAGAATAAAAAAGAAACATTATTGAGCAAAAAAAAAAAAAAATTTTTTTTTAAATAATAAATTAAAATACAAACAGATATATATATATATATATATATATGACATATATATATATATTTTTTTTTTAAATAAATTAAATACAAACAGAGACATATATATATATATATATATATATATATATGAGTTTTATTCTCAAATTTTTTAAAATTATAATAAAATTAAAAACAAAAATATTAAAAAGAAATACACATATGATATTTTTCAGGGATGAAATAATATCTGGATGAGATTGAATGTATGAACTGATGATTAAGGAAAGGATATAATACTAACAGCTGTACATACCTTGTCACCCATCTCGTTGTCAACCCCTTTCTCCTCTCCTCCTCCCTTTTTTTTCGTACTTTTCCCCATCCGGATACCTCTCAAATCTTTCAATTCAATTCCTTCCTCTTTTGTGACATTTTTTATTTATTTATTTATTTTTTTTCTTTTCAAATTTATTTTTCCAAGGTGAATCGAGAACATTATTAATTTTAACTACTCATAACATCAATAAATAATTGCAATACAATTTTGATCGTCTCCTTTGCTGCATTGTAATTTTTTTTTTTTAAACAATTTTTTCCTTACTCTCTTACATTTTATATCGAAATAGATGAATGAAATGATTGGCTGGATGATAAAGATTATTATAACTATAATGAATATCCAAATAATTACCTCCTGTTTAGTATCATAACAGCAAAAGAAATAAATGGATAAAAAGCTGAAGATATCCTTATGTTACTGTAACTTGTGGTACTGAGCGTTATGAGATGAAACGAGAACAACAAATCATTTTTGATAACATCACTGATATAGTATCAAATAACTAAAATAAACTGGTGTATTTTTAAATTATAAACAAGTTAAAATTATTAGTATAAAAGAGATCGCAAAAAAAAATTGCAATAAGCATTAACAGAGTGATAAAATTTTTATGATATTTTGTTAGAATTTGAAAATTTCAATACCTTAATGCACACTCAAAAAGAAAATTCCTCAATTTAATCTAAAAATATAATTAAAATGAAAATTTTCATGCATGTATGATGCACCAATTAATGCAATGAAATTAAAATTTTCAACTTCATTTATTCATCATACGCAATAAGTGAAGAAATCTTTTCCAATTAATAAAAGTTATAACTTAATTTTACTACAGCCAGTGGAGCAGCATTACAACACTAAATTAAATTAACAGATGTCTCAGATGGAAATTAACCATGAATTTAAAACATTAAATTAACAAGTAGTCCAAATGCATGGATCTGTAATTTAGATTTTCAACTAGAAATCAAATGGCATTTTGGAATTAACAAATAAAAGATATGTCAGTTTCATCTACAGTAAACAGAAAAAGTACTGTGAAAGTGCAAAAGTAGATTTTTTATAGATATTAAATACAAAATAGAAAAAAAAAAAATCAGCTTACCAACTCTTCAGTTTAAAATTATAAAGCGAAACGAAAGTGAACAAATAAATTCAAACTACAAATCAGCGCGTGAGGGAAAAAAAAGGGAAATTTTGTAACTAAACAAAGGAAAAGTGCACGTGTTTTATTTTGACAAATTCAGTGACGAGAATGAAAGAAGAAAGTTTTCATGAACTGAGCTCTGTCGATCAGTTAACAAAACCTAGTAAGAGTCTATTCTCGAAAACTTTATTGTTACACTTCTTTTTTCAAAGGGACTACTGATTTAATCCTAAATTTCTTAACTTTATTCATTTCTTTTTTTGAGAATTACTGAATAAATAATTACTAATTCCTGAGAAAAAGAAATACAAACATGAATATATTATGGTGCGTATTAGTCATAATGTAACTGTAAGGCTACAAGACCGAATTCGGTCTACCGGAAGCCAAAATGGCAAGAAGCGATGATAAGATAAAATGGAATGTGCGGAGTGACAAGCAAAATGTAAATAAAATGATGCATGCTTTAAGAATGCTGTAAATACAGACATGGGAACATACCACGACATATGTCGACAAGGCGTATCTCTCAACGTGGAAGTACATGACGTAAACACGTATATACACGTGAAAGCATACACTTACACATACGTGAATGTACAGGTATGTCAGCAAAGACAAAATATGAAAGAAGACAAGAAGGACAGGCTCAGCAAAGGAAATGAAAACTGAAAGGAAAAAAAGGAATGGTAATGATGCTATGGTTGAAAAGAATGAGAGGAGGAAGTGGTTGAGGAATGGGTGGAGGAAGAGGGAGGAGTGGATGGAGGAAGGCGGGAGGACTAGGTGGAGGAGGAGGTAGGAGAAAATGGGTGAAGAAGGTAGAAAGGTGAAAGAGGTGGTTGAGGAGTAGATAAAGAGATACGGGGAATTTGCAGGTGACACAGTTGTCGAGAATGGTCGAGAATCCGAAAACTTCCATTGGCCTTATCCCAAATTGGAATATTTGTTAAATGACAAAGTATGTGAGCCTTTGTTTATGTATGTAATTAATATATACGCATATTTTGTTAATGCGTACGAATGTGTACGTATGTGCCATGTTACTCATGTGCTTGTGATATGCACATACACTGTTATGTATGTGTGTATGTCATGTTACTCATGTGCTTGTGACATGCACATACACTGTTATGTATGTGTGTATGTCATGTTACTCATGTGCTTGTGACATGCACATACATTGTTATGTATGTGTGTATGTCATGTTACTCATGTGCTTGTGACATGCACATACACTGTTATGTATGTGTGTATGTCATGTTACTCATGTGCTTGTGACATGCACATACATTGTTATGTATGTACGAACATGGAATGTTACACTTTGTAGAAGAGGCAATTTTTAAAAGAAATGGAATTGTGGATTGGAATAATTTGAAATTGTTGGTGTATACGGCTCATAAAGTATAAACATTGAGTAATTGGGCACGATGCCAAATGTCCTTCTCCATAGTTAAGATGACATCACGACATGAATATTTTTAACGCAGCTATTTTATGTCACGAAAAAAAGAAATGACAACATATCATTTATTTAGTTAAATTTTATTTTAAATTGAAAATAAACAAAAAAAGGCGCCAATATGCATAAATTTACCTTTCAATTTCATTTCATTTTCATTGTAATGTTAAACATTTTTCATCGATTTCTTACATATCACTGCCGCTCATTTTCACGAGGTTTTAACTTTAAGAGGTAAAATTAAGAGAAAAGAAAGAAAAACAAAAGAAAAACAGGAAGAGTGAGAGTGGTAGAGAGAGTATGCTAACAGTGAAATGGCGAAAAGATAAATTTTTGTAAATTTCGAAAGGCAAATGAAATTGAAATATTCCAAAATGAATGAAATAAATGTACTCATTTGCTGAACAACTGTTCTAGCTGCGCAGTTGTTGGCTTATTCCCTTCATCTTCCGGCCAAATATTCCGGTCAACCTATCCATTCATCACCATCAAATAACAACAACATTAACCATTCATTTAGCACTTGTTTTAATTATCAATACTCGTAATTATCAACAATTACCAATTATTTACATTTCAAAAGCTAATAACCTATGATGTTATAAGTTGTAGTACAAAACTGGAACGAATAAATACAAGATAATTGTTATGATTTATAACAATACCTACGAGAATGCTATAAAATGAATAGTTTTATTCGATAGTTTTCTTCTTTTTATTCGATGGTTTTTTTTTTTTTCTTTCATCAAAAATCGAACAGAAAATTAATAGTTACCTTGTTGCTAGTGTGATTATATTACATCACTGATAATAAATCTTAAATTTGTACAATAAAATGATTGAGCAATGATTGATAGCGATGCATAATGAAAATAAATGTGTATTTACGAGGAGTTAAAAACTGCTCACGTACATAAATTCTGCAAATAATCTAATTAATCAAGCATTAAATGTGTGGGAGTAAATAATTTTAGATAAATTAGTGAGGAGTGGAAAAAAAAAAGGGAAAGTATGATAAGGAACAATAAAAGGAATAAACAGGAAATTATTGAAATTAGTGAAAAGCAAAAAAGGAAAAATAAATATTTAGAAGATTTTAAATAGCTTTTAAAAACTGTAACATATTCACTGAGCGACAAAAATATCCAAATGACTCCTTAAATTTTTACATTTGCCACCTATTATAAATTATTATTAGTTCCTGTTGAAAATGATATATATGATATGGAAATCAATAAAATTTTTTAAAAATTGGAAATCCCAAAATACTACTATATATACATATATTTGTATATAAATCAATAAATCAAATCCTATTAATGGAGCAACAAATATATCAAGTTTATTTAGATTTCACGGAAAGTGCTTCAAGACGTTGCGGTTTCCGGAAAAGTGAAGGCTTCTCATAGATATCATCGGTGTATAAGATACCTCTCAGTAAATCATTACATACTTGTTTTCTTGGTAATGAATATTTATTCAATCTTGAGTCTGAAAAAAAGATAATACAATTTAAATCATTTAAAAAGAAATTAGAAATGACTGAATTTAGTAGTTGTCGCTTTTTTTTGGAAAGAAAAAATATATGTATATGCTATTTTCCGAAATTGGCACTATCATGCACAATTTTCATCATTAAATAGAAATCAGGCTTAACCGGATTATTTTATTAGCAATAACTGAAATAATGATAACCGAAAATATAGCTCAGATAATCATAAACAGCAATCGGACTGTTCCCTTAAATTTAACCAAATTTCGAGGTGAGCAAAATGGGACAAAAAATTTTGATTTTTCAAAATTCTTACCAATTGTGCGATTCCGATCAGCTTTATACTTATTTACAAGCCCATCTCTACTAAATGGTTTGAAATAGTTATTTGCTATATTCTCTTCTGCGCTTTTTGCTAATCTCTGTAATATTTTATTTTTTTGTTAATTTCTCCTTTTGTTTTTAATTCATACGAAGTTGTGGTATAACATCGCTATTATTATAATTAATTATTTGAATGAGATATCGAGGCATTCGCGGGAAAAAAATTTGCACTTAAAAAAAAAAAAGACAAATTGCACAATTGTATTTGAATGATAAAGTTTCAAAAATTAGCTAAAAATTAAAACTAAATGAACTTGGAATGATTTCCGGTGGAAAATGTCGAAATGTCATTTTTAAATTTTAATTTAAACGAAACATTTTTTTGACATTAACATTAATATGCTAATTTATCATATCTCTCCAACAGAATCAATTAATTAATTGTGAAAAACACAAACTTGAACTTATTTTAAAAAAGAACACAAACTTGAACCTATTTTAAAAAGATGCATTATTTTTATTAAGATTACTTACCTGTTTAAGTTTTGATAAGTCATCAGCTGTTTCTGAATGTGACTGGTCCTGTGAATCAGGTAAGCCACCAGTTGTTGCTACAGTCAAAATGTACATTTTGATTTAATTATAAGAAATCTTGTAGGAAATGGAGTAAATTAAAACCTTCTGAGTCCGAAAATTATGGATTACAATTGTAAATTCCTCAATAAGAACTTACCTGGCGAAGCATACGGTAATGCTGTACGAAGGATAATTAAATCAGGTAAAATCCATTTCCCTTGATCTTCATTCCATATTGCGTCATGTTTAATTTTTTCCATATTAAAATAATTACAATCTTTTTTAAGCATCGGATGTATCTAAAATATTTTTTTATATGCATGTACTAATTTTCAAAATTTGACTTTAAAAAAAATTGATAAAATTTCATAAAAGATAAATTAATAACGGATTTAATTTTTCAACTTCCTAAATGGTAAAGCAACAGCAGTCAGAGATGTCTCTACAGAAAGTATATTTCTGGAAATCTTCTTGTTAATCTTAGGCATTTAAAATATTCCTCTAAAAATAAAAATAAATAAAATATTGAAAACGCACAAAAAAAAAAAAAAAAAAAAAAAAAAACGAAATGCCTATATAATAAATAATAATAGAAGAGGCCTATATGATAGAGAAAAAAAAATCATTTTCAAACAGAAATTTATCATTTAAAAATTTGGGCATAATACCTTATCGAGAATTTGCTGCAAAAGCTTAACTTGTTGATCTTGTTTTCTGATTGTTTCTAAATAATCAAGCCTATCAAGTTCAAATTCTCCATGCAAATCTTCAATATCACTTTCTAACGATTGTATCTGCAAATATAAATTTTGAAAATGCTTTTTTTAAAAAAAAAACTCTTTGTTTTTTTTTTCTCTTTTCTCTCTCTCATAACTGGAATTTTCGATTTGTTGCACGGACTCAGAATATTTCAAAGAATTTGATTAGTAGTATCATCACCAACTGAAAATTTATACTAACTGATAAACTGCACTGTCTGTAGTGTAGCTTATTTTTTTTTTTTTTTTTTTTTCTAAACCAATAATTATAATTAGGAGTAGGAGAGTACTTAATGATAAGTATACAACAGTTATGAATTGAAATTAATATAAGTGAATGAAATGTTCTTTTTTAGTTTGTTTAAAAAGTTTACAAAGGGAAAGATTACTTTTAATTTAGCTTTATTATACTGTTCCGTAATTGCTTCCAATTTTTCTTGTGCTGAACTATAAACATGAAGTAATGGATCATCACTATGTACGTTTAATGCCGCTGAAATTAAGTGATATTTTTAGCAATGAAAATTTTATTGCATAATTTCAACTTAAATTTCTAAAAAGTATTTTTCTTTTTTTTTTTTTTCTTTTTAAATTTAATAATATTTGAGTTAGCAGCAAGAGTTGGTTGTTTCATTATCAGATGTTAAAAATTGCTAAAGGCAATTAAAAATCTATGAGTGATAGATTTTTCGTTTTCTCGATATAGCTCATAGTGTCGGTTATCTAATTATTTTTTTAATCGATTGTTAATTATACTATTGATTGTTTCGATCAGTCATCTCGTTTTGAATCTTTAACAAAAATTTTACGATCATCTATGGAAGATGCCACTTTTAGAATTCCATTGAGTTTCATTCGCAAATGATTTATAACTGATGAATTGTTAATTAATAACTGGAATTATTTGCATTGTCGGAAAAATGTGTCCTACGAAGAGAATTCAGCATAATTAAATTAGCTAATACTACATAAGCAAATTTGCTACTTATAATAACTGTTGATGAAATACATTTCAGAACTTAAGAAAAACAAAATCAGCTTACCAGCAAGTCGTTTCATTTTCTTTTCAGCTTCCTTCATCTTAATTTGTCTTTGTTCTTTTAGAGCTTCATTATTTGCCTATAATCTTCCTTCTTTTTTTTTTTTTTTTTTCTTTTTATGAATAAAATTTTAAAAAGTAGCGATAATTACTCAGCATAATAATTGAATTTTTTCTTCTCATAAAAAATAAAAATAAAATCAATCATTGCATCATTAAAAAAATGAATAATTAAAATTTTTTAAATATGAAAAAGACGAAAGAATGGATGATAAATTTAAAATAAAAACTACCAACTTGTTCACCGCCAACAAACTGCTTTTCCAAAATTTTCAATCGTTTCTTTGCTTCACCCAAATCTAAATTTCGATCATTTTCCAATGCTTCAGCAGCTCTTTCATATTGCTCCTTTAACATTGCATATTCTTCTTGTAATTTTGCTTTACTTTTTTGTTCATTCTGATATTCCAATCGTAATTCATTAATTGCTGCATTAAATTCTGCCTTTAGTTGTTCGCGTTCCTCATCCAGTTGAATTTGTTTCGATTGTACGTTGCTATCTTCAAATTTTAAATGAATTTCACGAAATTTTATGTTTCATATTTATTTTAATGTTTTTTTAATACTTATTTTTCATATTTTTTGGTATATTTTCTCAGTTATTTTATTTTATTGCCACTGCTATCATTGTTACTGTTGCTGCTGATTTTTTTTTTTTTTTTTAAATCATATCTGTATTTCTTATCAGTCAGTCTTTATCGCCTCCTCAACTCAAATATTGTTTTTTCTTGCTTTATTCTTTCCTTATCATTCTTATTTAAAACTTCTACCTTACAAGACTTAAAAATAACAGCGATTCTTCGCAAATTATAATCACATTAAAAATTCATATTCTCTTCTTTCCTCCATCCTCCCTATTGTGAATGCTAATTTTTTACATTTATTTTTCGTTTGTTTTATAGGTTATAGCTCTTCTTTTTCATAAAAAAAAAGATTATCTTTGTAATTGCTTGACAATTAATGTGCTCCAAGTTATTATTTCATGTCATTTATTGACATAAATTTTTTTTTCTCTTTTTCAAATATTCGACCAAATGATGATGTATCAGAAATCTTATATATTAAAATTCAAATTAAATTAAATTGCCTAGTGTAAAATCAAATGTAAATGGTGGCACTCACTTCCTTGTATCATTGCTTTGAGTCGTTGAATTTCTTCTTGATACTCTCGAAGTAGCGCATCTTTTGGATCTTCATTAATTTTCGGTTTATTTTTAATATTCTTTGCACGATTTGCATATCTGAAAATATCAAATCTTATCATATCTACAGTCAACAAAAACAGTTTTTTTCGGGAAATTGATGATTGCTCATCTTTTTTCGCTGAATTCAAATCTTAAATACACTTACCATGATAACTTTTAATTGGTTGTTACGATGAACAAAAATTCAGGATCTTGAAATACTTAACAAATATAGCTTATCGTTAAATTAACCTTAAAGTCGAAAGTGTCTCATCATAGTTATCACTTGAAGGTGATATACAAGCAAGCATGATCGTTTTCATGTTTCCTCCCAATGAATCCTGGTTTAAAAAAAAAAAAAAGTGTAAACAAGAAGTATTGGTGATTTTATCGATTTTTAAATCAAGTTGGATGAACGAAATTTTCTGATTAATCCATCTTTTCCAGTTTTATTTGATAATTCTAATTTGATATTACTAAGATACTTGCATCTTTGAATGCTGTTCAAAATTTCAGCCAAAATTTTAACCTATTGCATGTAAATTACTGTTAAAACTAATCAAAATATTAATAATAATCGTAATGTCACTTTTAGTAAACGAGTTAACTTCGAATCACGATAAGGGATATGTTTTGATTTTCCATCAACAAATGCTGATATCACATTACCCAAAGCAGATAATGAAAGATTTATCTTCGTTGCTTCTTTGAAACGATCACCAGTGGTACCTAAAAATAACAAGGATCATGAAATTAAATAAAATTTGTTTGAAAATTTTAACTAAAATTAAAATTTCTAAAGTACTAATATTAATTCCAAAAAGTAATACTTCATTTATATTAATTTATAGGTTATAAATTTTTAACTAAAACAATACCCGTTTTTGCTTGTCGTTCACTGCCTGCTAAATCTACCAAATTTAATTTTCCTATACGTATCGATCCATTATTAAGTGCTACTTCAACGTAAACCGTAAAAATGGAGTGCGATCGTGAAGAATCCTTATTCATCAACGTTGCTCCAACGTGTCTATTCTCCGAACCTTCTTTCATTAAACGTTGACACGCTTTGTAATCATGGCATACGTGCATTGATAAGCCAGCAACGTATACACCACGTTCGCTATGCTCTTTAATTTCTAATTTTTTGGTATGATTTGTACTCAATAGATCGTGTACTTCTTCGTTATATATCTATAATTATACTGATAATTTAAATTTAAATTTTTCACCATGAATTAAATATTAAGAAGAAAAATATCCGAAATATTCAATTCAATAAAACACATCATATATTATAAAAGGAAATTTGTAATATAAAATGGTTTGAAAAAAAGAAAAAAAGGATAAAATTCAAAAAAACCTCTAAATATGATACATGCACCAAAAATTTTGCATTATCAGTTGTTGCTGTTGCTTCAAAGATATGTTCAAATGCTCGAGATATAATACCCTTTTGTGCTGAAATATTATCATCGCCTTGCATTGAATACGTTTTACCGGAACCGGTTTGTCCATATGCAAAAATGGTACCATTATATCCTTGAATTACACTCTGGAAAAAAGAGAGAGCCGGAAAAATAACAGTCAATAATTACTGTTGACAATTTTCTAATTCTTTTAGTTAAATGACTTCAATTTTTAGGCATTTAAAATAAGTAATGTTATGGTATAAAAAGTGAAACAGCATGGAAATAAAAGGTCAGGATTCAAGCAAAAGGAGAAAAACTTAATTTGATAAATTCTAAAAAGTTAGCAAAAGTTAAAAAACCTTTCATGTGATGGTAACATAATCTGTCTGGTTATTTTTTGCAAATAATTGATATTCAATTATGAAACTAATCAGATTTGCTTCTTTTTAATTTCGTTTTAATTAAATCACAACAAACTGTTTATACTGTAAGAAAAAAGAAAAAGAAGGAAATAAACAAAGCAATCAAAAATTAATAAAATTATTGCATTACAAACATTTAAATTTCAAAATATAAGGGGTTCAAATTAGATAAAATCCAAGTTTAACCCATATTTCGTTTTGCAATTAATTCTTCACCCCACTCATTTTATGCTTAATAAGTTTTTCCTTCAACTATTTGCTTCTCGTTAGACATTGCAATAACTTTTGCCTTAACATATAATTAACATTTTCCTGGAAACAAGCCCTAACATATCCTTCTTACATGCCTGAAAGGCACACTTTTACTTATGTCCGCTTGCTTCAGTAGTTTTTATTTTGCAAACATTTAGAATTGATTTATGAATTTTCCTTAGAAATATAAAAACTTTCCAAAAATAAATTAAATTTCAGGAAGTTCGAAATTAACAAATTAGTTTATTAAAATACACATCTGTTAATTACTTCAACAAGCGGATAAACAATTTCATTGTAAATTTGTTCGGTTGTTGCATCCATATAGTAAACACCATCAAATGTAAACTGCTTTACACAGCCATTTTCACCTTGTAATATTACCTGTCCACAACTTTGATCCATTTTGACACATATCTAAATATCGAATTTTTATTTCAAATTTCCGAAAAAAGAAAAACTTTTAAATGGATATTAAGCGATGACGGTTCTCATAGGTTATAACTTTACATTATTATTTTTTCATCTGTACTGTTTAATAATCAGCAATTATTATTATTGTTATTATTGTTATTATTATTATTATTATTATTATGTATTAAATTTTTAATATATGTACTCAGATTGTCAGAAAAATAGAATACGATGCGGAAAATTATCACTGAAATTACATCTAATAATAAATATATAGAAAAACAAAAATCCATTCCAGTGAGAGAGATTTACCAAAAAAAAAAGTTTAAAATTGAAAAGAGAATGAAATCAAAAATGTATTGTATTTTATCAATAAGTTATTTCTATTGACGCTTTTTCTTGCGGAAAAATAATTTCAATCAGCTAATAATATGCACAAAAAATTTAATCCTATATGGAAGCGAAATTTAATATAAGTTTAGCTAATTTTTCTTTCTTTTTTAATTCATTAAAAATTCTTTTAATAACCAACTGTATCCAGATAGTAATATTTAAAATTTGAAGTGGGAAAAATTCCAGGGAAATTTGATTAAATTGATAAATTTTAAATTTTAGCAACTTCGATAAACGAAAAAATACTTTTTTTTTTTAATGCGACAAAATCAATGAAACGATTAGGAACAAAAAAAAAAAAGCCAAAAAAATACACTACTTAATTCCTGCTTTCACTTTCTCATAAGAAAAATTGAAAAATTATACTTTTTAGAGTATCAGCATAACAGAGAGAAAAAATGAACAAAGAGCGATAACAACAACAAAAGTGACCCAATGAAGAAAAACAATGGAAAAATAAAGGATGGAAAAAAACAGTAAAACTTGAATAAAATTTTAACAATTACCTGTGAATTAAGATGTAATTCACGTTGATTTAGTGGACGACATCGGCAAATGACACGAACACTTTCCGCCATCTTCGTTAGCAAATGGTAAATGGAAAAAGTTGAATAATGCGTTTGAAATAATAGTCGCTCTTGGCAACCGATGTTAAAGCAAAATGCTATTCAATCATTTTATAATCCATTTTTCAGTACACAAACATCGTTGATATTATTATTATTATTGTTGTTATTATTATTATTATTATTATTATTATTATTATTTTTATTATTATTATTACTATTATTATTATTATTGTTATTTGGTATGCAAAGCATACAAATACTTATATATATTTGTTCGATATTACTTTATCCAAAATATGTACTTTTTATTTCAAAACTTTTTAAAAATAATTTCATTTTTTATTTTGCCTCATTTTTTAAATTATTTCGAATGCTTATTTCTTTTCCTTTTTTTTTTTCCATTCCTGATCATTGTAAGATTTTTTCAACAGTTTTACAAATAAATTAAATTAATGAAAATTGATTTAATGCTAAGGATGTGCTGACGCTCACGTTTACACACGTATGTGCTTATACGCTTAAATACGTATATTTATACATATGTGAACGTACGTAAGTACACATCACATGTTAACGCCTATGCAGTAGGTTAGAGACAGCTGATAAAGCCACATTAATTGTTATTTCCATCTGCTGCTGATATTCTCCATCTTTAGTCTATTTGTCTGAAACTCTTAAATTATATTCATTTTAATCATTTTCATTCCATCGTAACTTATTACTGATATTGTTGCCACCATTGCAAAACAAGATGGCATAATTTTTTTTCCCTTCATTTTTCATTAATTAATTTAAATGTGATGAATTAAATTAAACATTCATTTGAATGATTTTACGAGCGTAATTTTAACAATTGAATGATTTAAAATTTTAGGACTCAGATTTAGCACTTAGCATGAAAGATATTTATTTTCTCATTTTAAATATTATAATAATTTAATTCTTCTTTTATTTTTTTTTATTCCTTCTTTTTTTTTCGTTTAAAAAAGAATTATAACATTTTAGCAAAAAAAAAAAAATGCTTTTTATTTCTGGTTCATTGTTTTCTTTTTTTTTTTATTTTTTTTAATAAATGAATCGATATTATTAATAGTAAAAATAAGAAAAAGCTGAGAGCAGTAGTGGAGATAGCAGCTATATCTCATATTATTTTAATCCACATTTATTGCTACATCAATATTAACATTTATTGAAATTTAAATTTCCTCCATTGATTGTTTTTTAGCGAGAAGCAAATTGACAAACTAAATAATATACAGGAAATATTAGATAGAGAATATGATAAAGTTGGAAAGTAAGCAATGATTTTGAAGGCGTTCATTTTTCTCGTCAGCTTAACAATAATTATAAATTTGTTTTAAAATTTTAAATTTCACTTTCTCTTTTTTCGTCGCTTTCCTTGCCGTAATTATCAGCATGCTACTAAGCGTTTATCTATTCTTACATAAATAAGGTACGATGAAAGCATTGTGTATTCGGTAATTAGAAGGAAAAAAATTTTCCCCTTATATCAGGTACTTCATCAGTTATCAATGATTATCACACAATAATTAATGATTATTAAATTTTACAACTTTTTCTTTATATTTTGGTAAGCGAATGATTGTAAAATACACCTTATTCAAAACATTAGATTGCCAATTTTAAATAACTTTCAATAAAATATTTCTTCAAAAAAAAAATATGAGAAAACAATAAGCCATTTGAATTGGAGCAAATTATTAATTGTCTGCAAAAACGAAATAAATAATTAAATAAGTAATACTCACTATGCATTTTTGCCATCGTATGCCAACCTATGTTATCTGCTTGTTACGTTACGTAAAAGTAGCCTAAAACGAATAAAGTTGAAATAAAACTGTTTTTCCAATGATATATGTAAGTTTCTCATAACATTCACTTATTTTATTTCTTTAAATTTCTGATTAAGTAAGTTTATGTGCTACTAAATCTTTTACTTTCTATTTGCACAAAAGATTTGATTCTCAATAATTTATGGCTACCGAAAATATCAATTTTGAATTCCATTCAATCAATTCAATATAAACTGAAAAGAGAGAAATTTCACATTACAACTAATAACTAGTCCTTCTCTTTTGCCTTTCATCAATTCTTCTTTCCAATCGGAAACAAGTTATTTTTATATTCATCTGCCACTGTTAAGAAATTAACCGAATAAATCATTTTGTTGAATATTATCTTAAGAGATATTTGCCAGAAATGTTTGAACTAATAAGAAATATTCATAAAAATGAAAATAGTAGCCTAAAGTGAGCCAGAAAAAAAGAACTCAAATCAGTGTCACTAAAACGATCAATGCTTTGCAATAATTATTACACTATTGGTTTTTTTTTTTTCTTTTTTTATTTCTTTTTAATTTAACATTTATCAATTTCTTAGATTTTGTACTTATTAAATTTAAATCAAACATTAAATGATGAAAATTCGAATTTAAATACAATTTAAAAAAAAAAACAATTTTAAATAGAATTAGTGAAACACTGGAACATAGTGGTCAATTTTTATTTATGACTTATAAATTCTATAAATTTTATACTTCATAAATGTTTTTTATGCTTTCTTTGCGTGCAGTGCTTAAGTTCAATAGGATTACTGTACTTTCAGCATCAATTTCATCATTTCTTTTGACGATAATCTGAAGCAATGACTGTGATAAGCAAATATTAGCTAATTTAATTGCACAATTCTTTCAATTAAGACAAAGTAATGAATTCGTATAAAACATTAATTTCGTATTTTGATCAAATCCTTTCTTCATTAACAATAAATACAGAAAGCCTTAATTGAAAATTCCATTGTGAAAAATTTTAAATTCTTAATTAAACCTAGAAATATACCAAATTTAATCATTACAATGAATTTACAATATTGCAGTATGGCAACACTTTTATTATGAGCATTGTTAACTTTTAATCAAATTATTTTGCTCATTAAGTTCATTTTCTTCTTTCTTTTTTTTTTTTTTTTTTTTTTGGATAAAAAATAAAAAATAAAGAAGAAAAAAAGAAACTAAAATAGAACATGTACAACACTTTTCTATAACAATTATATGACATAATAAAAAGACAAAAAAACATATGTATATGCGAAAATAATTATTAATAAATGTTATGGCATATTATTGCTGAGCAACAATAGAAGACTTTACAAAGACGAAAAATGCCTGGCTTATCATATCAGCAAATTACCATTAAATGCATATAATAAATGTTTCTGTCGTTCATTTTTTTTTTGTTTTCAAGAAATTTTTAATAAATCATCCATTTTTGTTTTCGTTCGTTTCAGAGAACTTAATGTTCATTTTAATGCGTTATTTTGATAATTGTACATTTGAAACGAATAAAAAATCACAATGCACATTGGTTGTTCGTTTTTTTTTTTTTTTTTTTTCTACTTTCTGTTTGTTTATCTTCTGGCGTATGAAGAAATAAACAATAAACAGGTAATGTTTGGTAAATGAGTAATGTTTGAAGAAAAAAAAAAAAAAAAACAGCAGAAAAAAAAAAGAACAAAACAAAAAAGATGAAGTAAAGGAATAATTCAAGTTCTATCTCGAAAATATATTGAAATGAAATTTTTCATTCATCCTAAATTGCTTCATAAATATTTTAAAAAGAGACGGGAAGGTTTGAGAGAAAGCGAAGTGGACAGAAAATAATTCGTTTAAGAAATCTTTTGATATTTGAATAGGAAATAAAATAAAACATACAGGAATAGATGGTTTTAGAACTATTTAACAGAAAAAAAATAAAAAGTGAAAACAAAAAATCACTGTTAATAACAGTAAACAATGCATACAGGTAAATTTTCGAATATCAACAATCCTGTCCAATGTTTTGTCATTTTGTATAGTGAATAATGCTAACAAATAACTTTTTTTTTCTACTAAGTTTAAAATTTCATTAAAATTTCAGTAATCAATATTTTTGTTACTTCTTTGGTATATCAACCGATATTATCATACGAATTATATTTTATCTTGAGCAAGCTTACTGATTCTAACAAGTACAAGTAAATTCTATAAATTAGTCCAAATAATTCTTTCAAATATATCAAATCAAGCAATGATTTTTAACGTTTAATTGGCAGTTATCAGTGAATAAATACCATATATCATACACAGTGGAATTTTACACTTTCTGTAATTTCTTTTACCTTTTTTTTTTTGTTTTGATTTAGAAATCTATTTCCGAATATTAGTGGAAGAAGAAAATACTGCCTTGTTCTTCTCATCTTAAAAGTATTTCGACAAAAAAGAAATTACAGTTTAACTTTCTCAATTTACCATTTACTTTAAATTTTCAGCTGAAAGAGGAAGGAAAAAAAAAAAAAGGAACAACAGAATGAATAAATTATTGGAACATGAAATTAGCAAATTGAAGTTTTTTCAAATGCTAGTGAAAAGAAAATAGAAAAACCCGAATAACATAACCTACCCCTACGAATTATGTAGTTGTTTTTGGTACACGAGATAAAGATGATGATTGTGATGCTGATGCTGACGCTGATGATGATGGTGGTAATGATGATGATGATGGTAATGATGATGATGATGACGATGATGATGATGATGATGATGATGATGATGGTGATGTTGATGATGACGATGATGATGAAGATGATGATGGTGGTGATGATGATAATGATGATGATGGTGATGATGATGACGATGATTGAGGTGATGACTGTGATAAAGGTGATGAAGATGATGGTGCTGATAATGATAATGATGTTTGTACAGCAACTGCACTAGCTGTTGCAAATCGCTGCTGTCGTTTCGAACGTCGTGGTAGTGATTTTTTAAGCATTAAATCACTATTTGGAAAGACCGCATATGCTTTTCTTCGTCCATTATACAATCGACTTCGAGATGATGATGATGGTGGTGGTGGTGGTGGTGGTGTAAGTGGTGGCGTAGTTTCCGGTAAAGGTGGTGGTACGTTATTGAGAATACGCTTCAAATTTGGTGGTTCACGTTTGATCGATGTTAAATTGGGTAACTTGGAAATTGTCGATGAGATGACATTTTCTATCAATTCATTTTTGCAATTCTGTTGATGAGTAATTTTAGATGGATCATTGGGATTGAGATGTTGTGATGTTGTTATTAGTGTTACTCGAGATGATGCTGCCGTTGGTATCCGTGAAATTTGTACAACTTTGGTAACTGAACGTGGTAATAAATTGCCAACAACAGGTATTTTGCTTGGTGATATGGTGCATTGTTGAACACTTTGGTGACAAGAATCTGCTTGTAAAATATCATTTTCTTTTCTTTTTTCTTCCAATTTCATTCCATCCCAATTCCAATTTTCATTATTCTTCCGTTTTGCTATCTCTTCTGTTTCTTGCTTTTTCTGATCTTGTGCCAGTACCTGCTGATTCTGTATATCATCATCACTCATCGAATCACATCCAGAATCGACTGAATTAAGTGATTTCGGTGAAAGCTCATCGGTACGCTCATTCATTCGACTTGGTGGTCGTGGTATTTCCAAATATTCATCACTTTCACTATCTTCCGAAATAGTTGTTAGTGTCGGAACATGCCGTTTCATCCGGATGCGATCCTTGGCTATATCAATCATCTTCCGCAATTCATATACAAACTGAATGGCTAGCACTGGTGGATTAGCCATCAATTCAGGTTCGAAAAAATCTAAAACGATTATCTTATAAATGATTCCATCGATCAAGCTTGAAAGTTTTAACGATTAATTTGTTTCAGAACTGCAATGTTACATTTTCACTTCAGTATATTATCATTGTCATTTTAATGTTTGAAAATCTTATTACTTCAGCCTCATCTCTCCTATGTTTTAAGCAAATGGAAATGAAATTAGAATAAAAAGATTTGGACTGATGAAAATTAGATTCAATGAGGACCATTCGTCCATCTGTAATAATGACACTTCAGCGATACATAGTAAGCAATTGAAATTTCTCATTAAAAAGTTTTAAATGTTAAAATTCAACTTTCGTTGCTGAAATGAATTTGACCAATATTACAAGCCGGAAATAATTTACCGGCACTGAAATAAAGTTTCCTCTTTTGCATTCCAACATTTGCCGGACATTGATCTGTTTCATTTTCAAATGATGGATGCCTTTCGATGTTTGCTTTTATTGACGCTAACTGTTCCTGCATATGTACCTGCAAATATATTTCTAATAATTTTACTTCATTAATTTACAGTTATTGTCAATAATTATTGTTTGCTTAAATTCTCATTTTTGAAATTTGATTTTATCAAAAGCAAAAAATGTTCAAAAACTGACTCAAAACAAATAAGAAATACTACATGAAAATGTAAAATAAAATTTCTAACATTTATTTATTTTTTCTACCATACTTTATAAAAATATTTTGCTGTGGTAAGCAATCATAAAATTGATATATGAAACAAATAATTATTTCTGACAATTTTAATTATTCTTCATTAAACGATACTACAACTTATTTTTCTTATCATTATTACTGATAACAAAGTGGGGAAAAAAAAAACAAAAGACAAACTTGTTGCTGCTTCATATGATAAAGAAATTGCACTTGCATCGCTGAAATAAGTTTGCTTTTTTCATTTTTCCAACATACTTTCCACAGTGCAATTCCGCCAAATAGTGTTATACCAAGAAGTGTTGCAAGTAGCACACAGATAATTAATTCAACTCGATTCCATTGCATATCATTTAATCGATAAGCCAAATTAGTATTTACTAAAACAATAGTTAATAATTGCTTGAAAATTTTAATTATATTTCTTTTTCAAATTCAATTACAGGAAAATTTTTACCATGTATGCCTGCAATCCGGAATGCAATACAGTATAAATCAGAATCGGCCTTATTACAGGATATTTTTAATTGCACAATACTACCTTCTATTCTTTTAGCATCTGTTTCGCTTCCTTTCCACTAAAAGATTTTCAAGTGAAATAACAAAAGATTTCAAAATATTGGAAAATCCAATAATATTTTAACATCAAAAATAAATGGAACTAAAAAAAAAAATGCTCTAATTTCTATAACAAATCTTTCGAAATGTTTGATTCTTTTATTCTTATGATGAAATAAAATATTAGATTGATTTAAAACCTGATATAATTATCATTCTTCAGCAAAAATTAAACAAATTCTTGAAAATAAGCATGTATGGAAAAATTGGTTGATAATATTTAAAGAAAAAAAAAACTTCGCGAAATATCATAATGATGTTAATTGAATTTTTGTTATCATCTGTCAACTTAAACTGAAGGAGTTGTGAAGTGGAAAAAATCTTGGCATAACTTCATAAACATGCCAAAAAAAAGAAAAGTTTCCCAATATCCAAACTTGAAATTTAAATTTTTTTCTAAAAATAATCCTAAAGAATGATGAACAAATGAATATAATTGTACCAAGTGCATACAGTGAGGTAAATAGTGTAATTGTAGCTTTCCAATTTAAACAATTCACTATCATTACGTAATATCCAGAGATCGTCGGTTTGTATAAAAACATTACTTATAGAACATTTCAAATCATCCTCAATTTTACCATTTCGTTTTATCACTTCTAAAATAAACTTTTCATAAAATTTAATTTAAATTTAATATTTTCACTTTCACTCAAAACATAATTTTTTTTTAATGGAATTCAAAAAAGAGAAAATTAATATGTTCTGAGAAAAAATAAAAAAGAAATTACCATTCCAAAGAATTATATGTGTGGGTGCAAAAATACTATTTGTTGCTGGTATACTAAAAGTTGGCAGCCATCGTTTAGTGTGATCATTAATGAGTTGAAATGGTATTTGTTGTCGACATTCATCTGAAATTTTAAATGAAATAATGGAAGAAATAATTTTGGATTTTATTGACACAAATGATTTCAAAATATTTATGAATTTTGCAATAACTAAAAGAGTACTTCTTATTTGATTTATCTTATTTTTAGTCTAATTATTCCGAATTATAATTATGAATGAAATCGTTTTTTTTTTGCCTTTATTATTATTATTGAAATATTTAATATTTAAATAATTTTAAATTCAAAAGCTTCCACTATTTTATCATCCTTATATTGTTTATTATTTTCTTAACATTTTCATTTTTTACAGAAAGGTTTCGATCTTTCAAAATAATTTGTTACAGGGGGAAAAAATGCCAGAGTCTAGACTTATATGATATCATTTAGTTTACCAGCTGTTTTTAGGCGATTAGTCCTAGATATTCATGTATATTTGAATACTATCATTTGATATTTTTATTTTTAAAATGAAACTAAATGTATTGTGAACGAATGCACTAGACTAATTATTCATTCAGTATAAAGAAAGAATATGCTAATTCATTTCATAAACTGAAGATAAAGTAGAATTTTGTGTAATGAAAATGAGAAGAAAAAGTGGCAAACTGAGGACACTTCACTTCTTTTTCTTTTTTTTTTTTAAATCGTTCTAAATTTGATAATGTTTTTATTAATCAATAAAGATATACGGTTAAGTATACCGCTAATTAGGTACAAGATGATACGATTAAAATCTAGTTAGTGAATATGGACGAGCATATTTGAGTGGTTATATTTAGCGCATTTCTAGTTAGATTTTTAAAAAAATACGTCAGATGAAGCTGTTCAATTAATGATTTACTTCAACAGATGATGATAATGACCTGATGAAATATTTGAGACCTCTGTGAAGGTTAAATTTTGAAAAGTGGTTATGCTTTGAAAATAACCTAAATAATTCACTGGAATTTGAATGAATGGGATCGTTTTAATTAATGAATAAACAGATCATTTTTTTTAGTGGAAAAGTTGATAATATATAGATGGTTTTAGAGTAAACTATTCTGTAACAGATTATATCATCTGTCCTGATTATTTATAGTAAAGAACGTTCAAACTAATATTTGTAACCGAGGATATCATCAAGGGTAATCGATTTCTGCTGCAACAAATAATTTCGAGAGTTTAAAATATTGTGTTTGCGGATGATGATTTGATTATTTATTTTCTGCGAATTCCGCTAATTTCCAGTGTATCTAAGAGAGTTTTGAAATGATGGCAATTTGGGAAAGTTTCCAAAAATTGTTGGGAGTAACGGCAACAAATACGTAGAATCTGCAACGTATCAAACAATAAAATGTAAAAAGGGTCATTGAATCATTGTAAAAATTAGGTTACGTAAAGTGTAAAGCAAAATTACAGAATTTTACCAAGTTTGCCGACACAGCTTCGGATGGAAGGCAAGAATCCAGCAGAATCTGGTTTACACTGACATGAACACTGCTGTCTTGAAGTTGATCCAGAATCCTGATTAGGGACAATAAATGAATCAGGAATCGTTGAGCATGTTGTTACAGGTGATGAACATTTAGTGAAATATATGATATCAGGAGCATTCAAATGACGATGAACTGATATCCAGTCATTTTTGGGATGATCCAACGGATGCGCATCTGTCCCGGGATATCTTCGACTCAGTATATTAACGATCAATAGATCTAGGAATAACGGTACAACAATAATCATCGACTAACTGTAACAATTTAAGTTGCACCAACAATGTTAACCGTAGCAGCATGTACGAAATTCATAAGACGACGAGACAATCTCGCCCAAAAAGTTGTCCGTTGACTTGCCAATGAGAGCTCGTTATTCAGACGACAGCATCGGTGACGATAACCATGGCAATGATTTTCGGCGACTGCAATAGCGATGCACTGGCGACAGCGACGGTGACAGTCCTTCCTCAACTGCGATGGCGATTATGGTCATCAGGGCGACAACAGATTTTGCTCTTGGAAGAAAGTAGTAATCATCATTACACTCTCTCCATTCCTCTATATAATATAAATTTATAAAATTAAATATATACGATTATATAATTTACTTAATTACTGCAAATTGTCTATGCCATAAACATGAACCTACAAGAAACATTCAAAGAATTAAGAAGTAAATATATTATATATATTAAATAAAATTTTTATATATAGAGGTATAAAAATATAACGCACGCTATATATTGTATGCAATATATATTTTACTTACAGTATATTAATTACACATATATAAATTGAAAATTAGGTATATTTTACATATTATATGTATTATTTATATATATATATATATATATAAATAATGCAATATATATATATATATATATATATATATATATATATATTGTAGAGAGAGAGAGAAAGATAAGAATAGTTTTCTGCTACTTCAGTATGTTCGGTGACAATAAAGACTATTTAAAGTTCTTGAAAATCGAGGAGGACATGGCGACAGTGTTGAATTCCCCTTGTGATAATGATAACGTTGGCGAAATGTTGTTCATTCTTATCCGCTGGCACAATTTTGTTGTAATAGACAGTGATATGCTCGAGTATCTTTACTATATCAGTTATGTTGAAAATCGATGAGGATACGCACTGTACCAAATGTTCCAATTTGAAAATAAACCGAATTTGAATTGTAATTTGTAAAGAAAAATAAAGAATAATTTTTGACAATTATTTATAATCTTATCAGTAGTAGTATTCCAGCAAGAGGTACAAGAGTTGTTGCACTCATTGATTATTATGGATTTAAGCAATTATGATCTCTTTGGAATAGATAGATGTATTTTACTATGTTAAATAAATTTATACATTTTTATCTGCGATTTCTTTTATCGGTACAGTTGTTTTCCAATAGTACTGGTACAATTAAACAACAATTTCAATCTTCGTTAATTTCAAATTTACGATATGAGAAGATGCGCAGAGCATAAAACAGCAGTTACAGCGAACACCCCTGTAGGTTATGGCCTTGTAAGTTCAAAATTAAAAAAAAAGAAAAAATAAATGAATTCTTTGAATGAGCAAAAATTTCAGAGCCTAAAAAAAATATAATCATTTTCCTTCATAATCTATTTTTCAATAAAATTTCTCATTCATGAGCTGGAAATTTTCTTTTTTTAGAAAATTTTAACTGAATTTTAAATTTGATCTTGATAAACTATCTATTCTTAATCGTTTCTTATTCATTTACAGACTTAGCTTTCTAATATAGCACCAAATAGTACTGCACAAAATTTGACAAATAAAAAGTATCAGACTCCATCTCAAGCATATTTCACCAATTTTTCGAAATAATTTCATAATTAATGGAGCAATGCTTTCAAGTGAAGTATACTTCACTGTACTTCAAGTTATAGCAATGAAATCAATTGTGTGATCTTTGAAAGTCATAAACAAATATTTCTGCATGACAAAGTGTTCCGTTTTATTGAAAATATTTAAATGTTGAAAAAATGAAACGATCTAAAAGAGAAAATTTTTCCATAAAATGTGCAAATACAAGTCAAGTCATTTTATTAAAAGGAAAAAAAACATTATTGAAAAATAATTTAATTATATGAGATAAAAAACTTTTTTTTTCCTCATGCTCATATTTAATTAAAATTCGAGAACTAATGAGCAAAAAACGGAAATGGATTATTTCTTGCTCATTTATTTTCTTATTTTTTTTTTTCTATGTGTTAAAAATAAAAAAAAATTATCTGTTTCATAATATCCCTAAAAAAAAAAAAAAAAAAAAAGAAAAAAAAAAAAGATGATTTTAAAGCTCATTAAAAGTAATGAAAACTGATCATCATACTGATATTTTATAAATGATGAAGAATATTTTATCAGGAGACATTTCGCTTGTCATCATTTTGTAACATTATCATATTTTGTCATTTATCAACAAAATCGGTGTTTTGCAAGACAAAATAAGTAAAAAATATCATGGAAGAATTTATGCATATTTTATCCACATCAGAAATGTTCAGGTAATTTGTATTTACCTAAACTTAAGTCCCTGTAAAATTATGGTTCAACAAAACACTAAGTCGTGTGAAATTCAAAATTCACATTTCCAACAATTTGATAAAATGATTTGTAACGCAACTGTTTCATTTCTCGGTATTTATTGATCTTGAACTAATTTTAAATCATTTCTTGACGATTTTTTTTTTCCTGACATCTTCAGTGATCCGATTTTTCACGATTTTCACTATAAAACTTGCAAAACTAATTTTTTTATTTTATGTTATCTTCAAACTATTATGATTGTTGATACGTCATTTGATGCAATAACTTAAAAATTGCACTTTTTTTGACTGCCAAATAATGAGTGATATATTGATGAACAAAGGAAAAAAGTAGAACAGTATTGGAAATCGTACAGTGTAATCGGTAAATTGATAGAATTAAACATTTTTCATCCGATTATCAGTGCGTATCAGTGCGTATAGTGAATTGCACGACAGAGACAGAATTTTTGTTACATTCCAATCTTCTTTTTTTTTTTCTTACTGAAAATTAAAAGAAGCAAGAAATAAAAAAAAATATGAGACTAAAGAAAATCTTCACTAAGAAAGAATATTTTGAATAACTAAGAAAACATTTTCGGCTTCAATTTAGTAAAAGCACAAAATGATGAGAATGAATTTGAAGTTTTGAAATTTTGAGATTCAAATCCACCTCAAANTTCAAAGATTATTATTATTTGTTTAATACATGTTGATTTCACTTTCAGTATGAGTGTTTCTGTTTAATATCGGCAGCACAATGCAAACTTGAAATATTAACTTTGAATTAATTACACGTTTTTTTTTNTTTGAAATTTTGAGATTCAAATCCACCTCAAAGATTATTATTGTTTAATACATGTTGATTTCACTTTCAGTATGAGTGTTTCTGTTTAATATCGGCAGCACAATGCAAACTTGAAATATTAACTTTGAATTAATTACACGTTTTTTTTTTCCTGGAAAATTCTTTTTTTTTTTAATTTAAGCCAAAATTAAATAAATTCCAACCATTTCGCTAATACACTATGCTTATTAACATGCAACTGTCGAATTGGCAATAAACTGCAAAGCAACAAGTGAATTGAAATTTAATGAATCACAATTTCTCTTATAATTTTAAATACTCAGAAATGTACGCCGAAAGTACAGTGCTGCAAATAAGAAATATTTATAAATTTAAATATAGTTCTGCATTTCAATAAGAATCATGGATCATCCTGGAAATAAAAATATGACCTGTTCAAATGGCTTATTACACTTTCCCTCTATGTAATCCTTCCGTCGAGGTTTCAAATCAAAACTTCGTAATATTATATTCTATTTTCAGCAAGAACTTTAATCCAAAAATTCGTCCGCTATTTCTTAGTTGATCAATATTCTATCATGTGTTTCTGACAAATGGATCTAATGCATTAATGAAATAGTTAATCTTTCACAAACTTTTACAATTTTTTTTTCTTTTTTTTCTTCATTAAGTATCGCTGAAGACCTTTACATCATCTATCTGTTCCCGTTAAAGAGGTAACGTGGCATCTTTTATTTTGTAACATTTAATTTTCCCCTCCATACATGGTACTACTTAGTGCTGATTTATTGTAGTAAAGGCAACAACCGAATTACAGTATGGAGACAATTTTAATGATTTTAAACAAGTAGTAACAAATTCATGGAAATATTGCTGGCTCCAGTGGTTTCGAACGAGTAGTAAGAAACTTTGTAAATACTGATGATTTAATTAACGGATGAAAGCGACAAAACAATTTAGCAGAATCTTTTTTCCTTTGGAATTGATATAGAATGATACCGTACCTTCAGTGCATACCAAATAGCCAGCCATGATAATGCTCAGGTAATCCATAACTTATGACACTTTTTCTTCCGTTTTCTTTAACAAGACCCGAAAAGTTCCCGGTGCTCATACTTTGGAAAGCTCTACACATTTAAATGACAAATTATTACTACTCAGACGACCGGGATAGATCGAAAGTGGAAATCAGAGGATGCCATTACTAACAGTTCTAAAACACTACAGCAAAGCACTGATACTCAAATGTCCTTCCAGAATTAATTGGATGATTGATACAAGTAAACAAGAACTGCGTAGCGATAACACAGCCTTGAACGCTGCAGTAGGTCAACAAATTCTCTCAGATGTTGAAGAAACGGGAAACAGCTGAACAAATTGAATTCATGTTCTTCCCTGGCATAATCAATCCACAAAACTCACCACCAATGCCATGACACACAGATGGAAGCAAATGTTTTCAAAACAAGTCAAAACCCATTCGACTTGCGATCGAAAATTTCGTGAACCAAACAAAACTTCGGAAAATAGCACAATCCCGAAGAATCCTGGGACATTTTACTAATTTAGCATCCATTTCGATTTTATCTACTTGCGTTTGAGCTAGTTCCCAGCAACCAATGAATCACCGACCAGCTATAATCTGCTATGTATCAAGTTCCTGCTAACAATTCCGTTATTTCCAGTCCTACCCTTACTTATTTAATCATCCTGGCTAGTATGCAAATCGCAGCAGATTACATTTTAACTATCTGTGTTAAAGAAGATGCACCAGCCAAAAAAAAAAAAAAAAGTTTCTCACAACCACACAGCAGAGTATCTACCTGTTATACTATGCACGCGACCAGTGTTATGGAAAACAACAGTATTTCTTTTTTCAGGTTATTTCTAATTGCTAATACTCCTTTTATGCACTGAATGAATGGGAGAATAACGTTATATTTTATTACAACAAATATTGAATCCATGAAAAACGCTTTCAGGAACAACAACTTTAGTTTCTATAACCACGAGACTTTCTACGTCCACGAGCCTGAAACATATCAACTATTCCACTCTGACAATGGAACTAGGAAGAAACGAGAACATTTTTACTCTTAAAAAAAATCAAAAGCCGTACAATGTTTACCCGATTTTAGCCCACTAACTGGTCCCTTAACCATTTTTAAATTGATAAATACTATTCAGAAAGAACTCACGCGTTCAAATTTTCGTCCTTTAGAACGGACAAGTGGTTTAGTATGGCTGTGAGGTACACCAGGTGCAGGTCCGAACCGTCTTTCAGCCAAGCGGTGTTTTCTTGGTCCTTGTAAAAGTACAGTGTTTTCTCCACGCGGTGCACGCAAAGCTAGCTGGTCAAAAGTAATGATTTCACCACCAGCTTTAATTATTCGGGCACGGGCTCCTTGTGTCACATGAAGCGCAGCAACCTATAAATCTACTTAAATTTAATGACTACTTACAGGAAACTATTTGGAAATAGGCTCTCGCTATATTTCACACACTACGTGTAATATTTTACAACAACCATCTCTTGAAACAATACAAGTAATGATGCGCTATTTATGGAACGAACCGTAAGCTTTGGCACTTCGAAAATTCGGTTGTCATCTGTGATCGTTCCAACCACTACTGCTATTTTCTTCATGTTATCACCTCTTTTCATGTAGCGTATCAAACGTGCAAGTGACATCGGTGGACGATGGCGACGAGCCATCATCAGCCTTTTGGTTATGATACTGTTGAATTTTCTACCAGTCCGGCGAGCCAGATATTTATATAACTAAATTATTGAAATTTTACCATTAAGACTATTCCATCATCGATGTTCATCTTTTAACGATGACAAAACTATATGATGGACACGACCCTGCGATGTTTTCGCTAAGGAGGCTGCCAAATTTAGCCGTCAGATTGCTCCATTACCACAGCCCATCTGCTAGTATTAGATACAACAAAACAGTAGAAATGAACCACTGATTTAGCATCTAAAATTGATCACAAACAGTACGGATAATGATGTCCAAAGGAATGAATAAGCAGGAAGATACTGCATATGTTTTCTCACTTATCAAAACCCTGTGCACAAAGTAGCAGCAGTAAGTTACGAGAAACACTACAACATACCTTAACCAAAACTCGAAGGTAGGGGTCTTCACTTCTGGGTGCCTTGCGCCTCACTTTACGGTCATATTTGTGATTTATATCGATACCCTATAAACATAAATTACATTCATTATAAAAACCAAACCAACAATTACTCTTCTCGCCTAAACTATATACCACAGAAAGTCCATCGCCAGTATAACTAAACTGACAGCTGAAACCTTACGGCCATATTTATGATTTATATATTGATACCCTGCCGAATTATAACTTGGAACTCCGAATAACTCAACACTACATTTCCACAAAATCTTTCCTCTCCCACTTTGCTGAAGTACTTAAGAATCATTTCCTACCAAATTCCTGGGCACCACATACCTATTCATATCACTGGATTCCATTCACTGCTGTGGAGAGTGAGCGCCAAGTCCAAAAAAAAAAGACTTCGAAGACTTACTCCCACCATACTTACTTCTAACAGCTCAATGGTTAAGCAGTAGTGATTTAGCTACACAGTATATCTAACAAGCACTTATACATTTGGTGCTTAAGAAAAACAAATTTCTTAAAAAATCTAGTAAAAATTACCATTTTATTGACTTCCTCTCCGCCCTCTGTGTGAACCTACTCTGAAAGAAAAACATTTATGCAAAAACACTCGCAAAAGTATATACTTGCAACAAGTATATGACGAGAACGATGACAACGAAAAACAACTTATGAAACAGAAAAGAAGCTGAAAAAGGCTCTACAAATTTCTCCTTTCGGCCCTATTAAGCACCATCCAACGAGTAACAGATCCCGGTTTTACCACAAAATTTATCTCGATTATGACGAAATTTTGTGTGCCACCTATTTAAATTAGTCCATCCTACTGCACAAAACGTTCATCATCTCGATTACTGCAGCAGCAGATCACAAGTAAAACCTAGTCTGCTTATTGCCATCAAACCACTCAAAGTAATGCCTAACAAATCTGCTCTAAATACCAAAGGAGAGGAGGATTCGACCCCCTAGACTATACCTATTCTATCAAACGAAGCAAAATATTGATTCAGGAGACTCCCATCATCAATAGGAAGCATCTCGGTATGCTACAACCTGTAATACGATGCGAAAAAAAAAAAAAAAAACGAAGTCCCCAAACAGATCGCTTGCCACCCACGACGCCCCAGACCAACGATTGAGCCTATCACTGTCAATAAACACAACAACAAGTCTCTTATGTCACAAGTTCTACTACGCTGCTCAGTCTACCTTGAAAATTTTACATCCCACGAGGTTGCATGTGACCAACTATTATCGTACGGGTATTTAGGATACGACACCTGATAGTTCAGCATTGTCATAAGATTAGGCGAGCGACAGAAACTGACTTTTCAGCTTTGAAATGGGAAAAGAAACATGGGGAGAGTGAAGAAAAATTTTGCAGTTAGAGAAAACATGAAGAAATAGATTAAAAATCTCGTCGTAACATTGAGTATAACACAGCTGATTACTAAGTATTTTCGTAGCAGCTTTGAAGTGAGAGCAAAACCAGAAAAAATAACTTTCGAATTACGGAAGAGAGAAAAAGAAGTGCAAAAATTTAAAAATGCTTGAAGCAATGTTGAATTATTAGTTTAGTTTTAATTGACGGTGATGTTGGACGCCATGTTTCCGTTAATTACCTCAATTCTAATTTCACTGCAATTCATTTTAAAACTAAAATTAGCGTACTAATAGGAACAGATAGGTATGTAGATCTGTATCTTAAATGAGAAAACCAGAAAACTTGCGTCACGTAAATCAGCGCTTGGTAATGACGTGAAACTCATATCAGGGGCTAATCAAACGATTTCTCAAATTTTTTGTGACTGGCTACGAACAGTTACTGTGTTTGACGTTCGCAATAAGTAAAACTGTGTTCACAGAAAATCAATCACCGTCCTGTCCACCAACTTCCTTCCCTGTGCGACAATGATGAAAGGTAAAATGGACAAGTGGTTTGCAGTATCAAAGTGATCTAGAGATTGAGAGCAATGAAATAGCACACTATTTGAGAAGGAACATGAATTGATGCAATTTGCGAAATAGCGTGTAGGTTAAAATATCGAAGGACTAGACACATATATCATTGTGAATTTAGAGATAGAAAGGAGAGGGATATAGTCTAATATAGAGAGAGAGGAATAAGACTCAGAGTACGTCATCATACGAAAAAGTTGAGTGGTTCCCGCTCGGACCCATTTGCATAAGTTAGTATGGTGAGAGTAGCTGCGAGGTTTTTTTTCTGTGTTCGGATATTTGATTCGGTGTTTTTCCTGTGGTTCCGTGGTAGATCGTTTCGTTCAGCTTCCCGAGCGAAGTGCAAAATTTCGTAGTTTCCTCATTTGACATAAAGTTTTTTTAATTTTGTATCTCTTTTCTATACTTTTAACTACTCTTCGAACACATCTGTCGAACAGCCGTTGAGAATAATTGCTTCGGTAATATTCCGAGCTAAAATATCATTTTTCAGGGATTTACGAGTTTTGACAGCTAATGCACAACATGAGTTTAGTTAATTTGTCGCTGGATGAAATTATCGCACGCCAACGAGTAAGTCTTCCTTTGTTCTGTTGTTCTATAACTTGTTTGATTTGGCGTCTGGAGGGAAAGAAGAAACAAAAGCAACAGTTTCGGTAAAATGTTAAATGCCTTTTTTAGGGAAAGGTCAAGAAGTCGAATGGTTCTATAAACCGGTTCCGTGCAAACAAGAAAAAAAGAGATTATGCTCCAGAATATGCCAGTGCCAACTCAGCATTCACGAGACCGGAGGTGGTTCCTTTGTGTTTCATAACTTCGGAGAACTAATTCCCCCATCCTACAAAGGGTACATTTCTAGTCACTTACTGGATGGAATGCTTTGGGATTAACCAACATGGAATCAGGAAATTTTTTTCAAATTTTTGCTGGTAAATTCCAGTCCCTGACTTCTACGATCTCTTGCCATAGTTTGTTGTTATTGAATACGAATCTAGTTTCAGTGACAGCTAAAAGTCGTTAGCAGAATGCTTTACGCAACAGCAGTCAAGCGTAAAATATGCTACCCTCCATTATGCTTTAAAATTAAAGTTTTGGCCAAATGATTATTTCTGGATAACTTTTCGAATGATATTCATTTATTTTCGTTATTCCTGTACGGTAGTTCCATAATTTGTAGGATGTGCCTTCTGGTAAATGGGACCATAGCGGATTTGAGGAAATGTATGGTAACGGATCCGGTGACGCTTCATCTCCACTCCCAGCACCAGAACGGGGTGGACGATTCAACCGTGTTGATTTGGCAAGAAAAGTGCGCCTTCACATTACAAATCTGGCACCGACAGTTAATTCAGCTGACCTCAATGTATGTTCTGGGTTTTAGTAGTTCGGATAAAATTGAGCATTTTTATCTTGAATTATCCTTTGTTCTAAGGTTGAGGTTATTATATTAGTGATTTACCATCATGTTTAGTGTGATACATACAACTCACTTTGAAGTATTGAGCAGAATAGTTAGAGACTTGTGCCTCTTTTGGGGTTGGTTGTGTCGTTTCCCTGGGTCATCGAATAAACGGAATAGTTGTCGGTTCGAATCATGATTGTTTTTAAGGTCACTGTTAGAGTATTCATAAACATGTGTAATATATGAAAGTTTAGTTTTTATTGGACTGGTTTGTTTTCGAACCTTGAAATTGATTTCGATTAATTTATTCTTCTTTGAAATGGACTATTGTAGGAACTTTTCGAAGAGTATTCAGTCATCTCAGCCAATGTCAATTATGATGAAATGGGAGAATCAGTTGGCACGGCTGATGTTGTGACTGATAGAGTCACTGCGAGGGAAATTATTGCCAACTTAGATGGTGTGGCGCTTGACGGCAAGTCGAATGCTCTTCATTTTTAATATTAATTTGATTTATACAACGCTCTATTTTCTTTACTGGTGGCTATTATGTCTATCTTAAGAGCGTAAGTGCAGTGTAATAAAATGTAAACTGTTTAGTGTATTCTCTATAGTCGTGTTTCCGCTTATTCATCCTATAGTCTCGCGTGCGTTATTGGTAGAATCATCGAAAATATAAAAGTATATTTTATAGGTGAGGTAATGGCCTTCCATATGATCGATGACCAGGCGGTGCCAGTTAGCCGTAATGTTCGTGTTAAGGATCGTTTGAGTTTTCGGCAGCGTCCATGGGGTGTAATTAAAAAACGACAGCCACCGTTGAAGCGTATGGTAAGAGGATTTTTGTCAGGTTTTTATGAGCTAATTGCAACTCTAATAGTTAACTATATATCATTTTCCACCTCAAACTTTAGATGTACTTTCACGATAGATGTAATAAATAACGATTTGTATGAGGAGGTTCTACTTCCGTTTGAATATTGATGTCTCATTTTATTTTAATTTACTTTAGTTCACTGGCAGCAGTGGACGTCGTAAGAATCGTTCGAAGCGTACGCAAATGACTGACGAAGAATTGGATCGAGAACTCGAAGAGTATATGAATAAGCGTATCCAGAAGCAAGATGAGCAGAAAATGGAGACTTGATTTTTCATTTTCATTGCTGTTCCCTCAATTATATCGTCATTTATATTAATTTTAAAAGAAATGAAGTAAGAGCGTAACACATTCTTCAAGTATTTAAGTATTTAAGAAAGAAACTGAGTTAAAAATAGACAACGGTAAAAGGCAAGAAATAGAATTAATATTTGTATTTCCGTTTGAAGGGAAAGCGCAGTGGTTTTGGTAGGAACTATTGATACAGGGGTTTAAATTAATTCTCTGGTTGGCATCTTAAATATTTGCAGTGTTTTTTTTTTCTTTAAATCATTCGAAAATGAGGTAAGCATTGATTTTGTTTTTTTGTTTTTGTTTTTGTTTTGTTTTGTTTCTTTTTTTTCTTTTTTTTTGTATCAAATAATGCTTTTACGCTAAGCGATCAATGCCCTTGTTCTATGCCGTTCTGGGTTATTTCCTATACCTAGAGTTTTGGTTTTTTTTTATTACTTAAGATTTGCTATTGAGTTGTAAACAGGCATTTTTGAATTATTATGAATAGTCTGTCTTGAATTGTAATCAGTCGGTTTCCTGTGTGACTGAGAAAATGAAGATGGAGAGGGAATTGTATCTCAGTCCTTTTTTTTTTTTCTGATGTCGACCTAAATATGCATACTTGAGTAGTAATACTGTAGTTGTGTTACTTGATGCACCGTTTGTACGGCACCTTTAATCTGAAAGTGCTTTGCTGACAGTTGTGTTTCAGAACATTGCGACTGTTACCTCGTTCATCCTAGTTCACTCTTCGTTTTACAGTAATATTCTCTGGACCAGGTCCGGTTCCTTGTATTGTTCCTTTTTTTTTTTTTTTTTTTGGTAAGAGATTTCACTCTGTTGCTGTTGTTTTTCATATTCCTCCTTTTTTCTGAAATCGAAGTCGTGATACATTTATTGAATAAAATATTTTTGAAGATAGTTTGTATAATGGTGGGATTTGCCGTTTATTTTCTTTTTAAGTTAATTTAGTTCCTTCTTTGCAGATCTAGCAAAAGTTAGTTTCCTTTACTGCAGGCTTGGATTCCTAGGACGTTTCATCACAGTTCGTCCAAAAATTATTTGTTTACTGGGTTAAATGGAGAGACATTATGTGGAATTTGTTAGTGCCGAAGAATTGGAACTATTTATGAGCAGATATATGGTGGCAGTTTATGATGATCGTCTCTACTTGAGAAAGAGTTGTATGCAGGTCTTATCTACTATAAATAAAGTAGGTAGTCGGCAAGTTCTTGATTTCTAGAATTTGATTGGTAGTTTTAAAGTGGTTCCGTAGAAATCGCTACTATTATAGAGCACTGAATTACGAAAATATCAAATATCAACACTCTTAAGTTTTCGGATTTGTTCAGTAGTTAAGTTGTAGAATGCTTCAAAACACTTGTTTCGTTATTTTATATTTCAAATCGGATATTTTGAAGAAGATAATGTGATTTTTTTTTAGGTTTCCAATGTTTCGTTTGATTCAGTCTTGCCAGATGATTTCACCTCTAATGTGTTTGAGTATATGAGAAGACGACATCAGGTTAATTTTCCTTCCAAAGTGAAAGTTGGTCAATATTTTATTATTATTCTTAAAAAGAGAAAAAAAGACCCGAAACATTGGTGAAACGGAAATGTTTTAGGAAATTTATACCTCCGGTCAGTCATCACCAGTGTTGATAGCAAAATGTGATGGCTGTAAACGATCAACATTATTTGATGACTTCCCATGTATTGCTGTTCATTTTACCAGTGATGATGCATCTGATACATTTGGACCTTTATTGGTATTCGTTTTATTCGAGAATTCCAATTCATTTTTAATCTCGCTGTTGCATGCATGTTCTTAGTTTGATTTATCTCAGTGACAATTAAGAAGTAGTGTAATGCGTCATCACTTTGTTTTTTCATCTGTGATCGCTAATCAGCTTTACAGTATTGGTGTTCGTTACATTGCTTCACACTTTTTAAAATTTCATATCACATATTTCAGAAAAGTTATTTGAATTTTATGCACTGCTTTTTATCATTAGCAGTTTCGCTGTATGATCCATGGAGCGCAGTCCGAATTCTTAATAAAGTCTGTCCAGAAGTTTTGCCTGCTTTGAGACGTAGCGCACAGAAATCCATGGGAAATCTGAATATTATGTCGGTGCGTTCTTATAATTTATATACTAGAAGAGCTTTTCACCATTTTATGAGTATGTGGCCCTTTAAATACTATGTAATGTAACACCATTTCGCTGAATCTTCTGAAGTTTTTACACGAACAAATATAAAAAGAATCAAGATACTGGAAAGTTTCTTTTTATAGTTTATAGTTGTTTCTGGAAAAAAAGCATAAGGACGCAGAAGAAAAAATGGGAACATGAGCGTTTGGGTCCCGGTCTAAGAAACTTTAAAGTTTTTGTCATGCCATCAAGGATAAATTCCTTCCTATACTTTAAAAAGGAATATTTCTTTTGCAGCGGCGTTTCTGCTTTGGCTATCCCTCAGATTTCTTTGCTAGATGCTGTTATCACGCTTGATGTATTTGATGTATCCTATTTCCTTAAGGTACTAATTTCGTATATTATGACAGCAACAGTTGACGACTATCACAATGGCGATGTTGAGTTCCGCGCTAATTACCACGTGTTGAAACAATTCATTGATACAGTAGTAGCAATGAATGAAATACTGCGAGAGGATATGCAGCCTAAGTGAGTTTTGTTTCATTTTGTTATGTTGTTGGGATTTTAATCGCCCAATTAGGTTGGAAAGTACAGTTTAACAGTTATTATCACATTCTTTCTAGAGGCAGATAATAGTTTAGGTTTGTGGATTTTATGCGGTTTTTATTATCAGTATTAAAGGTAATCATAATATTTTTTCGAGTTCTGATTTTTTTTTTTGCGTCAGAATAAAGCGGACTGTTATTTAAGAATTTAAATGCGTTGCTGTTGCTCTAAAAATAAAAAAGAAAAAAAGATTCACGCAATCCACGCATGAACAACTCATTTTTGGTTCATTTTTTAATAGGCTTGATTACGGGAGGACGAACTAAGCTGGATGGGTAGAGATCATGATTTCAGGTTCATCTTTTTTTTCAAGGAATATTAAACTTAAACCATTATATTGATTTTTTACCTTTATCTAGTGAAGCGGTCAAGTCTGCAGTTAATGTTGCCACTAAATTCATGGCTGTTATACCAAACTGCACCAATTCTTCTGTTATGACAAAAATGATCACATATCTCAATCGAAACATCGAACAACTGTCAACTAATTTCCGCGTGATGAATTCAACCGTGATGAACAATAAATATCAAGTAAATTCTCCTTACGTAGTTTCAAATTATTGCTAATATTGGGAAGAATTCGAGGCGTTTCTGAAAAAAGGAAAAGAAAAAATAGGAAACAAACAAACAAGAAGGTACCATATAGTTTGCTTTTGTGCATTTACAGACGAAAACATCCAATCAAACAAGTGCATATGTAATAGCTATTTCTCTTTGTGATCGGCTTGCGTGCCTCAATGTTATTGAAAATATTGGAGTTATTTCACCATTATTTAAGTAATTTTTTCGAAATTGTTCATAATTTATGATTATTTATAATCATTATACGTTGGCGTTATGTGGGAAACGACTAATTTTAGTAGTAATAGTAATTTACTCGATAAATTATATTAATAAATCCATCTAGTTAAAAAAAAAGAATTTTACTAAGACTATCAGACATTAATCTTTTTAATGGTTTTTTTTTTTAATTATTTTTCAGAACTCCTAAGAACAAAGCCGTAGTATCAAGTCCTATATCGTCTGTTGGCAAAAAAGCGCTTGCGGAAAAAAATGATTTGACACCAGAAATAGTTAAAAGTCGTATTGCTGATTTTATCAGGTAAGTAAGTATTTTGCCTTTCTTTCTTGTATGTGTGCATTGCAGCTTTCTTATTACCGAACAGTCTCCGATTTAATTCAACTTTGTTATATGCATACTGTAATTGAAATTCTTTGACAGATTAAGTTTTCTCTGTTTACATCCGTCTCTATTGGTTAAATAATCATTTTGTTTTTTAAAGTATTGATACCCCTGTACTTCAATCTTTAAATGAAGTAGATAACTATGGCGATGTTACTGTTTCTATGAAGGAAAATATTTCTATTGGTTCGGAAATTTTGGAAAAGAAAAGCTATTGTAGTTTCCTGCGTAAAGTTTCTCCTAAGGTTATTTTTATAATAATTAATTAGAAGTTAATAAATAACGGATAATGTCGTGCACGCATATGTAACATGTAGTAACTTCAGCTTATTAAAGAGAGAATCATATTGTGAAGCTATATCCCTCTAATGAAGTTAAATTAGTGGTTTCAGCTTTTGGCACTGTAACCGTTTTATCAGTCCTGCTGATTGTTCAATGGGATGTAATTTAATTACATCCTACTGAACAATTACAGACGCGCTGTACTGCGTTTGTAACGGTGTTAGCAGCTAGACGGTTGCAGTTTAGCTCCATGTACTTGTCAGGAGCTGTTCTTATTCAAATTTCAGGCGCTGATTTCCAAGAAAAAAGGATTGTCGAATAGGAAATCAAATTTATTATTTGCTAATATGAAATTCAATCAGCAGAAGCATAAGAAAAAAAATCTTAAAGGACAAACAAAAATTACAAGTTTTTTTAAAAAATATTAGTTCTGATTATCAAGCGGCTATCTCTGTCATAATTTTTTTTTTCCGTTACAAATAGTAGGCACAAGAATGTGGCATGATGAAATTATGTTGATGGCTATCCATTCACATTTTCTGTTGTTCTGGAAGAATGGAATTTAAGGGAATGAAATAGCTAAGACTATGTGTATGGATAAACTCAAACCTGTAAATTTGGTCGTCTATGTCTCTCATTTCCTCTATAGTTGCCATTCGAAGTATTAGTCGAGGTTCTCGTAAATGTAACTTATGAAGCGAGAGTATAGGAATTGGTCAAGTTGATTTTGATAGCAATTCATTGTAACACCGTAAGCAAGTGAAAACTTAGCATTACAGATAACTCATGTTCTTCTCTAAGGAACACAGTTAAGAAAATCTTATGTGAAATATTCGTCCTCTAGGAATCTAATTTTTTGAATTCAGTAACATGCCGGGGTTTTATCTGCTTTCCTCAGAATTTTTACCAGTTATTTTATTATTGCTGGTTGCTTCGTGCAAAAAATATATCTGAAATATTTTTTCTGTTAATTCAGTTTAGCACATAGTGCTTTAATATTATTTTAAGGTCACCATATATTTGGACAGGTCTAGAAACCATGCTCTTTTAAATCTTCAACCCTGATCTATGGGAACTGAATTGTAACATTTATTAATGGTGATTAGAATATTCTTATTACAAAATTTCAAAAAATTTCATGTCGTGATAGCGGAAGCCAGGATATGTCGTAGTTACACTGGCCCAAATTAATGAATTTCGAGGTTTTTTTTTTTCCTTTTGTTATTAAATACTAAAGAAATTTAATGGAAAGTAATAGAACTGTGACGACTTCTGTTCTTTTAACTGAAGATTTTATGGTATTTGGGGCATATGATTTGACATTTTTTTTAAGGAGAATTAAAGTCGTCTAAATTACAAGCCAAAAATTTGTATTGAAATGCGGGTTTTGTGCATGGTTTTTCCCACTAATTTCAAAACCGTTGTTACTTTCATTTATTTTTTTGCGTTTCAATATTATATTTAAATATTTTGAATTTGCCATCCATTTTCCATTTAAAGTAGAGCAACAGTATAGTTTCCACTTCAAATTGTATGATTTCCATTAGGCAATTTTTCAGACCTGCTGAAAAGAGATAAAGATTAATTTTGAAAAAATTTTTCTCATTGTATTAGTTGTTATTGTTGCTGTATGATTCGAGGAATATTGATTTCTTAATGTGATACTGTGTGATATTTTAGAAAGGAAGTAAATAAAAAATTATTTGATATACAGTTGTTTATTGATTATTTCCGTATTAAAGGCTAATGATTGATTTCAAGGAAAAAAGTTAAAATTAGGGAATGTTAAGTTATGCTTAAGAGAATTTGTTGGGGTCACAGTTTTCTACCTTTGTGAAAATATATCAGGCATAACTTGATAATTCTTTTACAGTTGTAATAAAAAGGAAAAGAAAAGTTCCACCTGGTAAGAGAGGGTTGTTAGGTGAATTTTGGTTGGATCAAAGTTTAAGTTTCCACTTGAAACGAATGATCCTTTCTTGTTTCCTGTTCAGTTCTTTGCTGTTAATAGTGAAGGAGTGGTTTTTACGGAGTAAAATTTAAGCGATTTTAAAAGAGGAATTTCTCCTTCCCTTTTTAGCTATCGTAATAGAAATTCAGTGCGACGAATTTCTAAATTTTAGAAATGTTTACAGGCTATAAATGGACTATATTTGCTTTCAAAAATGACTTTGCTCCCAATAGTAAATAAAAATGATGTAATATTCTTTCTCTATACAGATGAATATATTACTTGATCGAAAATATCTTTACTATTACTATTATTTATTGCAATGTTTCGTTTGCAACATTTATTATCTTTAGTAAAGTTAATTATAACATTGATTCTTTATTGTTATAGCTATACAAATATATGAAGAAGATATAAGCAAATTTATACCATACTCACATCTCTGCATAAATTGATGTGAATAAAAATTTTTCGGTTTGTTTTTTTTGGATATGATATATGTATGACAAGTGATGGGATGATACGTTTTTATCCTCTTGTCTGATGTGGAAAATATATATTAATTAATTGGTGTCCGATTAAAAAACACTTGTTATCAATTTCTCTCATTACTAAAAAGTTTAATTAATAGGTTAAATAAAGAAGCTGTAATCTGTTTTAGTTGCACATCATAAAATATCGATAAAATTTTGTATAAATTTTATACATTTGCAACTGCTTGCTCTTTAACATGAAGTTTCTTTTTTTTCTTTTTTTTTTATTTCTCTAAAATCCAAATACAGTTGGTGGCAAGTGGAAGAACTATTACACCATTTTTTTTTTTTTTTTTTTCAGATACTAGCCGTCCGTCTTTAACCTTCTGTTAACTGTACACAAAGCTATAAAATTACAACATTTTAAACCGAAAAGAAATAAACTGTTTTTGATCAGTTGAAAATATAAAAATAAGTTTGATTTGTCCATTGAGATTCTAGAAGCTTTTCGACATCGCTTGATTCAATCATTGTGATATATATCATCTCAAATTGCGTCGTATTGGGCACATTTTGGAATTATCCTAATTGATCGGGATAGTAATGGGTTCAGTTAAACAGATGTAAGATTTTCTTGATAATAGGCTACACCAAACTCTATTAAGCATAACTTTTATAAGAATAGTTTAAGACTAATTAATCGGGTAGATGTTTTGAAATTCGAGAATCCTTCTTTATCTGAAGCAACTAAAAGTCATAAAAAGTGATAACAAACAATCATACTTTGGGAAGAAAATAGAAAGAGAACGATTTCTCAAATTTTAAATATTGGAAAACAAAGGCAACATGTGGAAGTGATCCTATGGAATTTATAAACATAAAGTACCAAAATCATATGTACGAGAGTAATAAGTAGAAATTTCAATGTTTAGGAAATATGGCGTGAGTTAAATCGGAGATACCATGGAAGTTTTCGAGCTAAATATTTCCGAAACCTTCCGAGATATCCCAGAGTTCAGTACGCCCTGATGAGTTTCTCTATCATGATAAAACGGCGATCGCTTTAATTTTATGATATTTACAAAATTTTTTGAAAGGAAATTTTGAATTCCTATAATTTATTAATTCTCATATAAATTTCTATTTGAAACTTCGTTTTTCTGAAATTTTTTTTTTCTTTCAAATCCACAGGAATTTTATATTTGCTTATACGTAATAATTTATGTCATAAACATCATGAAATTTTCCTTTAATTAAATATTATTGAGCATTTTAACAACATTTGCAATAAAAGAGTATTTTCAAATACTCCATTACTTTATTTACTTTAAAAAAACATATAAATTAGCAAATTCCAAACTGATCAACATATGAGAGCCAGCATCTCCTTAATTTATTTGAAATTTTGCAACATGTTACACTAAACGTAACGAAAAGTCACATTATACACAACGAAACAAGTGATATTTGTATGAATGAAGTAAAAAAAAAAGCCATCTATTGCATATGTAATATCGAGAATGTGAAAATTAACAATGGATAAAACATTGATGTGTAAGCTAACCAAAAAGAAAACAGAAAAAGGAAGGAATAAAATGCTTTTGTGATTGAATGATAAATGGATGTTATGACTGTCAAAGCGTAATTTGACATTATATTTTGTTTTTCATCTCATTTCTTTTTTAATAGATCTATCTAAAGGATATGTTGTACTGGTTAAGATGTCATTCAGGAATGAAAGATTTTGCAATCCTGTCACAAAGTTATCAAGTTAGTTTGATTGTAATAAGTTAAATTGAGCTTCTTTTACATGCAATATTTAAATATTTTTTATTTAATTCATAGTTTTCGTAATTAAAAAAAAAAAAACAGAAAAGAGAAAAAAGTTATTCTGCTAATTGTCTTTTAGTCGAACAATGAAATTAAGTTAAAATGTTTAGTCAAACAATGGGAATTGAGTAAGCTTTCTAAATTCCTCAGAATTTCATCCATTTCTGGCATTTATATATGAACCAAATTAATGAAATTGAAGAAATTTCTAGTAACTTATAAAGCAAGTGAAATTTTCAACATCAAAGAAGGATGCGAATTTTTATCAACCAATGTTCAGTTAATCTTATTGATAAACGGTGGAAGTGTGTAGTGGAAATTTCGAAATCACGAAATCAATAGTGGAAAAAGACAAAGAAATGGTAGTCGGTCGGGTTTAGTATATAAAAGCAAAGCTTAAATTATGAATTGCAGAGGGAAAAAAAAGTTGAATGTTATGGAAAATGGGGATTAATTAAATATCTGTAATGACGAATTGAATGCATTAAAATATGATAAGCACTGCAAATTTCAAACACAATTTTACGTGACCAACTGAAAATAAGATCATTTTTCTACGCTAATTAAAAAATGAATTTTAGCGCGACTAAGTTACTAGCATTTTTATTCAGTAAATGGCATATATATATATATATATATATATGTATATGTATATGTGATGGAAACTCTTAACTGAAAAGATAGCACGAATATTATTCAATCATTCATAATACGGGTGCGTATACAAATGAAATCTAAAACAACTGGGTCTATTAATGTAATGAATCGCACAAAAAAAAAAAAAAGGTAGATGGAAGAAAAACCGGAACAAGCGGAAGAGTTATGATGGAGTAATTCAAGACTTCTCAAATAGGGAATTTTTTTTTTGAAGCTACAACCAATAAGTGCATATTTGCTTAATAAAATCACTAACTAAATTCGAACTTCTTATCATTCACTATGAAACTTTCTTATCATCCATTAATGCTTTGGAATTTTGTAGCCATTTTTTTCTCTCCCGTTCTTTTTTTTTTTCGTTTTTTTTTTTTTTTTTTTGTGCATAATATTTAAGTCATTAACCGTTTCAAATATTCACGCGAAAAGAGAAACATCATACTTTACAAAAGAGCGTGTATATTAGGAGTGCAGCCAAAGGATTTACGTTAAAATCCGTTATTTGTAGCGAAATTCAAGTGGTATAATTTGATTGAAAATACCAAAAGCTTTGAAATCTTTCATTTTAATATCTGACTGACCTGTAAACAAGGGAGAAAATTAAGGAAATTTACATTCATGAGACAAAAGGAGTCCCATAAACATAAATGTATTAGTGGAAAAAAAAAACCGATAAGATTTTAGGGTATGAAATAAATCAGGCAATGACTACTGCAAAAATTTGAAGTCAAAACAATCTGCTCGCCGGAAAAGCACTTTTGCTGAAATCAGGATGCTTTGTCTAGCGGGGCATTGCTTGCGAAATTCAGTATTTTACGACCCCAAATCCATATTTCATGATTTTATTTGCTCAAACACTTTCCAATTTTTTTTTTTTTTTTCGCTTTCAAAACACCCAACGGACACGTCTTAACATAATAGAAGATAAAATCAGAAAAGAAGCAAAAAAAGTACTAGTTTCTGAAAGAAATATGCTCAAACTCCATTAGACACATATTTTCAATGAGTTCAAAACTACATTTCCAGGAACTTTCCCACCTTGCTCTACTTGTTTTTGTTTCTTGTCATCTGCAACAAATTAAAATTTGAATCAACTTTTATGCACATACAATTTCTCAGCTTCAGTATGACAAAAGTAAAACAAATAAACAAGTGCAGATTAAAAAAAAAAAAAAAAAAAATCGAAATTCAATTTTTCGTTTACAAATGATAATAAGGTAAAACAGTAGTATTGAAAGGTAAGGAGGAGATCGTCGCACATGAATATTCCGGGTTAATCACCCGTTATGGCATTCATTTCTATGTATGATAAATGATATCATAATGGTTTAAAAAGGCCAAAATGAAATATTTGAGATAATTTGAGAAAGAAGAACATCTTCTAATAGGCAATCGTACTAACAAAGGAAAAATATCACCTGACTCATTGCTCAGTGAATTTTATAGTGAAAATTCGTAAAATAGAACTTTTTCTAAACTAACAAAAATCTAGCCTTCACAAATGAAAAAATAAAAATTCGACAACACTTAAGAAAATATTCTTCTAACATTTTTACTAGGGCTTTGTTGTCAATATCCTTGAGTCAGATGAATAGGTATGAACTTATTGTTTTACTAATTAGTTTAAAATTGGAAATATTCTACTCGATGATAATAAACTGCTGGTAATAACATGCAGAATGAACTGAAGCCCCTTCTAATGGTGTTAGCGGATTTAACTAATGTGGAGACCGTGGATCTAACCGTGGTGAAATGTCAAGAACAATATACCATGTTACAACAGCATGTGTTAGTAAAGCTGTCATTACCAACAATGCAATTTACCGACAGGAGTATTCCGGTACTTTATATCTGGTAAATTCTAAAAGAATTTCACTTTCATATTCATTTTACTTGTAGAAATTTACCGGTAATAGCCTGATATGCACACATTAACTTGGAACGAATAAACTGTAGATTGAATAAAAGACGAAATTTATAAATCTCACATTCTTCATTTCTATTACTTATTTTTGGAAATGAAAAACAAAGCAAAAGTGTATTTAGGAGAAAATAAGAAATCCAAGGAAAGAGAAGAAAGTAAACATCAAATACAGTTTTGACAAAAGGAGAAGCAAATCGCAGCTCGTTTTTTGTCGAATGTTGATGATGAATGACAAACATATACACCATTTATACCAAATTGTTTGCGATTTCTCTAGAATTTTAAAATAAGAAACTTTAATTTTACGAACAAAATATAATTTTAGAAGTAGAATAAATAGATCTGGATTGTTTAAATATATAATTAACAGATTCAACAAGTTTGAAATGAAAATAATTATGGCAAAACGTAACAGTTCTATTTCAGTCACGCAAATGTTCTAGAATTTATTCAGGAAACTCATCATCTGACCTTAATTTTCGACCTGTCACTTCCTATTTCCTTCCATTTTTGACAGGTCATAAATGGAACATCGCATAATAAGCATCTAATAAGCATCATCTGCTAAATCAGTTTCTAAGCAAAGAGGACCGACAAATGCAATGATTCATCTCATTTACCGTTGTTTGCTGTTATAAATTACTTCAAGAACCAACACTTTTAAAGTCATTTTATAAAGTTTTAAAGAAAATACCTTTGTACGAATTGAATATCCTAACAGTACATATTACTATACATAATCAGCACGCTGCCATCCCAAACTTTCCTTACGGTCACTGGTTGAAAAATCCTAAATTGCTAATAATGTGAACCTTACAACAACACAATGAGCCATTTCTTCCAAAATTTGATACATAAAAAATCATTTTCTCCCAAGCCTATCCTATTATCGACAAAAATGATTCACTATGACAATCAAAGAGAAACAAAAGATGGGCGAAGACATAACTCAAGATACCACATTATATTGTACAAGGAAGAAAAACAATTCTTGAGCAGGAAAACTTGAAAAAAAATTCTTACCTTCGCACTAGAAACTGTAGACGAATAGAGCGAAGGGATTTTGGGTGCATTTGAATCGACTAACGTTAATTTTTTATCTGTATCACGCATTTCTGGAGTAATTTCCTGAAATTCCTAGTAAGAATAGGTTTTACTCGTTTTTTTTTCCGTTCAATATGTCAAAAGCCAGTAAATCGAATAATTGCATAAGCATTGGAAATTTAAAATAATAAAAATACTTTCTATAAGGCTAACCTTCCTCAAAAACTCCGGAATTTCGAACATTCTTTCTTTACCATCATTATGCTCCCGTGTGCTTTGCTGCTTTGAATCAGTACTCCTTACTGTTTCTGGTAACCTAAGATTTTCAACTGCAGCATCTTCACCACAATAAGGAATATCAGTAATAGCGGCACTCGTCGTACGTTGAAATGTACCTAACGATTTTCGTCTAAAAAAAAAAATGAATATAAATCTGTACAGATACTTGAGATGGATAAGGGTCTTTTTATTTTATTCAGCCGAAAGAATTACTCGTTTCATATGAAGCAGTAAAATTCTAAAAGCTGAATTTATATATATATATATATATTTGTTTGAACATGCTATGAACTATCCAAGTTAGGAAGTTGAATTAGTAATGATTTCGTTCTCTTTCTATAGTCATAATCAATTTTTATTGTACAGAGTTTGAAACCTGGCAAAACACTCCATAAGAGAAAATAGGAGAAAAAAAAAAACAACCAATTCAACCGTAAAGTTCATATTCACAATATCCAAAATTTTTTCTGAAATAATTAGAATAGAAAAAGCACAAAACACTTTACAAACCTTATCTCATCAGTATAACTTGAAGGCATTGAATGTGAATGATTGTGACCTCCTGCTTGTCGTCGCTGTTGCTGCACTGATCCCGCATGATGCTGATGGGAGGATGATGAGGGCCCAGAACCATCGGATACTGCTGGTTCACGATTCGTTACTGCTTGGCTTGCTTTCCGGACAAATTTCAACAAGCCAGAGGTGTGATCCGTCTGAAATAGTCATACGTTTCCCTCCAGATCCCTCATATTTTCGTACTCTTTTTAATTCACTTACCACTAATTTTATCATACTATTTTTAGAAATAATCACTATAATCACAGCAACTTACTATTTATTACCTACATATACAAAAAACAAAAACCTTCGCATTGGAGTAGGAACGTGTTGCATTCATCTTGCCTGTACGTAAGTCGAAATCAGCTGGCAGCTCAACAAACGCAACATCACCATGCTGATAAAACGGTAAATTCATTGCTGGTGTTGAAAATTGCGTCGAATGAAGTTCTTTAGCAATTTCCCGTTTAGGCGAATGCCGTCTCTCTGCGAAAAAAAAAAAAAAAAAAAAAAAAAAAGTTATCGATTAAAAAGTCACCGAATCACCAAGCAAATTTCTCATGCAAACAAAAGAGTTTTAGCGTCGTTCTAGGAAAACTGAGCAAAACAACCTTCATATTTTTGCTGAGTCATTACTAAAACAAATCGTTGTCCTATGGTACCAACAGTCGTTTGCCAACTGACAGCATCAAAGGAACTTGGAAGAACCACAACGCAGGAATCATAGTCTATTAAATACTTGGCTAAAACCGGCCTTAAGACAGCATTCAGTGAAAGGCCATGACGGGCTCGCAGTAGCACAATTCTAGAACGATCAATTAAACATAAAGAGACAACTAAAATCAAGTCAGTAGTATAAAAATCTAATTACGGAAGTTATCCACATATGCCTAAAATCTTCGAAAGATTGGGAAAAATCAGTTTATACTGCTGCATTAACAATATTCAAAGCAGTTGGACAGAATTTGGAACAAAATCTGATCGAAACATTACAGCGTTAACTAAAGACAAAGGCTAGCAAAATTGAGATACATCAATGCAACAGGGTGAAGATGCTGCTTCCATAAGTTAGAAATGAGACTATCCTATCGTAGCCGTTAAAATTAAGCACTTTGAATCAGCAGTAACCTAAGGATAAATCATGGGTAGCAAATTTGCCAATTAGCAGTTTACAGAAAATGAGGAAATGCATCTGTCCTGCTGAACAATATAAATTATGATAGAAAAATGTGGAAAAATTGAAATTTTAATGTACTTTGAATAATTATACCAACCGTGAATTTGCCGTTCCACCCGTTTTATTTGAAGCACTTGGAATCATTATTTCGGCGGCAAAATGTAGTACAGGTAATAAACGAACACATCGATTATTTAATGCATCAATGGCTTGACGAGCTGGATCAATCGTTGCGCCAGACTAAAAAATTGCTACGCATGACTGAATGCTCACTAATAATCAAATAACACCTTAGCTATTAAAACCCGATTATAAAGTTGGAAAATCTTGCGTTTAGTGTAAAACAATCAGCATTTGTTCTACGAAACAGCACAATTCCAAACAGCTTGGAAACATGAGAATTTCACGCCAAATTATATTGTTAAAATGTTTCAAAAAAGGCCTTAGAATCAAATTACTACTTCCAAACTATGGACAGGAGCTTCTCTACTAGAGTTTTTTTTTCCTATAAACAAGTTTTTTTTTTTCAGAAATTGACCTGTGCATCAACAACCTCTGTTGCACGTGGATCCATACCGCGCTGAGCTGCAATTGTTGCCGTCCATTTCCCTACCGACTCCGTCTGAAATGTTATTTAAAAAAAAAAAAAAAATTGTGACAAATTAAATTAACGATGATATACTTAAAATAAGCCTTTTATTTCCTCGCTTTGTGAGTGACACCAACCAATCAATGACAAAAAGTAAATTTTTTACACTAATCTGATATCAAAAAGAGTACCAACCGGATCATGAAGGGCGATCTGCTCAACACAAGGAGCATCGTTAAGCATTAGCGTGCAAAACTTGGTGCATACTTCGGTGACTCTTGAGCTAGTACTTGGTGGTGGAGCACCAGAATGAATTCCCTGAAGATTCAATTCTTTGCTTCCAAAACCGTTTGATAAAATTTTCGAAAATATCGCCAAATTTAGAACCGACAGGTCTCCCAATAAAAGAAAAAACTACAATGGTGAAATGGAAACAACATAGGATTAGTCTTCTATCACTGCTTATTCGATCAAATTACATTTTGTTGCTGAATGACTAACACTTACTATTAGTCAATTATCAAAATTTATCATTGTATAAAAGTTTATATACATCTGTCTTTTGCGTAAATGCAGATGGAAAATGAAAGTAACTTGGATATCAATAGTGATTTGTAGGAATGGAATGATTTAGGATCAAGTAATATTGCTAATAAAAGTAAAGAAACTGTACGGATCAAAAGGAGCTGGGAAATAGACTGTTTCTGATTTATAGACTTGGTCATGTCAAATGCTGAGGATTGTATTAATAAATGCGGGGATTTAACTCATTCAAGGTTTCAAATAACTTATATTTCTTTATTATGTTTAGGAGAAAAAAAAAAAAAAAAAAAAAAAAAAAAAAAAAACATTGCTAACAACCACTTCAGTGAATGATACCTAAAAATGACTTCTTGGTTATTGAATAATATCAAGGTGTGCAGGACTAAAATGGCAGTGATCAGCTCACAGTCGCATTATATTTTGCTAACACGAAGACCGTCACGTTATAATTTAAGCAGCGGTCTTGATCATTAGTAATTATAAATTAAATAATGGACACGAAAACATGCAAACAAACAGTTCACACATAGCATGAGTCAAGAAATGCATAGTACTTCACCAAAAACCGCAACACAATCCAGAGATTCTCAAAAATTTTGGATGGGTTCGAAAGTCTTTCCAGTTTTTGGTATGATAAAAACGAGTAGCTGCATTCCAAAATCTAACTTCAAGTATAAACCATTCTCATAAAAGCAACTGATAGAATCCAAAGAAGTTAGAAAAGAGAAATTCGTAAAATTTTAAGGAAAAATGAGTGATGCATTCAACACACAAAATGAAAAACGAGACCTCTGTGAGCAATGAACGTTGTTTCCCCGCGATTGCAAAGCCGCGACGTCGTAGTGAACCGTGTTTGCTTAACGTCCCAGCTCTCAGTTCGGTATCAGACTTAACAAACATCTGGCACCGTGTATTTCCTGCATGACCTGATGTTCCTAGCTGTTCCTGTGCTGAAGATAGTCGTGAGCTGGGCTGAGATCTGGAAAACTGTGGTGACGTGTATTGTTCAGGCGTTTCCTGCATCAGTGGGCTACCATGTTCGCCACTTTGTTCCAATGAACCACCGCCATCAGACCAGGCCTTCTTCCATCGAGAGAATCTTGGCTTCAAGCCATGCCAGATTAGCGACTTACGTTTCTTATCTCCACGACGTTGCTAGAAACGAAAAGAGACAAACTGTACAAACGAACCAAACTAAATCATCCACTGCGAATGGCTAGCATTGCTTGACAGATGATTTTAAATTCGAAAACAAGAGATTTTTCCCACTGCTCATAAAATCGTTCAAATTATATTATGGTATGTCTCTGAGTGAGACTATCAGTTGGATAGGACTGTTTTTGGCTTTCGAAAAATGATGCCAAATGTAAAACTGTACCATTTCATGGGTTCAAATATTACCCTCTTTTCAACGGCAAAAAATTGGCAATCAGTTGCTTATAGTTGTTTTTCGGCCCGACTAAACCTTCCCAACGTTCGCAAGGATATGGAAACCATTCTTTCAATTTCGTAAAAATTGTTGCAGGAAATCAAAAAAATCAGAATCTACACTCATTACGAAATAAAAAACAATTATCGTCTCCTTATAACTTCTCGCAATTTACTTGGATAAGAAGAGAACAGCTTTTTTCACGACATGCAAAAATAAAACATAGTTTAGGGAACATAAATCTAGAAAAGTGAAACACACAGAAAGGGAAATATAAAACAATTCGTGCAACAACTGTTCGCAAACGATTATAATAAGGCTTTTAAATAAACCATTATGTCAGAGATTTGCTAATTTGACCTGAAACTTAGTTTTTCTTTTTTCCATGTCCATTATCTTCATGATCAAGAAATGTGAAATAAAAAGGGAGAGGAGAAATCGAGCGCATAAATCGTTAAAAGCGTATAAAGAGTAAGCTTAAAACTGAACTAAATAAAAGTATGAAATTACCCGAAAATTTTGCGCACTTGTCGTCGGAGTTCCGGATCTTTCATCGGGGCTATCATCAAATGTTGGCGCTATGCCACCAGCACGTAGGTAGCGCGGCCAGCAATCATATTTTAATAGATGGAATATCTTCAATATATATATATATATATCTTATTAAATTCCCACAACACAAGCAGTGTAGTTCCCACTCGATCATTCTGCATTTAATGAGCATGAGAATTCCTTCAGATTGTACAACTCCACGGATGGTAAGTTAACAGACGAACACTGCTCGAAAATTTTCAATCAACTGATAACCAGAATTCATGTTTAATTATTATGCTAAGTTATCTCCACTTGAGTTACTCCTTCACTTCACGCCAATAACTCAAACAAATATGTATTAATTCTAATAATTTGCTAACACTTCTTGAAATAACTTCATAATCTATCCGCCTCTGCTCCTCAAAAGAAAAAAAACTTAGCACACAATTTATACTGTATAAATCATTCAAATTTGTAAAAGAGATCATACAGCTTCACCTGATATTGCGCCACATCATATAAATGAGGTGTAAAGTCCTGCGACATAACAGCATCTCTAATGCTTTTACTCGTACTGTTATCAATATTTACCGGTTCTATGCCATTTGGCGAAAAATGGCGTTCAAAAATTTGGCGAGCAACTTCTGCTCTTTTTTCTATCTACAAGAAAGAAGAATAGAATGCAAAAGTTAGTCCACTATGTTTTCATTTTTCTTAATTTATTCTCACTCTAACTTATTTTATTTTCCAAGATACCTTACCGCAGTGGGCATCAAAAAAACAAAATGCATTACCCTGAAACCTGCAACACTAATTTTACCAAATGGAACTCAGATGCTCGTCTAATTCATTTGTATGTTACTTCCGAATATATGTACTAAGCAGTTCATTTAAACAAATAATGAAATATCACCACTAAATTTATAATTTTTCAATCTACTGCGTGAAACTTGTTGAAAAAGTAAAAATGCTAATTAAATTGCTGATAGAAATAATCACATTAAAATTCCAAGGTCTATCTTTGCAAAAATTCAAAAAGTTAACTGCAAATAAATGATGCATACATTTGAATCGGGTATTGAACGATAATTTTCCACGGCCATATAAAAATTAATGTTTTCAGCACAAAATTGTTGCTCAAGAAATTGCTAAAATATTTTCACTTCGTTTCCGTTTTTTATATTTGAATAAGATTTTAAATTAACGATATATATAGCACCGTTGTTTGGTATCACTTTTAAAATTTATTTTAATTAAAAAAAAATTCATCATAGCGAGTAACCTGAAATGGTCTCCTGTACAATTCGTTATGCAGTATTCTTTCAACATCAGTACATGATCTATCAGCTGTTTGATTACCGCTACGCATTTCACTACTACCATTCGCCATTACCATGGATTTAACCAATTCGTTAACCGGTTTTTCCGCAGATGTCGCTTTAATTTTGCTTTTACTTGAAAACTTTGTAAAATCATTATGTCAGTTTTAACCCAATGCCTTTTTTTTAACCGAGCAATCTCTTCATTTTAACATCCTACAGATTAAATATTTAACTCTTCCCTCGACGATATAAAATATAAATTCATTAGATGATACCATCTTGCGCAGTAAATCTTTTCCGGAACCTAATTAATGGAAGCGATTTCGAGCCGAATATTTGAATGTTACATATACTCAAAAAAAAAAAAACTTCCCAATCAGCATAATTTTTGACAAATGATTAAAAAAGACAGGAAAATCTTATTATTTACCGGAAATTACTGAGTGCCGCTCTGTTCCTGCTGAAGAAGATTGGTTTACTCTACCACATTCAGAGCGAGAAGAATAATTTGCAACTGATGAACGGGAAGCATTCCTGAAATACCGCTTTTGTTAGAAAGAAATAAGTTTTACTTTATTTATTAAAACCACCTAACTAAAGGTTAATCTTCAACAGAACAGTCTGACTGCCGACATAGCGAAGTTGATAGTAACGAATTACCAGAAAATTTATCACACTCTAATCAACAGATAATATGCTTTTAGTAATGAATTGTAGTTCGCCTCGATGTAGTAGAAAATCTTACTCGAGCAATCCATTACGGCATTCTTCCTTCAGCAGTCCACTGAAGCTGGTACCTGCCGCTCCACTGTAAAATCCTTTAAAAAAATTTAGGTAACATGAAAAAGAAAAACTGCCTTTTAATTAATTTTAACTAAAGTAAGCAACGTGCAGCACATTATAAACATACATAGGTGATTTTATCATATGAAAAAAAAGAAAGTAGGATTTGCCTTCCGATGAGCAACAATATCCGGAACTGGTGAATAGTGTATTATTGTCATTCCCCGTAGTGCAGAATTGTTCAAGGTCTGTTGAACCAATACAGCTTACTGCTTTATTCCTTCTTTCGACTTCAGCTGGTGTAAAAACACTATCACTCTGTAAATATTCAAGAAAATCCTATTATATCCGGACAAAACTAATATCAATCTAAAGCGCAGCATATGCGAAAAGAAAAAAAACTCATCTACGAAAATCATATTACATCCGGAAACGAAAATTCGACTGCGCAAATTAATCTAAGCTTTCTTCCCTATCATTCTTATCATTCATTTTCCTTTTCATAAAATTTTATCCCTCTCTCTCTCTCTCTCCCTCTCTCCTGCCCTGATGCATTATTCTAAATACAATTTGCAGTAATGTCTCCTCCAACTTCTGTAACAATAAATAGCAGAGTTCTGGAGATTTTCGGTATGAAACAGATATAGATAACGAGCGAATTCATTGCTCCTCCAAAACAATCTCATTCATTTTCAAAGAAATAATTCCGCAACAGCTTAGGCTAGAAAAGAAAGGTGGAAGAGGCGGGGGTGGAAGTGATGGGTGTGGGTGGATGGGAAGAAGAGAAATTCACTTAGTAGTGCAAAAATCCATTAAACTAGCCGCCTAAATATCGATAAAAGAGCTTCGCCACGCCAAAGACAGGCTCTATCATCTATAAATGAAGCATAACAGATGCCTTGATGAGAGGCTCGATGAAGAAGGCGGGGAGTAGTAAGGTGGGAATATGAGGGAATTTGACGGGGTGTAGTCCCCCGCGGTGACGGGAAAATCGAGAAGGGCGGGGGAGAAGATCTTTGCTGCCTAAAATATTTCTCAGCAAGGTAACCAACCATTCATCCATCCATCCGCATTCACTCTACACCGCTAATGACCAACAATAATCGTAGTTGAAAGGCTGAATGCTTCATTAATAGCTGTTATTCATCAGGAAGCCAATAATTACTATTAATGGAGTTTGTCTCATCAAAACCGATTGAATAAAACCATCATTATCATTCTCGAGAAATTTAACTAGCTCTATCAATATATTATGTTGTTGTATTTCTAGCAGAAATACTCTCTATACGTGAAAACGTCTATTGATAAAATTGATTATAATAGTACTACATTTGTTGATTATCCCAAGAGTATCATTGGTAACTTCTTTTCGATCTCTCTTCTCTTCCTTCTCTTTCCCACTTATCCCTACTAGTGTTGCTACCTATTTCTCTCTTAGCTTGGTCAATGATTTTTTCTTTCTTTAATAGGAATAAATACCTTTAAAGGAAAATTTTCAAATAATTAAATTTTGAAATGAAATAATCTCATGGATAAAAATCACTACTTTAAGTACCTATTTGTGTGTGTGTGTGTGTGTGTGTGCGTTATGTAATTAACTTGGTGAGTAGATTAAATTAATATAGTGAACAAAACTATCAAATGCTTATAATGAAAGATTTGGAGAAGGAAGAAAGATGAAAATTTGAACGGTTCCTTTACTACGACAAAATGACAGAGCAGGAATTTATTTCACGGTCAAGCAATAGTAACGTAATACTCTTTCGGATTAACGAATGGATCAGAAGAGGAGAAGGAGGAGGAGGAGGAGGGGGAGGAGGTGGAGGAGGTGGAGGAGGAGTGGGTGGATGAAGGAGGAGTGGGTGGTGAAAGATAGTGCGATATGAACACAACAAGACTAAGGCATGTTTTGCTTGAGAAGCATCATAAGAGCTTTTAGGCTTAAACAGATTAGAAAAATCAATTAAGGCCTTTTTGGCCGTTTCATGTACGTTTTCCTTATGTTGCTTAGTCGTCCGTTGCCCACCCCTCGGGTCGATCTTTCCTTAACCCTTCCTACTTTCCTTCCCAAATATCCTCCCTCTCCCGTCACTCATCCACACCTTCATTCTCCTCTTCCCCTATTCATTTCCCCTCACCTGATGCTGCTCTGTAATGAAACAATAGCCACTGCTACTGCTACCTTACAAGAATAATAATTACCATGGCTATTGCTACAATACTAATTAACTACTATAACCGGCATTATTTGTCGTCTAGCTAGTGTATAGATAGTTCTTGATTCTCTCCATATAATAAGTACAAAGAAGGAATAGGAATATACGAATTAAATGCCAGTGGCCTACACTTAATGATGATGGAGAAGAGCAATACTTGCATAGTTTGCAACCGATTTAGCTGATATGTGTCCCTTTCGTCTTCCCTGTAAAGTGCTTCAGTTCATCTTTTCCCACTCCTTCATCCTCTCCACCCACTCACTTCTTTGTCTCTCCACCCACGCAACCCTCTACCTCCTCCACCCACGCCCTACCCGCCAGTTCCACTCACTCCTTCATTCAGCACCTCTCAACAATGAAATTAATTGTACGAAGTACCAAGAACTCCTGTACATACAAAAATTTCCATTATTCATTTCCGTCCTCTTCCATCTCTTTCCTAAGAAAGTAAAAGGGAAGAGAAAAAAAATTTTTTTAAAGTCGTTGTCCCCATTCACTCACTGTTCCTTCATCTCTATGGTAATTTTTTTTTTTTTTTTTTCATTTCAAAATTCAGTCATTTTTCGAAATTATTATCAATTTGCTGAAATTCCGTCACTAGCAAACAATTATTTTCATTTCTGAACCAGTTAATGTGAAAATTTCATCTATTCTATTTAATGTCTTAATAAGTAGTTGATGGAAACAAGAGACTTACCTAAGAAAGCAACTTACAAATAAACTGATAAGGGAAGGGAAACTTATTTCAAACAAGAAAATTTAAAAAAAAAAAAAGAAAAGATTCTGCTCGCATAACTCTTTGTTTTATTTATTTGCTTTCCATAATCCAAAGCTTTTATTTATTGATTCTTTCTTTGTACCATTATGTGAAAAAGGGAAGTTTTCTAACGGAAATGACTGAGATGAAAAGTGAAAAATGTAAGAGAACCTTAAAAAGGTAGCCGATCACAGAAGAATATCTTCAAATATTACTAAAACAGTTGCAAAGCTTAATAAAAACACAGTCATATAGGTCTATCACTGAAGCAGTTAAAGATAATTATTATAATATTACTAATACTTTAAAAAACACATTGGTAGAAGGTAATGAATGATATGTCTATAATTATTATTAATATTTTAACCAAGTATTATCTAGCTCACGAATTTAAACAACGAACACGAAACAGAAATGTTACAATTTTTTTTTCGCTGGCTTATTGCAAAATCATGCAGTGCAAACTTTATTTATTAGATCAGCACGATTCAGTGATCACAAGCAATATAGCTTCATTTTTTAATTTCACATTCCATGCCTATGTCTTTTGCAAAATTTACCACTTCATAATTACACAAATTATCCCAATTGTTGAATGCAAATTGATGTAGAGCTTGATATGGAATAAATTTGAGCATAATATTAGAATATGTATCGTAGAATGGATGTTTAATTACCTATAAAGAAAAACAAAATAAAGCTTTGATGGAGTAATATTTACATCATTTCGAACTTATCATACCACTGATGAGGATGATAAATATCAACTACTGTTAAGGAAATTATCATAGTGCACATTTTTTTCTTTCGCTATAGCAATTAACGTAAAGAAAAAAAAAAAAAAAAAAATGAAAAAAAAAAGGAAGAAAAAGCTATCTTCTCGTGAAATAAATCTGAGCAATAAAAAAAAGAACTCATTAATCTCAGCAAACGAAGCATAAAATATTTTAGCAGTTAATCTAAACATTTCTAACTTCTTGAAATACTGCAGTCTGAAGGTTCAATTCAAAAAATAGAGACGACGAAAAAAAAATTAAAACCAAATGATTGAAATAATAAGATCTACACATATATGTACTACTGTTGTAATTATATAATAGAGGTTTGCTGAGGAAAAACATCATACAAATCATTTTACGTCATTTTGATGACGTCAAAATCTGAAAGTTAATGAAAAAATACTGCACAATTATTGACTGTTTTAAAGTAATGGGAATAGAGAAGTAAGCAAGAATTATCTCATGTAATTTTGTTAAACAAAAAAAAAAGTTGTTTTTGTAAGGCCAAATTTGGAAAGCAGTTGCTAAAAAAGTTTTTTTTTCCAAAAAATACATTTTTAATGATATCACTAATCTTTACGGAACACTTAACGTGAAATGATAAGCAGTGCTATGTGATTCTAATGTCAACATTTAAATGTTCTAATGATCGATTCATTGGCAATTACATTATAATGAGCAGAGTGTGTGAAAACTGTAAATGAAAAATTTGACCAAAAAAAAGTTTTATACGAAATATTTTAAACTCCAAATTAACGATAAATATTAAACGAATGCAAAAAACAATCAAATTTTTAGCACAACTATAATTGTATGATCTAAAAGTTAAAGCTATGTGTAATCCGAAAAAGTTCGTTTTTTCTCTTTTTTTTTTTTTTGCTTCAGAGCTTATGGACAAATTTGTCAAACTGCAATATTAGTACTATTAATACAAATAAGCCAATATGACTAGGCCTATAGTTACTATGAGTAATAAGTGCAATCACAATTTACTTTCAAATTGATCACAACAAATTTCATGAAAATTTGATTAGCTGTAGCAGAAGTATGAACAAAATGACGCATGGCACCTTTTCTTTTTTCTTTTTATGACAAAAAAAAAGAGCAGGAAAAAAAGAGGAAAATATATCAAATTCAGCCTATAATTTTTATTTTGATCATTTAAGAAGCATTGACTAAAAATGATAACCTTTAAAATAATTCATTCATTCTAAAAAAAAATCTCGGGAAAATGGAATTTATCAATGCCAGAACAGAAGAAGATAACAAATATGAGATGGTACAGATGAAATTATGAACTAATAAATAACATTTTGCATTTAAGAAAATGAGCTAAATGATAACTATTCGCTTTAGTTAATTAGTTTCATTCAGCAGCTGATTAAAATGAGCATAGTGGAACTTGATTTCTATACAAAAAGTTATAACTTCATTAAAAAAAGGAAAAAAAAAACAATAAACAGCGATGACTATAAAACTTTTTTGCACAAAGTTATCGGTATATTTATTTGGCTCACTTCTTTTTAGCTAATCTTTATCTAAAATTATTATTTATTGACAAAAGTTATCATAAAACAAACGATTTCAACAAAAAAAAAAAAAAAAAATGCCACTGCTCCATTCTTTTTGTAAAAATGAAAAACGATATTTATGATCTAGAACATACATCCTGAATCTTTTACTTCTAAATTTATTTGACACTGTATACATATTTTCCAATACTTTTTTTTACAGTTCAACTTTTTCAAAAAAAAATTTTTAGTGATGAAATGATAGTTTTAGAATGGTTTTATAATATACAATATTTGGAACATTTATTCAAGTGTAATAATATCATCACTCGATAAAAAAAAAAATTAATTTTATGTTTTATTCTGTTGATTTTTTTTAAAAAATCTCCTCATGACTTTATTTTTTTTAAACTTTTTATTGCCTTCTCCCTATTTTATTTCATTTTATTTTCTTATTTTATTTATTCATTTATTTATTTTATTTTGTTTTTCATTTATTTTTTTTTTATTTTGAAGGAAGGAAGGAGCAGAGATTTAAACTTTTCAAATAGAATTTTTTTCCAAAAATTGTTTTATATTAATAATGATAAATGAAAATAAATATTCCACAAATCAGTTCGCTATTTTTAATTGTAATGAATGTCATTTTACTGCATATAATATGATTGAAAAAAATTTTTTTTCCTCTTTTGAACAGAAAATGAATGAATGCGAAAAAAAAAAATAATTATAAAAGGTAAAAGTGAAAATGACGAGAAATGAAATTGGAAAAAAAAAAGGAAAAGAAAAGAAGGAAATTCATAGTGAAAGAAATGAAGTAGCGAAAAAAAATACGTTATTTTTTTAATTTAAAGGAAAAAAGTAAAGGAGTAATATTTATGATTGTAGAAATATGTAATAATGTTGCAAAAATATTTGTACCTACTAAACTAACCCACTAGATATGTTTATCGCTAAATGAATAAAATGTATTAGCATTGTGATATAACTCTTGAAACACATACACACATACACAATATATTAATCATTAATTAATTATAAGTTTTAGAAAAACAGTTGTTGTTAATAACACTCTCGCTGAAATGACACAGGCCAAGATGTTAAATTGCTCAATTGTCAAATTGGACAGCTAACCCTGACGACAATAACAACTTTGTTTGTTTGATTATTGTCAACGGTTAGTTAATAAATTTTTGAAGAAAACAAAAAAAAAAAAAAGAAAAGAATTAAGAGAGGAGGAGAAAAAATTTTTTTCTTCAAAAATGATTTTGAGAAAATAGAAAGGGACGGAGACAAGGAGGGGAAAAGAAAGAGAGAGAGGGGAGAAGAAGGGGAGATAGAAAGAAAGTATGGGAATGTGTAAGAGAGCTATTTTGAAGGAATGCTTGAAAATACATTTTACATTAGTCTTGATTTAAGTAAGCTACAAAGTCATCGGCAATAATTGTGTAAACCACACAAAAAGGTAAACAAAATCGAAGTTATCAAATAATCATTATCTATTTGAAGTGCTTTTACGGTTAAATTTCGTTGTTTTGTGTTATCATTATCATTTCTATCAATTAAATATGACATACAAAGTGAATTAGAATAGAATAGGTAAAAGAAGAAAGGAAAACAACCGTAAAAGAGCTGAATATTAATAAGTGTTGTTGGGAAGAAAATATATGATAGACCAAATTCGATCTGATAAATCACGATTAATCAAATGGATCAAATGACTAATTGCTATGGCAGTAGATGAATAAAAGAAAGTCACTGACAGAATTAATTAAGCTTTGGAATTACAAACGTATTGGACGTAAAATATGTGTCATTGTAAGATATATTATTCTAGGTTAAGTATCACATATGTCATTGAAATAACAGTTGTATTTGGGCAGCATTTTATTTCTTTTTTCGAATCAGAAATGTCTTAGTAAGTTTCTACCTCTTCTTATTAGTAACAACTTCGTAAACTGGAAGTGAAAATTTGGAAATAGAAGGATAGATAGAAACGGTATCATGAAGCTGCTGACAAGATATGAATATTTTAATTAATGAAATGCTCTTAATATGGTGGAAGAAGCGAACGAGATGGATGATAATGCTAAAATATGAAATCAGGAATTGAAATTAATAAAGATAAGGGAAACATCAATTTGATATATCAAAAAACTCATCATTTGTTTCGTTATTATTTGTCTTATTCTATTCTTTTTTTTTAAAAAAACTTTTAACTCCTAATAAAAAAATCTCTTATCATTGAAAGTTGGACGATTAATTATCCTATATTACAAATGCACAAACATAACGAGACAAGGTAAGAGTACCACATTGCTTGTTGTAAAATGAAACTACTGATTATTTAAGATTTAATACCAAAAATTATCAGTCCACAGAATTTATGAGCCAGAACACAATATTGTTATTGATAAATCCAGAATAAAAAGTCCCTTTCCCTTTTTTTTTCCTTCTGATTTTAAATCAACAAACTGCTGTAAAGAATCAAAATGAACAATTATGCAATTCTCCAAATGATTCCATCGAGACATAAATCTCGAAGGAAATAGACATTTTCAAAATAGAAAAAAAAATTGTAATTGAAAGGAAAGTTGGAAAAGAGAAATTAAATCAGTAACAGGAATGAAATGCAGTGGAAAAAAAAAAAGAAGAATGTACTTGTAAGCTTGCTTAATCATACGAAGCAGAACATATATCGAGAATCAGGGAGGAAAAAAAAAAAGCATGCAAATTAAGTGTACTGCGTAAAATTATACGTAAGTAAGGCTCATACAATTTAAATGGATCTATTCTCTATTTTATAAATAGCTATAAATTTTATACCTAAAATTCAAATCAATGACGTTATACTTACGCAAGTGCTTAAGTCATTTCACATAAATATTATATACATACATAAATATAGATATTTACTATAACGTTTGATTATAAGTATTTAATATTAGAGTTAATTATGATGATGATAATTACAGTGAAAACAGTTATAACGACAGTAGTTATGATGATGAATATTATGACAAAGTGGTGGTGATTACGAAGATAATAATGGATCATGATGATAAAAGTAAAAGTTGATAATAGTGATAATTATAAAGATGATATTAATGGTGACGATCAGTTAGATAGAATATTGTGAAAATGTTTGCATTCAATGCATTTCCAACATAGAGCATCGATTTCATGAGGAGGAGTTATACATCGTAGAAGTTGAGCTTTAAAGCTTGCTTATATCCTTGCCTACTTACTAACTGATATTTTACACTTCTATTTTCTTGCTTCCGTGCTTGCCGTCGTTTCATCGAAAGGCCTTAACCACTGCATCAAATAAATAGTTTTTTCTTTTTTTAGAAATTATTTAAAAAAATACGCAAAAAAAAGAATTGAATATAAAAAATTATTCTATATAAATATTTTATTATGGCGAAAAAAAAAAAAAAAAAAAAAAAAAAAAAAAAAAAAAAAAAAAAAAAAAAAAAAAAAAAAAAAAAAAAAAAAAAAAAAAAAAAAAAAAAAAAAAAAAAAAAAAAAAAAAAAAAAAAAAAAAAAAAAAAAAAAAAAAAAAAAAAAAAAAAAAAAAAAAAAAAAAAAAAAAAAAAAAAAAAAAAAAAAAAAAAAAAAAAAAAAAAAAAAAAAAAAAAAAAAAAAAAAAAAAAAAAAAAAAAAAAAAAAAAAAAAAAAAAAAAAAAAAAAAAAAAAAAAAAAAAAAAAAAAAAAAAAAAAAAAAAAAAAAAAAAAAAAAAAAAAAAAAAAAAAAAAAAAAAAAAAAAAAAAAAAAAAAAAAAAAAAAAAAAAAAGAAAGAAAACAAACAAAAAAAAAGAGGAAAAAGAAAGTGCACGTTGAAATTTAACAAGGCAGCAAAGAAACCATAAACATTAAAAAAATAATAATAAAAATAATTGTTCATAAATACGCTCATTAATGTCGTCGCACATTTTATCCACGTACAATATACATTTAAAAAAAAAAAAAAAAAACTCGAATATAAAAGTACGAATTATATCTATTAAAAGGAATTTAAATTTGTCTTGCATAAGTGTAAATAAATGAACAAAGAACTTAGTGAATAAATATGCAATTATATAATAACAATGCAAGGTTAAATAATGAACGGAACTCAAAAAAGAAAAAAGTAAACAACTACATATAATTAAATATTTTGTAGATGTAGATATTATTTTATTTCCATATATCTATATATGGAAATAAAACAATTATATATATAATATTATATAACATATATATATATATATATATATATATATAGCAAATATAGTTATATATATATATAGCAAAGATACATTTATAATGTGTTAGCAGTTAATTTATGCACTTGCCGCAATTTGTATTCAATGAATAGACTGAGAAAGTTGAACAATTGCTGCTGCAATTTTCGTTTTAACTTTTCTTCTACTCTCTTCCTGTCTCCTGCTGATGCTAGTACGAATGAATTTTAAAATGGTAAGATCATTTGCTGGCGACAACTTTTTCTTTTCCATCATAGAGAAGACTTCTTTCAAAAGCATAATACATCATCTCTTTTATGTCTGTTTGCGCGTAAAATAAATTTTATATATTTGTTAAAAAATACTCATTTCCATTGAACTGTTTATAAATCTTAGATAGTATTATTATTGATTGAAATTAAAGAATTTTTTAAATTTTAAAAACTTTGCCATTTATGAATATTTTGTTACTTGATCTTAGAAAAATCCTCAAGAAAATTTTTCAATTCACAATCTAATTCCACAACATATTTCTATTCTTTTCTTCAGTTAACTTATAGTTTATAAAATTGTCTTCCTGTTTAACAAATTGAACTTGCTATATCAGCAGGTTCAGTTTGTTCTCGAGGAAGATAAAGTTGGTAGTTGTTGGAATTACGCAGTATTTAAGGGATAAAAAAATTATTATACTACTGTAGACAAATTGCTTAATTTACATAATAATATCAAAATATTGATTGTGATAAAAATGTATTTTAAATTCGATGAATGGATGGTGTCCAAATTACATTATCATTATTTCTCTTGAATAGGTAATTACGTATTTTCGAGAAAAAAATTGTCGAAAATTGTTAACAAATGCAAAAATATAACTATTTCCGATGAATTCTCTTGCATGAAACTTAACTGCATTTGTTAGTGATTGAAGAACTTGACAGTTGTTAGCGCAGTATTTTTATTAAATGATTCAATTTGGTAATTATACTTTTTTTAAAAAAAAGCAAATAAACATTACGAAATATGATAGGAACGTCTGATTTCAAAGACTGATCCAAAATTGTTCCTTAAAAAAAAAAAAAAAAAGGAAAAAGAAAAAGAAAAAAAACATACTAAAATCTAGTTTCAATGAGGAATATGGATTATTACAAATAACAAAGTTGAGTATCAGAAAAGATGATAGAAATTGAGGGATATGTCAAAAAAGACATCGCTGATAAAATGTATCAGTATCAGGAGGCAAATATTCAATCGATACATAAATCAACAAATAACTAAGCAAACAATGATGATAAGTCAACCACTGATAAATGCAAGTAAAATCATGGCAAAAAACTAAGAGCTTTCAGGACAATATTGAAAAAGGAAAAAAAAAAGCCTCAAATAAACTGGCAAAAACCAACATGACAGAAAAATTATGCAATAAATATAGCTTATTTTTCTAAACGACAATTATAAATTAACAATGAAAAGCGCTGAAAATACGCTAATACAGACGAAAAAAGGAAATTATTTCTTTTTTTTTTTTTTTTTTTTAAAGCAAATGCAAATGGACGAAGGGCTTAATTCCAGTTAAACATTGGAAGAACTAAGACAGAAATTCGATTCAAATTCGTTAAAATGTCACAAAAGCCGAGCTATTTCCTTCACTTTGACAAATGAACTTTTTGTTGTTACAATCGCTATTTTCATATATTATTGTCATTTGACTTTATCATTATCAATCACTATTATTGATTATTTACCATTATTACTGACTATTATTTTTAATTATCGTTAATATTATATAAAATAAAATATATCTGTTTCAATTTGAAAGTAATTTATTATATATTTGAATGAATACGAAATTTTCATAATGTCTGTTCAATTTTCCAAGTGTTCTAATTTCTGACTTTCTACAACATTCGATGAAGGATCCTTGAAAAGGGTGCCTTGTCTCCCAGGGCCAAAGGAATACCACTGGTCGGCATAGACAAGCCATTCTCAATCATCGGATATTTTGTGCAAAAATCCGTGAATTATTGTAAACAAAACAATTTAACAACCAAATAATGTGACATTTTCATGATAACTGCTAATCAAGCTTATTCCTAAATGCGATCGTAGCAATAACTTTGTTGCTCTTTTTCTTTCGTTTTTACCAGAAATTACTATATATTGAGCTGTTTAAAGTTTCATTTATAGATATCTTTGTTTCATAATTACTGAACTATTAATGTAATCAATTTATTAAATATATTTTTGGTCAGCTCGATTTTATCAGTTAATGTTATGAAATACTATTATGTGGTAAAAGCGCTAATTATTCAATTTCTCGTTGCCGAGAAAAGTGTACGGCAAAAGATCCATCCAGTACTTATAGTACAAATACGAAAGAAACAATAAATTATTGACTTTTCATTAAATTGCTACATTTCAGGTCATACTGCTGAAAGATACCACTTACAATTTAGGTTTCCGATAGACTGTGAGAGATACCCGTTACATTTCAGGCTACTGATGGGAAACATTTCTGATCACTGATGATAGTTGCTGCCAATAAAATAAGTACATTAGCTTATCTAACCAACTACATACTTCTGCATTTAGACAATTTTACTTCATAATGAATCCCAGCGACACGTTCTTAAATGTAAATGTCAAAGAAGCAATTCTCAAGTTTGTGTCATCATCAAAAACTGGAACACAATCTTCTTCAAAAATATGGCACAAGTGGCTCATTGATTGCATTGCGGGAAAGCCAAGGCCTCCTTCACTATGCATTTCGAGATTAAAGAAAAAAAAAGAAGCGAAAGAAGTTGGATTGTCCGAAAATGCAAGCAAGATCGATCGGATTTAACAAGATGAAACGACAGAAGATGAAGAAACAAACAATGAGATGCTTTGGCTTAATGATGGTAACGATGCCAATTATGATGGAAAAGCTCTCCGGATGACCGGTTAGGGATGTAATATGATATAATGATAATAATTATTTAATCGAGACTTTTACATATGCAATATGCAATCTCAGTGGATCACAATTATTTGAAAGATAATAATTACAGACAGAGAGAAAACGAAAACCTTAAAATGCCTCATCTAAACAGAAAATATCATTGGATCAGTAAGAACAACCTTTCATTAGGTTATTATAATCATCAATCGGGAAAAATAGTGAACGATAATATTTAATGAAATAGAAGTTATCTTTGAAGAACATACAATATAAGATGTTAACATTTATAAAGCATTATTCGTTCTTGAGTTTACACAACTATACTGTGGTTTTGCAAGCCAACTACTGCACTACTTATGATTTTTATTACTATTAATCTGATCAATTATATTGGCAAAGCTATGATTGATGATAACGTGAAGATATGTGCGCAATGCTTACATTTAAAAGGAATAGTGAAATATGTATAATTACATTGATAATCTTTATTTTTCAACCTTCTTTTCAAATCTTAGAAATTAACATTTAAAGCTATATTGCTAGCTCCAAATACTGGTAAATTCCTCTTAACCTTTTCCTCTCTCAAACTAATATAATTATTATATAAGAAATTTCAAATTAAATAAATTATGTTTCGTTCAGACGCTATTAAATGCAAAAAATCAAACATCACGCCAAATTCTAATATAATATAGAAATTCAATCATTATTAAATCCTATAACAATAAAGCAAGTAAAATAAGTGAAACAATAACATATGCTTTGTCAGTAATTTTTCTTATTATTAAATGAGACTACATATTATTATATTTGTTAAGGGTTTTACATTCTCTTATGATGTTATGCATGAAACATAATTCCCTTTTTTCATAATTCGAGAATAATCTTTTACAAGGAAAGAGGAAAAAACTTTCGTAGAAATGTTATGACATTGGTACTGGTCACTGAAGAGGACTAACTGACTAACTGATGCAATCCTTACAAATTGAAACAAATAATAATTAATTAACTAAATATATATATATATATATATATTATATATATGCTTTGTAGCCGAGTTAGTCTTATATCAAAGCGAATCCATCTGTGTTAATGACGTGATGCCATTTGAATAACACATTGTGAAACAGAAAAAAAAAAACTAATTTCTTTTATTAAAACAGAAATAAAGAAATTAATTCTATATTCATTTCTAATGGGAAAACTATAAGAACGAATCCAAGAATTTGTAGTCCTTTTCTTCTTGATAAAAAGAGTCACATCTGCTAAAGAATTGTAAATTTGATGTTGAATTATTACTCCATTCACTATTATTATTAATAAAAGTGAAACATAATTCACAAAATCATTTTAATAATGACAAATTACCCTAAAAATTATTTTGATAATGATTCTACTACTATTATGCATAAACGTGAAATTGTTTTTGAAGCAGAAAAAAATATAAGAATATTTTATCTGTCACAGATTCTTGCTCTCCATTGCGAAATTCTACGCGGTTACTGAAAGACTTTTTTTTATACGGTCTACATTTAATGGCATTTATCCCTTTAATTATGTCCTAAGTTGTCTTAATACACGATTATGGCCTATTTGTTGTCTTAAATGTTCATACAAATGCATGCATGCATACCTTTACGGTTAGTTCTGGAAAATTTCAAAAAAAAAGTCAATTTCTTTAGTTTTTATGAAACTTCCTGCTGAGATTACCAAGAATTACTCTTCATCATATCCTTTATCATCGCAAAGTAGACGGAGAAAAAAAAGGTATATAAATTTTTAATGCAAATAGAGTTAGATCTTGAAATGATTGGTAAATTGGAGTAATTGGTTGGAAAAGATATGAAAAATATGGTAGGAAAGGAACTGAAAAATGAAAAATACGATTTGATGATGGCGCAAAAGTTATGATAATAATAACGAAAACGAGACATTTTTCACAATTATTCTGCCGTTTGATTGCATTATATATATATATAGAATGTTGTAAAGAGGTTGGGAATATAAATAAATATATATTTCAACTTCCTTACAGTATTGAAATTTAGGAGCGAAAATATATCGACAATATAGTTAATTTATAAATTTCTTACTAGTTGTTAACAAATGTAATAATTTAAAAAACAAAACAAATTGCAATTTACAGAATAGGAATAAACTTTTTTATCAAATTTATTTTCTTCAGTTGGATTAACTCATCATATGTGGCAAAAACTCATTTTATAAAATTCAAAAATAATTTACAGACCTGTAAATTTGAAAATGAAGCAACTCGTTGTCGACTACCTGTTTCATCGCTCGAACCGGTATTCCTACTGATAATTGGCTTTTTTCGCAGCGGTAAATGATAATGGTTTAATTCTTTTAGAGCACCAGCATAGCCATGCTGAAAGAAAAAAATTATAATAATGATTTCATTTACATCAATGCTTTGTTTTATAAATAACAGAAAATAGCTGCAAGTTCGAGTATGTTTATAACTTGTCAATATGAATATTCTTTCTTTTTGTTTCTATAAAGAAATAAACAATAATGATGCATTTACAAATTGATGCGATTAATTAATCATGACATCGTTGTAATAACAGAAGTAAGATATGAAATATGATAATTATTTTCGGCTGAAAGTACGGAAATGAATTTTCAAAATTAATCATAAAAATGAAAAATATCACAAGACTCAAAATTGAAAAACATCATTATCATAAGATTTGAAATTGAAAAACATCACAAGGTTCAAAACTGGAAAACAAAAACATGGACTCAGCGGTAGTTCGCCGACGGTGATGGTGAAAAAGAAAGATCGGCAGGAAAGATGAAAATTGTTAGACTTTTTAACCAAATCTATATTCACTTACTATATTTTGATTTTGTCCAGATATATTTTCTGGAATTTCAGAAGATTTAAAATATGAATCTGTCGATTTAGTGGTTGATTTAGTTCGATGGAGTGAAGAATGCTGTATGGTACCGTAATTTGGTGGCAAATTATAGCTCGTTGATTTTAGACCGATTGCTGATGATGAAAAACGTGAGGGTAAGAAGTAAGTCCGAACACCTTCAAAATGTTCAATGTTGGAAATTTGAGAGTGCTCCTTATTTTCCATAATATTTTTGAGGTTTCGAAAAAATGATTTACTATTATTAGCAGCAGCAGGTGAAAATTTAACTTTCTGACCAATTCGTATTTCCTCCAAACAATTCTCATCATTTATTTTAGAAACTTTCTTAGACTGCCATCGTTCTGCAGTTTTACGACGTGAATCACGAAGTTGCGTAGGACCACGGACAAAAATACAGGAACCAATTCCAGTGGTGGTCGTACGTTGCTCGTCATTTTTAGTACCGAATGAGTAGTGAATAGTTGAAGGATATCCTTCGTTAATCGTACTGCACTTTTGACGTCGAGGATTCTGTTGCTGCTCATCAAAATTTCGATTCTCAACACTTTCTAGCTGTGTCCGTTGAGTCTGACGTGAACAGCGTATTGATGGATACGTTTTACGAATGAATCCACTCGGAAACGGTATCGGTTCATCTGTTTCATTACATACCATATTGCTAAAATAACGAAAACTCGAAATTCACCTTATTAGTTATCAAAATGATCATTATCACGATAATAAGAAGATGATAAGAGGCTAATCAAGTAAGCAGATTTGTACACTTCACAAACAGACATCTAACGTTATATGAGAGACGATAAAGTGTAACATTTAATTTATTGTGAAGAATTTGCTTATAGTTGAAAATTCAAAGAAAAAAAAATCCAAAAAAAAAGCATAGAAAGTTTTGGTGCGTGTGAATGTGAATGAAATCATTCTTACCAACTAACAAAATTCAATGCAAGCATCTATCCCACCGGGAGAACCCACGCTATCCTCAAATCTTCCACTCACGTACAACTACGTACAAACAGTGTATTGCTAATCTGTGCTCACACTTACCTTCATGATGAAGAAACGCAACAACAAAGATTTGAAAATAACAAAGTATTTCATACAGTTCGTTGCTCACGTTCCATCAATGTACATGCGTAGAAAATCACATGCTCTTGGAATGTAAGACAACGAGGAGATTTGAGTGTTATAAAAAGCCGATAGGACGACACGATGATTCAAAGGTCATTCTATTTGAAAAATCAAATGTTTAGGAAAAGGTCAAAAGCCATGAAAATACAGTGCTCTCAGAGTATACATATATATGAAGCAATGATATCACAACATTTTGTGTGTCACTAATAATATTCTTCCTATGGACAGTCCCAATAATTTTTGTATAAGGCTTTTGAATGATCTGTTTTTCGATATAAAAACTGATCTGTTTTTTGGTATGTTACTAAAGCCTGATTCATTTCTCGGTAGAACTTTAAAGACTGATCTCTTTTTCGATATGGTCTTAAAGAATGACCCATCTTTTAACATGGATCTAAAGTGTGATCGTTTTTTGTTTTCCTATAACGTTTTGTTACTTCGCTTTTTCCTAATTTTTTTTTTTTTGACTTATCAAGTGGAAAGAGAACAGATGAAGATTTAACAGAGTGCGAGAAATGATGAAATGTCAAAAAAGTAAATAAAGTCATTCGAGTAATTAAATTATTATTACCATTCTGTTGGAAGAAGAACTAAAAAAAGTACAATAAACAAAAAATACATATAGCACGCGAAGATCAACAAATAACTACGTACATTACGTTAACCGGAGAGCAACGAATGACTACGTGTATTGCGTCAAACAAAGGGCAACAAATGACTACGTACATTACGTTAACCGGAGAGCAACGAATGACTGGCAGTGTCACTCATCTGAAAGACAGTAATAACACCTAGGTGGCAAATTTTGTGAAATGATTCTTTTTTTTTGTTAGTAATGCGACGAAGCAAGAATGAAATAAATGAGAAAGATCGGAGTGAGAGAATCTATCTATCGGTGGAAGTGATCGAGTCCGTTCGTCCTTTTCCATTCTTCTTCATTTTCAGCTGACAGGTACTGTTCCGAATTGAATTCTTTTTTTTTTTCATGCTTCGAACTAAGGACGTTTTCCATCCTTGGCGGGAAATACTTTTTTTTTTTTCGAAATGAAAATCATTTTTCAAATCTTATGATAGTGAAATTAAATTTAAATGAATGATCATTGTTGTTCGCTCCATCCTTCTCGCTCTATTTCCAAAGTTTGCATGCATACAAATCATTCGATCATATATCATCATCATCTCATTATTTTTATGTTTATACATCCTTAACACATATTATCATATCAATGGATTGTTTAGAACTTTGCTAGTTTTTTTTTTTTTTTATTTTGCTGCAAACAAAAATGATAATAAGTTTAATATTTAACTTCATCCTCCAGCTTNCATCGAAAATAAGCAACTTATGGATTTTCGAATTTTGCTTAATTACAAGAGTAACAACGATGATCAATTCTAATGTCATTTTTTTTTTATGCAGCTTTTCCCTTCCCCACAAAACTATGCCATGAAATTTTCTCAAAAGTAATTTAGAAATTCGATTAAAAAGCAAAAAAATTTGGAAATTATTGTGAATTTGCACTTCAGAGCATTGGAATGATGCTTCAAATATGAAAGACAACACTGGTTTTCATTATAAATGAAGTCACTGCTTCAACTCTTGTGATAACTTAAACAAAAACAAAAATAATCAAAACTAACTCCGAGCGAATACGAATAAATGGGTTGCCGTTCATCATCATCGGATATTCCATCGGTGACTATTGCCATCTTCTCTGAAGTTATCATTAAATGATTGACCTAGCTTAAAGCTTAACATAATATACGATTGGATTAATATAATTCGTAAAGTTCCTAGATATCAAAAATAAAATTTGTGGGACTCGAGGATATCAAATGTGAAATGATTTTTGATTTTTCTATTCTACTTACTAAGTGTTACCATTTCAGAAAACTCCCTCATCTTATCAAATTTGTCGTGAAAGATTTCGAAAAGTTTGTAACTTGACTGAAGATAGAAATTTAATACTAAAAAAAAAAAAAAAAAAAAAAAATGCTTCTGATAAGTTTGCACTGACAAGCAGAAACATTTATCAATGATAAACGTAAATGAATCGTTTGGAAGGATACCATTAATGTTACTTTCATTGGTCATAGCTAATTTGGTGATCTTCGCCTTACTGATAATATCACATGTTGTGCTGATTCTATCTGCTGCCGAATCATTCGGCATTTTTCTGGAAAATTTTTTAATTTCTCCCTTTCAGCATGAAAAAAACAAGCGACTAAAAGTTTCACCTCACTTATCGTCTCAGTTTTTTCGGGGAAACAATTTTTCATGATAATTAATTGAAAAGAAAGAAAAAGAAAATTCTCGTTGGATGTCATTTTTACGATATCTAATCTATTTATTCTAAGTGTGATAGTTATATTCTGCAAAAGCAAAAAATAATCAGTGAAAATTTTGAAAATCCGAAGATTACTGATCATTGGTTTGTTTGATCATATTTCCTGTTCCGACAAACTGTTGCTGAGGTTTTCGAGAAGTGTCACTTGGTTGTACCTCAAAAATGTGTTTAAAAAAAGTGTTAAAACAAAATTAATAAAAATTTCATATACATTACCACACCCCGTGAATGAAGTGCGAAACCGATCGCAGTAACACTTTTTTTTTTTTTTTTTTCACGACCGAGATTTCCAATTTACGTTTTGTCCTAATTAAGCTAAATTTTAAAAATCTATGCAAAATACCACATAAAACACGGTCTACGTAGCAAAATCATTCATCTGCTACATTCAAATGTATCCCTTTTTGTTTATATTTCGCTTTATCAATCAAACATTTAAGTTTTAAGTCAACTTCTTTTCATATTTTAATAAAATATGGACTTCATTATTTTTGTACCGTTGGTGCAAAATTCATAAGTTGAATATGACGCAAAACGCTTTCTGCTGTTTTCGGAAATTCTTTACAACTATTTTCTGTATCGGATTTGCCACTGAAATTGTTAAAAAACTAAGACGCAAGTTTCAAAAATACCCCACTTCTCCGATATTATTAAAGTATTTGTCTAGGCCACTAAGACATTTCTGCACACCTCCAATAACACCGGACAGTAATACTGAAATAATGCAGTTCATAATTTCTTGAATGAAATTTACAACTGACAATTATCAAATTGCAATTTACCTGTATTCCTATTTATTTATGATATTGTTAGCTATTGAAGACAATATTTTCGCTGGTTTTTGTGAATGAAAAAAAAAAGAAAAAATTCATAATGTTATAATTGTTGCTAAGGATTGATTGTTCTACGATCAAATGATAAAGTTAAATTTTGTTCAAAAATTTCACACATTACAAGGGTTTTTTTTTTCCCCCCTCTGAAATATAAAATTATAAAGAAAGATGAAAAAGATGCAAAGAATAGTTTTTCACCTTGGTGTACATTTAATATCATATCGTTTTGTATATTTGTTATGAAAATAATGATGGAGTAACTGCTCATCAACACCAAATACATGACATATTAAATGATTGGCTGAAGAAATTGCAATTGTTATTGTTGAAATTTTGAGCAACAACTATAAATTTTTAAATTTCGCGAAATATTTTTTTAAAATTTGTCCAATTAAATCGATCTATGGGAAATATAAAATACTTCGGTTGTCATGGAAAAGAAAAAGCACTAAAAAAGGAACAAATAATTATTCAGAAAAAAAAAAAAAAAAAAAAGGGAAAAATGAATTTATTTACCTTCATCTGATACAATAAGCCCCATATACTGGTTGTTTTCAAGACAAACAACAGCATTTTTAATTATTTTAGCTGGTATACATTTTAATATTTTTTTTCTGGAACTATATACCAGAACCTACACAATTAAAAAAATTATCATTTATTGAATGATGCATTGTTTGATCAACAAAGTCGGTTGATATGTATGCATAACAATGGTGAAGTTTTCAAATGAATTGTTTTGCAAATTTTTTTTTTTTAGGCACAATATTCTTTATCCATGTAACAACAAATGCGTAAAGGCATAAATTTTTAAATGCAAAACCTGACATTTCCAATTAACGAATTAATAATTATTGCAGCATGATAATTAATAATATGATTTATGTTTTCATAAATTTATCGATTTACGAAAAAAGAAAATAACTTTGTTACTAAAAAAAAAAACTTACATGTTCGCTAGTAATACGCATAAGTACTGTTCGAGCCGTAACACACTGTCTCATTAGTTTGACAATTGTTTTATTTAAGATTGAAATGGGTGTCTGATATGGCTTTGCTATCATACTGCCAATTGCAACCAAAAGACACTGATAAGGGAGATGAATATCACTGCTGTTATCATTTTGTTCATTTGAAATCGCTGCATATTCCACTGATGATTTATTAGAGGATTCGTTAAATAGTGTCTGAAATTATTTCAGCTACCATCAATTAAAAAAAAAAAAAAAAAAATAAAAGGAAAAAACATAAATAAACGCTCATTTTAGCATTTTGTGCAATTAGAAAAAAGCTAATTACATTAGTGTGTAAATTGATCAGGCTTTTTCTCCGCTTAAATCATTATTTCTTTGTTTATTATAAAACTTACATGGCGTAAATTACAAACAATTTTTGCCGTTTTATCATGAGTGCAATTTAATTCGCTTCTTTCTCGTAAATATGCCATTTTCTTACTATCGTTTTCCTGCTTTAGAAAATATTGAAGAAGATTTTCTTTATTTCCTAAGTTTAACCAAATAAGAACACATTTAATGGAGATAACTTCTATTAAATTAATTTTCCGCTCACTAATAATATTTTTCAGATTTAGCTAGAAATAATTTTTAGGTCAGGAAAAGATAAAAAGATAGACTATAAAATGAGATAATTCATTATATTCAAAAATTTCATCAGGTATACAACATCTCGTCCAAACATCATAGATCTAATAATATCTATTAGATTTTATTAATAATTTGTAGGCTATAAAAAGGAAGAAAAGCAGACTATAAATTGTTAATTTATTACACTCAAAAATTTCATCAATTGCAAGCCATCTTTTTCAAAATCATTTGTTTCTATTTTACCAACCTTCTTTGAACCTGCAATGCTGCATTTTTCGCCTAGTAAATATTATTTTAAAACAGTTCAAAATAATATATATATATATATATATATATTATTTTTTGATTTGCAAAGTTGAGGCTTTTAAATTTCAATTGCTAATTTTATTCAAGGATTTTTATGCTGAAAAGCGCAATTTATACATTAAATTCTTTTTTTCTTTTTTCGATACAAAATACTTCGCCATAAAATACTGCCTCTTCGTCAGTTATTAAACAGGAAAACAGTGGTTAACTGAATTAATCAATTATCGAAATTTGATAAGCATCTATTTTTTTGCTGCTAATATTGAACATATAGCAACAAAATATGTTCAAATATGAAAGAATTTTAAGTTAGCATTAACTGATTGGATATAATTTGCTTGGATTCATCGTATTAATAATGTTGAGAAAATGTTTCGTTTCCAATTTTCTACTAAATTTCCAATCAATAAGGAGGAATGAAAAATTCATTTCATTAGTTTAGAAATGATATAGCATATTTTGATATTACTTTGAGTTAATAACAACAAAAAACATTGAAATAAATCTTTTAAAAAAAAAAAATAATATTTAAATTTACTACAATGCGATAAAATTAATCATCATGTGATAAATGTGCGAACATTTAGCAGCTGTTAGGTTAACCGTTGAATTTATACTTTATAAGAAGAAAATAGAATCAGCGCTGCGATTATTTGTCATCATTTTTATTTGGTGACAAGAGGTGGGAGTGGAAAAGGGAAAGAGAAATATAATTATAAATTTTGTACTGATATGCAGAAATGTGAAAGTGATATAAATGATAATTTATATAATTATAACATATCGAAAATGAAGTTTTAGGATTCACATTTATTTCAACGCATAAATTTCAGATATTTATTTGGAAAATTGTGAAAAGTTTAAATGATTTGAATCGAATGCGCAAAATGAAAAAAATAGACAACGGCATATCAAAATAATACATTATAATAAATTATCCAAGGTTTGCTTTGTATTTATCAATTATCAAGTTTTCCATTCCAGCAGTGAGCCGATAGTTTCGATTAGAATTTTACCTACAAGCAAATTAAGAATTGAAATTAGAAATAAAAAAAAAGGACACAAAGTCGAACCGATTGATTCCTTACAGTAGCTGCATCAAATAGTTCTTTGTCAGAAAAAAAAGTAGTAATTTTGTCCTTCCACTTTTTTTTTCAGTAAGCTTAAATAAAATTTAATGTCAGATTTAGCTAATTTTAATTCAGCCATTTAGAAATAAATTGAATATTCAGCACTTTGTTATTAGTTCAATTTGTCTGAAAATCAAAAAAAAAAAAAAAAAAAAAAAATTACACTAATCATTTTCCTGTTGTAAATGATTGCTAGTTACATAAAAGTATACTGATGCTGAGCAAAGAAATTCGTCTGTTTTTTGAATTTTGTTAATTATGCAAAATACTTGAAGCACAGGCCTTTTTCTTTCTTTTTCATCTCAAATATTTGAAAATACTCATAATTCGAATACAGTAGCAGCGATTTATAATGAATAATAATTCCACAAAAATATTTATGCAATAAAATCAAAAATTGAGTTAACTGTGAAGCAAGTTCTTTTCTTTTTGGAAATTTAGCAACCTTTTAATGCTTTCGTCTTTACTACTTATAACATTGCAAATGGTTAATAATTTTCACCAAGCTTCTGAAAAAAATTCTTTTTTCTTAAATTTATTTTTAGCAATCAATGATTAGTGCTTTTTTTTCTTGATTAGGAATAGAAAAATTATAAAGACTGATTTTAAACACAATCAATGAAATAAAAACATTTGAAACAAATGATTTTGGCTATCCTATTGTAACAGACTCGAAGATAAATTAAAAATTCATTAAAATTGTTTTGTCATTATTGTTTTGCTGTAGGTGAAGAAAATGCAAAATGCAATTTTCCTATTGCTCATATTTTCTAAAAAAATTTTTTTCAAGAAATAAGTAAATAAATGAAAATGGAAATAAAACGATCAAAAATAATTGTAGCAATATCATTTGTGAATGAGAATGATATTTAAATGATTATATCATATCATATCATGCCATGTCATTTGAATGAAATTGAAATTATTGCATTTAACTGAAAATAAAATCGAATAAATTTTTTGTTCTTCGTTGCCATAAAATTTTCCAATAAGTTCAGTAAATGTCCATTTAAAATAAAATATTAGATGGTTCAGCTAATGTTATTGTTATTTTTTAAAAAGACTCTATGAAAGTTTATTTGATATTAAATTTTGTTTGGTTATTCTTTTAATTTAAATAGCAAATTTTTGAAATGAGTGGAAGATGTGCAGCATATTAATTATTTTGTAGTAGTGAAATCAGAAAAGATATATATCAAACTAATCATTAACTTTTTTTTTTCCGTTTCTCAATCTCTTGACGGAATTGCTACTCTTTTGAGATTTGCTTTGCCAGTGGTGAAATGAAAAATGAAAGTGAATCTGTTTTATGCGCAAGCTAAACAAAATGGAACGGATTTAATTTCAAAGAAGTAAGCTTCTCATTATTAGCATATAAATTTATTTCTTATATTTCAAACTAATTCTTTATTATTTCACATAAAAACTTTCAAAAAAAAAAAANGCTACTCTTTTGAGATTTGCTTTGCCAGTGGTGAAATGAAAAATGAAAGTGAATCTGTTTTATGCGCAAGCTAAACAAAATGGAACGGATTTAATTTCAAAGAAGTAAGCTTCTCATTATTAGCATATAAATTTATTTCTTATATTTCAAACTAATTCTTTATTATTTCACATAAAAACTTTCAAAAAAAAAAAAGGAAAATTATTTAAAATAAGGAAGTGCTTAATGAAATTCTATTTTTAACCGATTTTTTCAAGTTCATTTAAAGCATTAAATAAGCTTAATATTACTACACTTCATACGATGCAAATCAGTATTCGATGCCTTGCTCTTTTTTTTTTCCAATTTTATTATCTTTTGTTAATTCAATTTATCTTAATGAATTTATTCCATATCGATATTCAACTCATTATCGGCTCTATTTCTTACTTTAATTTAACGATTTCATTTGTCGAATGATAATTTTGAAATTTAATATTATCGTCTTATTATTTTAGTGCTCAAATAGCTCTTCTAGATATTTTCTTATTTTTGTAATTTGTTAAACAAATAATTTTTCTTTGATAGAAAAAAGCTAAAACTTTCTTTCATAAATTAACAATTATTTACTGCAAATCTTAACAAAGTGTAGAAATTTGGATAAAATGATAAATGATATAAATTTAAATGAAATCTATATTTACTGAATGCTTCCTTTTTCAGCTTAACATTTAACTAATTCATCACTTTGTTTTGTGGTTCCTTTTTTTTCAGTTTGATATTTTTTTCTTTTTGTAAATTAAAATTAAGAATATATTATCTGTAGTTTAAATAATGCGACAAATATTTTAATTGATTTTGAAAATGATAGGAAATAAAAGAGAAGATAATTGAATCTTTCAACTGCAACTGATGAAATGAATGATCACCCTAAGGAATTAAAATGAAATGAACTGAAAGATGTTGGTACAATATTGATGTTTTTCATTTCCTTGTCTTTTTTTTAAAACTTGAAGATGCGTCAAATAGAATTTTGTTCTATAAAAAAAAAAAAAAAAAATGATTTAATGAAAATTTTTGAAGGAATGAATGTTTTATGTCGTTTCAAAACTATTCAGTGACAAAGCAATCATTTTTGAGTTGATAAATTTTGCTTTTCTTATATTTATCTCTTTTCATCTACTCATTTTTTCCTTTTTTTTTTTTTTTTTTTCTACACTTTAACTTGGAGGAAATTAATAGATCCTATCTTAAAAGACTGTCCTTAATTGGAATAGTTAAATGAAATGTGGCGTGTATCTCTAATATTAAATAGTAATTTTAAGCAAATCTAATGGTATAAAAATCGTGTAGCAACGAAAGTGGATGACGTTTGTGAGAAAGAATTTTCAAAGCCCATAAAGGTTCTTTCTTTTACTCTTGCTTTCATTCTCGATTACTTATTTTTTTTTTTCAGCTAGTTTAGAAAGATGTTCTTTAATAGCTCTTATAGGGTTTCAAAAACACTGGTTGCACCTCTTCTATATTTTATTAATAATTTCTTTCTTAGTATTTCATAACAGTCAGTTTGTTATTTTTCAATCTTATTATCTTATTGCATATTGTTAACTTCCCCTAATTGATTGCGTAGTATAAATTAAATTTCATTATTGTTTAAAAATAATGCAATTTTCAAATCTTTCATGTTTCTGCATGATTTAATTCTAACAAATAATTCCGAAGATTAATTAATAAAATGCATACAATATAATATTTTTTTTCTTCTAAATATTTATTTTCATAATTACAGTTAATTTTCTAAATATTTGCTTGCATAATTACAATTTAGATAATTCCTATACAATTTTTAGATAAATCGTGTTAAATGTTGTGAAAAAAAAAAAAAAAAAAAGCATATATAAAGAAGGAAAGAAATGGATGTTATCGATGAAGAATCGACCGATCAAGCAGAACAGCCATCAACCAGTAGTGATAATCCAACAAAATTTGCATCGGTTGTGAAGGAATTAGCTCAAAATATTGATTGCTTATCAGTGAGCAATCAGCTGGCTATTGCCGAACAATCATCGTGTTCACGACCCAAGACCTGGTTAACAAAAAGTCAACGAATAACCATTGAAAATAGTTGGAAACGAGCTACTAAGGTATTTAAGACATTCCGCAATTAAAACATCTTATTGAGTAATTAAGTTTACAAAGTTTCTCAATAAAAATTATCCTCAATTGGTATTTGCTAAAAAAAAAAATCGATCTTTTTTGTTTTTATTTCTGTTACTGTCAGGTAATATGGCAATGCAACAAAGCAAGAAAAAAAAAATTGAAAAATCTCCTTAGCAACTAAATTCTGATGAAATTTTTTTCCTACTTCCTATCTTATCTTTAAGATCTGATAAAAAAAATATCAAGCTGTTAAAATTTTTGCAGTGTTTAATTCATTCGTTTGCAAATAAATGTTTAAGTCGAAGACGCATTTTGCATTTTTCATCCATTTATTGCTGCTTATCCTAGATGCCCATTATTCCTAGCAGTCTGATGAGTTTTTCATTACTGTTATTAAGTCAAGTAAAACCTTTCTTTTCAATCATGATTTTTCTAAACAAGAGAAAGAGAAAAATCAACAGCGCATTACTATAATTCATAAGAATTTAATTAAATTTCATTTTCAAAACCTTAAAACTAATTTTTTTTTTTTTGTTGGTACCAAAAACACATTAAAAGAAGGGGAAATGTTGTGTTAAAATTAGATTATTCTCTTTTTGCACTGAAAAAATAACTTTTAAAAAAAGAAAAATATCAGAGCAATGCGAGAGAGCAAGTTGGCATCCAATTATTTGGTCGAATCTTAGCAGCACGACCAGAAATGAAGCATCTTTTTGGCTTACAAAAAATTCCAGAAGGACGCCTAAAATATGATCCACGCTTTAGACGACACGCTATTGTTTTCACAAAATCATTCGACTACATCGTTAAAAATGTTGCTTACAAGGAAAAATTAGAGCAACATTTCCAGGTTAATTAATTAATGCAACTAACTCAGTTCATTATTCTACTGGTTTTTTAGATGAGAGTTTAAAAGAATTCAGAAGCATTTTTTTTTTTTTTTTTTTTTTTGGGGTCTTTTTGGGCTGAAGCTAAAAAATATGTTGGAATATATTTGATGATTGTTTAAAGCAAATTCATGTTAGAATAGGAAAATAAATAATGGATGTGTAAAATTTCATTTCACATTAGAGTTCTCATTTTAGGCACTTGGCGAAAGGCATACAACATTACAGGGACGTGGATTTGACCCAGGTTACTGGGATACATTTAACGAATGCATGAGGCAAACTGTTTCTCTTTGGGGTCGAGAGAAGGATCATAAAACGGCGAACACGTGGCATATGTTGGTAAGCAAGAAATATCTTCAGATTCTGATCATTCGAGTGGTAGTTTCTGTTAAAGATTTTTTTTTTCCTCCTTAAAACACCAACTTGTCGCAAATACTTTTTCCAGATCTCATTCGTCTTGCAAAACATGAAAATTGGTTTCAATCGCGCCAATAGCCGTCATCCACGACGCCAATCACGTACACCAAATCATCGCTCCGCTGATCCAACTAAAACTACTACTACGCGACAAGGAATCGATCCGCTCCAGTTCTATCAACAATTTTGCCTTCAACAAAAAAAGAGCCGCAGAACGTTGCTACATCTTCCAGTAAAATAATCTCGATTGTTGTTGACCTTAGGAAAATGCCCGGCAAATTCCCAATGATTCAACCTTTACTCGAGTTTTAATCGATTGTGTAAAAATCTATGGAATGATCTTTTCAAGCACTAGTGATGTTGAATTCCATGAAGGAAATGCAAAATTTTGCGATTCATTCTGATTTGGAGCATAGTGTTCCAGCAACAACGTCTCAACGCGATGATTTAACGAGTAAAAGCAACTTAACCGAACTAAACAAGCAAACTGATCATAACAATTTGAACCAAATTTCCTCACTTCTTCCCTACAGCTGGCTGAAATGAATGATGGAAACAAGAGTCACAATTGAACATTTATATATTTAAAGAATGACAAGATCAAACTGAGGGAGAGAACGAAATACACACAAACACACGCACAAAAGGAGGAAGGGGGAAAAGGCAAGTTCACGCAAATTTTGGACGCGTATTTTTTGTGTTACAATTAATTAACAAAATGAATGCATGGGGAAGATATCGAAGTACGAAGCTATGGAAGAAGCCACAGAATGGAAGCCAAGATTTTCATGTGCATCATATCATAATACACTTAGGTTTACTGCTAGCAAGATTACTGACCTATTCCAGGATGGCTACTTCGCAGGAGATCCCGAAAACCTTAACCCTTGACCTCCTTCGAAATCGACCAGCAAGTCAGAAAAAGAAACAGCGTAAGTCGCTTCAACGCTTACTCTGTGTGTTGATGAGATTTGATGAGCAGCATAGAAAATTGCGAAACGTATCAAAAATTTGAATGGAAAAGCATGTCAACATAGACCGAAACTTTTCGAAAATAAGATAGAATATAATGTAAAAAAGGCCTGAAATATGTTCGAAATATAGTGACAACGTATACAATATATCAAAGCATATTAAAACTTGATAAGACAATTTGAAGAATTGCAAAAATAGGATTTCAAATAATCTAACACAAATGGAGCTGATTAGTCTTATCACCGTTTGATGTAGAATAATTCACAGAGATGATGGGAAAAACAGCAGTAGGAGAAGTAGAAATGAAAGAAGGCTTAGTAAAAAGGTACATAATATACAGTGATGAGAATATGTAGAAAGATTTTAATCTTTTCTAGAAACATTAAAAAACACACCGGAAATTTCCAGAAACGCCAGTAAAACACTCTAGAAGACCAAATGGTACAAAGCAAAAAGAAAACCAAATAAAGCGAAGCATCAACGAACATATTGGTCAATAGGAACCTAACAAAGGATAGGATGGTTATTTCACATCCAAAAAATACCACTGAAGACACACCACCGTTGTTTTGCTCAGAAATTATGAAAACCAGTTTTTCAAAAAGTTTGGAGCATTAAAACTGACTAAACTCTATATTTTCATTTGACAAGAATTATATCCAATAATGAACAAGAAGTGTATACCACATGCACCTAAGAATAAAACTGCAAATATTAGTTAACTGAAAATGCAAAGTAGAAAGAAAACCATGCTGTACGAAAAATCGCAGAAGCACAAATATCCGCAACGATACAATCGCGATAATGATCACAGTCTTTACCAATTATAATTCCAATTTCCACGTGTAGTGCTCGGATACTGAGGAAATGGTGCATTTTCCGGAATAATATTCGCCTGTGTTTGCCCACCAAAGTGAACCGACGGCCATGCCGCATTCCTGAAATATGTACAGTGGCTTTCATCAATAGCTTCAATCAGTCCGTAACTTTTTTCAAAATTTCCAAATCTACATGGATTAAATTAACTTAAAGATCAACCTCATGGATGAAGTATGAAATATGAGATGCTATAATAACGTAAATTTCAAGGCGGAGTAGAACAATCACAGTGCTATTAAACAGCTGGGTATTTTGGTTGAAGTTTAACCAATTAACCGACAAAACTAATGATACTGACTTTTATTGAAAGAATCCCCAATTAAATAAAGAAAACTTTAGTATTCGTACCAGCTATTGGTGCAAAATTATCACGAGGAAAGCACATCTGTTCAAATCAAATCGTACATAACTGCCATAAAAAATTACGGAAAATATAAATAAACTAACGCTGAAGACTGAGTAACCGGAATTCCAGAGCGGTATGACATAGAAGACGGCGGAGGAATCTGAGAATTAAAGAACGGTGGTGGTGGAACTGATGTATTTGCAATCTGGGAACGTGGCGCAGGCATCCGAAAACCAGTGGGCCCAACAGTACCAGATCCTGCAGTTGGAGAACTATAATTAATATTAATATTGCCCATCGGCATAATTGGAGGAGGTGGTTGCTGCTGCTGCTGCTGCTGCTGTTGCGAAGGCAGCGGTTGGTGCTGCGAAGTTACCGTCGGCCGATATGAACTCAGAAGATTCGTCAGATTTTCATACTCGTTACTGGCAGCTTGCGCAGCCTGAAAATCAGCGAAGTGGAACCACATGCAACAATATCTTCCAATTTCAAATTTAGGTCAAGGAGATGTCCACTGCCTGGCTTAAATGGATCCTTCGGAAGCAATCATCAATATAAAAAAAAAAAACCCCAAGGTAAAATATTCTGAAACTGAAGCGATAAATTATAAAAAAAATCAGTTTCAAGGACATGAACGGTAAACAACCATAATTCCCACCCAAATAAAAAAAAATTTTCACCAAGATGGATCACAATTAGAAATAGAAAAAATAGACAGTGATCAGAGGAGCTAACGTTCGACTTTTAACACAAATCTTAAATTGTTTTCCTAAACACATTTTGAAAATATGCCAATAAATTTACGTGAGTCGATATAAATATCGAAACCACCTCACTAACGTATAATTTGAAATCACTGATGCTGATTTCTTAACGCAGTTGAAATATAAATATGATATGCTAGTTCTACGACGTATGCAACAGTTTATTTCACAGTTAGCAAAAATATCACTGAGGTAACCTGCTGGAAATGCATGCGATTCCATCCCTGCGTCGACTGCTGTTGCTGATTAACATTTGATACATCAGTTCCGAAGGGACTCGTAACATGCCCTGAATTCCCTGGGACTGTATAAGAGGTGGTTGGTGGAAACGGTACATGTTCCTGACGGGTAGACGCTAGACGAGCTGCTACCTTAAACTTCTTGAATAAATTAAAAACTCCTCGTTTAAGAATCATTATAATTAAATACTAAAGCGTCCTAAGTTCTCTTAAAGCAGTTGAAATATAAAAAAAAAAAAAGTCGATAAAACAAGTGTGAACCAAGATTTCTTCTGAACGCTAAAACACTTGCTTGATCTATCCAGGAAGAACTGTCGATTTCTTGAGCAGCTACCGTGACTGGTGCTGAATCTAACTGAGCATTACGCCAGCGCGGAAATGTATCTGTTGGAAAATGCCCTGTGTTACCCCACTCAACAGGATCACGACTTGGAAAAGGGCCTCCCAAACCGAACGGCGGTGCATTTTCACCCAAGAAAGTGCGTCGTGCCATAGGTTCGTTGCTCGTCGCGCTGATTGGTCTATCGTCCTGATAGTACACATGATTAAATATGAATGTTTCTGTCATATTTTCAAATATTTATAGAACACGAGATTTTATTAGACTTCGAAAAACCGATCAGTAGAACAAATTAAGAATTTTAAACTACTTTTTCTTTTCAAAACATACGGATGTTCGTAAATTAGCGATATTCTTTGCTAGATCAACTACACGATCAGTTGTAGTATCGCTATTCTGGTACTCCCTCATAGGTTTCACTGAAGTCGGCAGCTGGACATTGATATTTCTCGCGAAATCCTCTAACTGAACCGGTGCTAAAGGTTCGGGGATCGTCCAAGGTTTATCATCAACAATGTTGTCATCCCAAATGTTGGCAATCGACGCTGGCATAATAGTTGAATGAGTGGGATCCAATGGCTAAAAAGATGCATCCTAGGGAAAATTATTACTATTCTTCCAAAATAATCCAGTAATTTAGACAGGCACAGCGTACTTTGTCGCGAATTTTACCTGCACTAAGAACAATTCAAATGTTCAAACTTTTCTACCGAAAACAGTTTCTGATTGATGGAGCCAGCCTTCAACACATCCAAATTTGATTTAGTTGGATCAAGAACAGGTTGGATTTTCCTTTCGATAGTGTCTGAATTTTAAACTTATTCATATTTTTTTGAAGAAAAAAAAAGTAGAACCACTAATCAAAAAATGATAAAACGGGATACGTCCTTGGTCTTCCTAAAGGAAATACCGAACTACGATCGACAATAAGCAGAAGGTACAACGTGCTCTCATTTTGAATTCGAAACAAAAGACACGAAAAGATGCTACTTCCCGGACCAAAGATGGAAAAGCGTATGAGTGATGGAAAGAAAACAGCGATTCTTTTACCTGCTCCAGAAGAGAGTGGAACTGTAGGCACAATATTCTGAGGAAATTCAATTTTCGGCCCGCTATAAAAAGTATAACATCATATTTCGAGCCTGTCTAAAAGAAAGGTGAACAAACGACTTCCCAAAAATTCTAATTTTGAGTAATGAGCTACAGGAAATCAGGAAAAACGGTTCCTCAAGACATTTTCTACGAAAATTCCTTTGGACAGTCAATCAGAGAAATAAAACAAAACTAACGCTTCAAATAATTCCGTTCTAGGCTTGATATCAGTCACTGTCGCATTTGGTAAGGGTGTTTCGACGGTAGAAGTAACTAATCCACCAGTTACAGCATGAATCGGAGATGTCAAGCCTTTAAGGAAAAATTTAAACCGCAATGTTCCACCTTCAATTACGATATCCTGCCCCTCATCTGAACGTTCACCCATTAATAACTACTTCGCATGTCATAATGTAATCTATAAATACTTCTCTTTCTTTTCAAGCGCATAACTATGTTTTAATTCCTAAAACCTAAGTTTTTAAATTCTCTTAAATTTTAAAATTTTTTTAAATTCGACCTAAAATCCCTAACTGCAGTAGGGTGGGTCCTAAATCTCGTAGTAGAAAAACTATTTCAAAAAATTTTAACGCACCAATCGGTGACACTGAAGGACTTGAAGCAGAGGCAGACGCTGGTCTAGCATGGCCCGGAGCTCGACAAAATTCTTTCACCCCGTGTTTCTGGACTTCATCCTAAAATCTTATCCTAAAATCTTGAACGAGCTGAAACGCCAGAGAAAAATTACAACGAAACAAAAATGCATGAACAACTTATGCGTCGTTTATATAGCTAGAAATATTTTACGAGAAACTTTTACAGTTTTGGGAACACCGGTGTCCATAACTGATATTTCTTGAATTTGATGCACTAATCCAGATGTTTTGGGCTGCGCTATTTGGCCAAGGTTCGGACTGTCCTGTTCTATAACACCGGACATTTTTTGCTTCTTTTCTGAACCAATCGCACTCATTACTGAAACATGTGTCATATGAGTAATCATGAAAACGTAGCGGTAAAATTCTCAGACTAAACAGGGCCACTAGCCTTTCTGACTTTGACGCTGTGCAGCCCGCTGTGCCCAAACATTCGTTGTAGTAATAGTCGTAGCAGTAGTATACGGGGCAATCTTTTTGCCTGCCGATACAGTATGCGAAACCTGAAAAGAGTGAAAAGGAAAGGACCCGCAAAAACTCTCCAAGAAAACAAAATAAACAGCATGATAACAGTCATCCGGAAAATTCTGCCTAGAACAAACCTCCGACTGTGAATGTGTGATTGTAGTAACAATAGCTGCCGACTTTTTTTGGGTAAGAGGTGCTGTTGCTATAGATGTTGCGCCTGTTAATGTCAATGCCGAATTACTTCGACTGGTATTTTCTTCACTCTGAGGAATGGAAGAATTATGGGTACTATTTACTCGCTGAATCACTTCTTCCACGTTACATTCACTATCATCGATCAAGCCATGTATCATTTCCACAGCTTGTCTAAAAACGGCAAATTAAGTTGAATAATCCGTTATACACGAGTAAGCACCATTATATTTATATGGGCTTACAAAAATAATAGCATATACACAATTTATTTTTATGCTCCTGTCAATATTATAAACAAATAAAAGGACACTGGGAATACTCAAACCAATTCCTTTGATCACCTCTCATCGTATCTAGCGACCTATTTTCATTACCTTATAATGATTCACCACTACATATGTTAAATTAAAACTTCGAATAGCTAATTATTACAGACTATCCATGTATTTATCTATTTTGTTTTCAACTAAATCAATTTACATGCTATTCCATAACTTCAAGTTTATAAACGCCACGAGGATGATGAATGGATCAATAGAAGGAGAACTGCTTCACGAAATGAACAAAGGTAGATCCTTGACCCCCCGTACTGAAAAATTAATTTCATTCAGCTTAATCGAAATGAACAGAATCACACTTATTTGACTTACTCATCTCTGACTTTGTCAGTAGTGGACCCTCTGCCAAGTGCCCCACCCATCGCTTTTGGGTACCTAAAAAAACTTTCTAGTGGAATATTCATTGCTTTAGGCAACAAAAATAGCTCCCAGAGAGTTGAAACACAAATTGTATCGTGAAATAAAAGATATCCAATTACATATTCATAAAGTGATTGTAAAAACCCCTCAGAGAACCAACAAACCTTAGTGCAACATCAGAACCCTTCAGTGTTATCTGTCTGTCATGCTGTTCTTTTCTGCCAGTTTGCTTCTCGACTTCAATGTATGCACCGGTGGCTTCACGAATTGCATTTATATTGCCTCCTGCACGACCAATGACACGAGCTATTGAATTTGAGGACACGGATAACCGAGCAGAACGTCGACGACTCTGCAACAACTACTTCGCTCATTTTTTATATAACTTCTGCCATGTCACTTTTGTCACTACAAATCTAGATTTCTAAAGCGCGCCTATTGTATACTCCTTAAAGATACTTTACCGATTCAACATGTCGCCACGCTGGAGGATTACTCCCACTATCCTCTTTCGGTGCAGTCCCAGAAGCAGCACTTCTTCCGGATATCATCCCTCTCCCCTGAAATTAGTATAAAGTTTTAATTCTTCATTATCGAGCTTTCAACATCATACAAAACGATATGAGACGACTTACTGAGGAATCGAAAGGGAAGAGTTTGCCTTGACAAATTTTTAATTTGTTATTTACATATACTTTTTTTCTTTTTTTTTTTTTTAAACTAGAGAATCGAATCTTCGAAAGAATTAAATCTGCTGGTAACTGGGTAAATAAGTACAAGCAGCACCAGATAACAAAATAAAATTATCTTGAAGTGCATTTATATTTATGATTTGAACATAACTGAAACAATGAACTCCATCCATTTATATGCATCTTTTCATAAATGAAGTAATCTGGCTAAACCAAAAGGGTATTTGTAAGGTACACGCTGAATTACACTAATACAGGAATACATATTTCTGCTCCGCTATATAAATATACTGAATTTAGTTCCGACATTAATGTATCCATATAAAACCCCACCACTAAAAATATACTTAGTTTCCACTGCGGTCTCCAACAGAGACAGTATCGAGTGTAACTAGAGCTAACGCTACTGTTCGTTCCTTGAAAATCAATAAGCTATCAAAATGAACCCCAACTCCATCTAAAATGTTTTTCTTTTTTTTGTAACACTCAACTGGCATTCGAATGGTAATCTAAAACAATGTAATATTAGCAGCGCCTACTAATAAAACCGGAAATACTGTTTGCAGGCAAGTAGTTTTACACACGCAACCTTCCAAAAGAGCCGAAAAGATGTTGAAATTTCAAAAAACTGCATATGAAACAGGCATCCCTTAAATATACAACAAGTAAAAACTAAAACTTACCGCGCTCCTCCTTGACGTTGCTTTCATCCATTCGGTATCTGAAGTATTCCCACTAACCGTTTTATGCGGAGGTGATTTTACGGGAGCAGCAGATTTGCCTAAAATGTTTTTTACACAAAAGAGGTTATAGATTCGAATTCAAAGAAAAGGGAAAAATAAAACACAGGAAATTGCACATACCGCTTTCTTTACGGATTCGGTGTCGCGCCGGCTTTCCATTACTGGAAATACCCGATGATACGCGTTTTGTGGGAGGGCTTTCCGGAAACGATAGAGTCGTCTCGTCAGCACTGTGTTCATCTGACAGCAAAGCAGGTACGCGCGGTACATCCGTTTTAAAAAACTACAATATCATAAATAAAAATCCGACTAAAGATATGAACTGCTTTACGTAATAATCCTGTGAAGTGTAGAGATTCGTACGAAAAAATCATTCACCATAGATATGCTTCATATATATTTAACAGATCATATAGACATAAGCAAAAAAAAGACGAGATGCCTTAAACCTTTCATTAAAAAAGGAAAAAGAAATGCATAAAGACCTCATGTTCCGAATCACGATTTCGCGTGTTAATTTCGTCTACCACTACAGCAGTGGATGGTTTTTCGGATCCATTTTCTTCATCAGCAGATTCCTCAAAATAGCTTTCAGATGTTTTTCGAGATCTAATTACCAAAATGAAATAAAAAATTTTACGATCTCACTAAAATACACGACTAAAAGCTGGAAAAATATTCATTTTGATCATACCTCACCATTATTGACAGGAAGAGCACTTTCTTTATGATCCGGATCTTTTCGTTCAACAGTGCCTTCGGCTCTAAAAAATAATGATTATATAAAGCACAAAAAAGACGAACATAATTTTATAATTAGTATTATTTTTCCGAATGACGTGAAATACATACTGATTTTTCTTAGCTCTTCGTTTGGCTTTCTTCTTTTCATTTTGTCGTTGTTTCGAAAGTTTTTTAGATTTAGCTTGTTCTTCCTGAATATCTCGGAGATAACTGATAGAATGAATGAATTTATTTCAGATACTACCATATCAAATAAAGGGCTTTTTTCTGCAAAAAGGCATTTCTTAGACACACATTTTTTCAACTGAAAATATTCCAACCTCCTTTGCCAAAATTTCCAAAAGAGATTCTGCAGCACGATTAGCTTCTGCAGCTTGCCGATCTTTAGCTGCAACAATAATATCCATACAGAGGTGGCATCTTGTAAGAAGTTCCTGAAATTGTTTATTAAAACAAATGTCGGAAAATATCACTGCAAAGGCGACGATAAGATGAAATACTTTAGGGAAAGAGAAAATGGTACAGAAATTTTAACTTCGTCACTGTGTTGGAATGCAGAAATTAAAGATTAAATCCATATTCCAGATACATACGTACTAGTTTAATTTCCATTTGGAAAGAAGAAATGAACGAAGTTTTAATAGCAGGCAACATAAAATTTTATGGACCTATCCTAAAACAAATATGCTGGCAACAAATACAATGCATAACCTTACAACACTTTAAAAGAACAAACTGGTCAATATCAAAAGAAAACCTTCTCATTAATTGTAGCAATAAATCGATAGCAATCAGTATCACTTGGGAACTGTTGCACATGTCGCACCATATACTTCACTACCTGAACAGCAATAACAATTTCAAATACCACCATTATGGTACCTATTTCTCCTTCAGAATCTTAATTACTACTCACTCCTCCCTAGTTAAATACTGCCAACTTGAAAATCACCTTTATATGTCCTCTTCTAAACGCAATAATTAGCGGTGAGACGTTACGATTATCTTGGGCATCGACGTCTGCGTCATGCTTTACCAGTGTTTGGACGGTTTCTAGATGCCCTCCATGACAGGCTAGCCACAAAGCCGTACAACCTTTTTTATTTTTTGCATCAATCTATAAAAATTTTCGCTTTGAAATAAGTAATTCAGTTTTCACTATCTACTTCACTACCTGAAAAGCAACAAAAGCTTCAAAACCATGGTGCGTATTTCTATTCTCCTCCAGAATCTTAATGACTACCTTTCTCCAGCTAAACATTACCAACTTAGAAACCACCAAGACAGAAGCTTAAGCTTTAACCTTGAAGACATCTAATGATAGTAACCTTTGCAAAAACATGTTGAAGAACTACCCTTGAAAAAAATATATTGGGTAAATTATATGAAAGAATATTATTCTACGTTTTAAAAAAGTATACACCTGAGCACGTGCATGGATTAGCATCTCAACAAACTTATGATGTCCCTTATCAGCAGCAATAGTCAGTGCTGTATCGCGGCTAGTAGGTACCGGTGCTGTATTTGGATCTGCTCCAGCAGTTAACAGCAATTCTCCAACATCCACATAGCCTCCATTCGCTGCTTCCATTAATGGAGTAAGTCCAGTCTGAATAGAAGAAACGGTCACAGCAAGAAAAAAGATAAAAATAGCTTTTTACCCCTTACGATGGTCCTATAACTTGTTCCAAAATGAAGCGTACAACATGCAGACCTCAGTATGCCCAGCGGTTGAAAAAGTGAGCTAAAAAAATGGTTTGAACTGGTTTGAACCTTTGCTCGATGCTCAACGTTAGCGTTGTATTCTAACAATAATCGTACGACATCAGTACGACCTTGAAAGCATGCCAGCGTTAGTGCAGTATTACGATTCGTTTCAATATGCGAATTTATATCTGAACCACGTTCGAGCAAGATTTTTGTTGCTGCAGCATGCCCATTCATTGCTGCTAACATAAGGGGTGATATGCCTAACTAAAACAGACTTATATCCATAACTTAAAAAAATTTAACATGACTCTTTCAGGTAATTTAGTAACGCTCAAAAATAAAAAGATATTTTCTTCCTTGATTTCAAAAAAAAAAAGTGTTCTTAATTTGTCTGCTAGCAGTTCAAAATCAACCTTTTAACCTAGGGGCAAAGCGTTAAATGCTGTTTAAAAATTCTTTAAATGAAATAAAAAAAAATCTATTCCAACAAACCTTTGAACCAGTACGAGAATTAATTTCTGCACCATTATTTAGCAGCAAATTCACAATATCAACATAACCCCCAGATGCAGCTAATGAAAGCGGTGTATAGTCGCTCACATTACGATGCTCTTTATTGGCACCACGTTTCAATAATAATTCAACAACCTAAAATCAAAAAAGCACTTATCATTTTTCAGAATAAATAAAATAACCAAAATTTCAGTGAGCTGATTAACACGTAATTAGAATTTTTATTTTTAGCACACAGGAGCTCTTTAACAGGTAAAAGGGTACCTCTTTTCGTCCACCAGAACAGGCAAGTGACAAGGCTGTATCTTTCGTGCGATCAGACTGTGCTTCGATGTTAGCACCATGATTTAACAGAAGTTCAACAACGTTTATATGACCACCTGTTGCAGCTAATATAAGTGGTGTAAAACCCTGAAAAAAAGATTATGAACATATCAAGAAGAAATTCCTCGTACTAGAGGAAAATCAGTAACAATAAACATCTGAAATCACTTGCAGAATAGAAATCATTTGTATGTAAGCAAGTATTCATAATTATTTCAACATGCACATACAACCGCATTTCAAGAAGTACTAAAGAATCTCAACGAAGCTTTTGTTTATTCTCGCTTTTACAGAAGGGACAACTGTGTGCTAAAGCGGTAAGTATAACTTGTGTTCACGATATAATCAAAATCCAAATTAGTCGAGAAAAGTTCGACGACGGGAAATTCAATTAACCTTTTTGTCTTTATGTTCAATATCAGCACCTCGAGTAATCAAGAGTTCAACGAGAGAGTCATGTCCTCCTGTCGCAGCAAGAGTGAGAGCAGTGTCATGATTTGATTCTGTTTGCATGTCGACATTAAATGGCTGAGAACCTGAAATGATAATCAAAAAAAAAAAGATCTCATTACTACACTTTCATCTTGGCACATGCAAATAAGCTTTGCAAATACGACAAGTGAAAGCATTTCAAATAAGAATAAGAACGGACACCATTTGTTCCATAAACATTTTAGAAACACGAATTTTAATACAATGTTAAATACTACTTCCTCTACGTATCTTTATTTTCTCACATGGATGATATAAATGCTCTAAAGGTTTCAACCACTTGAATAAGTTACTTCTACTTTACTTACCAGTATTTTTCTAACCCTTCATGTTTAAAGTTTGAAAATTATTACGACTATCACTTACAACGCATCAAATATTTCACATAACTTTATTATGTATTTTAATTCTCTACATCAATGAAAATCCTAATAACTGATCAAATATACTGATAAAATAGCAATGTTTTTGCAATTTTATACAGTAAAATATGAGGAGTTAGAGCTAGATCTTTAACTGTAAACATTGACTAAAATTTCGTCTGTTTAAATTCAAGTTTAAATTAAACATTTACCACCACTTTTAGCTTCAGCTCTGCTACCAGGTTCATCATCACTCTCTGTATCACATGTCTTTTCACTTACATGTTGTCCGTCACCAACGTGCATTGCGCTCTCACTTAATGTTCTTCCTCGACTGCAAAATATTCCAAAATCGTGATTTTAAAAATGGGTATTTTGATGGATACAAATTCAAAATTCAGACTTAAAAAAATCAAATACCTTCTTGATGTACTTTTGTCAGTTGATGACTCATTACCGGCTGTTTCAGGTAACGGTTTTGAACGTAGTCGGCCAATTGTTGAATCTGATATATGCTTCTGTTGTTGTTTCGATGATGGCGATTGTTGTCTCAATGACTGCTGCGCTTTCAGTGGTGACAACGGCACACTTTCTGAAATAATTCAAACAATATGGATATTTATAATAACTCACCGTAAAAGCTTGTTGACTAATGAAAGTTGTGCATGCACGGGCCGGTAAAATCTCACTTTTAGTTCATCTTGATTCCAGTGTTCAGCAAGATAATTTTTCAATGCTATTAAGATTTAAAACCGAACTATTCTAGCTAACAGTGCACTGAAACCGCAATTCTAATGACTTCCAAAAATTTAGCTTTAACAAAACCTTATCTAAATAAATAAACCCATGTTGAGGGGAATTTCGACGTTTAAAAGATAAGTCATGTAACACAGCAATGTTTTTTTTCGAGTAAACATGCAACATCAGAAGACAAATAATTTTTAAGACACAATCCACTGGCAAAAGTTAGGTTGAGATGATCTTTATTAAATCCGCTCGATCATCTCCCCTCTTCTCAGCGCCAAAAATGAAGGATCTATTCCAGATCTACTAAACTAAATTAGAATTAACGATGTCAACTGCTCTCTCTATCTCTTCATCAAACTGATTTCAAATTTTGATTTATAAAATGTCCCGTAAAATTCTACTGTTCATATCGTTGTTTCCCTGCAAAATTTCTCCAGAGAAATTGCACTAACCGCGCGGAAGGTTTGAATTCATGACTGGTGGTGGTGGTGCTGGAAATCTGAGAGAAGATGCTGGTGGAATACAACCTCTTTGTTCACCATCTGATAAAATGATGCTTTTCCCAACTTTCTTCTGCTGTGTTCCACGTCCTCCAGAAGCTTTCTGTCTTTCCTTCAAAAAAATGATTTTGTAAGACACAGAGAATAGGTGAATATTCGGCAGAAGAAAGTAACTAAGTTTTCCAGACACTGTTTAATTTTGTGTATCTTTCGAAATCACAATATTTTTGAAAACGAAATAAGTATAGTAAATAATTAAGCATAACCCGTAACACCGCAAACGTATTTAGCTGAGCTGCTAAGAATGATCACTCAAGACTTAAAAAGAAGATGAGAGCCTTAAAAATGAAAACAGCATTGACTGGTTAGCAGAAATTGACAGCAACCAGTCCTGGGAGTCACTGAAGCTGATGCTCTTAGAAAATATAATCTGCTGAAAAACTTAAATTCAGTAGTCTGAATTCCAATAAACTGAGAAGAAAAGGTTCCACATATCGGTGATCGACATTAAATTATTATGAAGAGTCGTATTCCTTCACGTTAGGGGAAAATACTACTCCGAGGAAGACTACTTCAATGAAGAACGAAGAAACTCGGACACGTTTTACAAATAAATCATGGTTATTCTCTTCAACTTACCGATACTACAGATTCCTAAATCTTGACAGTAGAAACATTACAGCTTAGAAAATCGATGAAATGAACTGAAAATTTGACGGTTTTAGCTGTCAATGGTCAATAGAAGGGGCTCCATTCTCCATAACATCTGGCCAAAACGTTAGATAACCAACTCTTCAAAAGTAGATCCAATTCGACTACGAAATCTTGACCTATCTGCACACTAAACTTTTCGTCACTCCAAATCACTGAATGTCTTTGCAACAGGAATGATGCTGGGATGAATATCCAATAGTTACCGGATCCCTAACTCCCTAAGCATGGAGTTTCTAAGTCACAGACTTACAAAAAAAAAAAAAATATTTCCTGCTCATAAAAATATGACTATCATGACTTTTTGATTAATGAAAGCATATTTGTGATTTGAACTTCATAGCTTGCGAGACCAATTATTTTTGCACGAACCCAACAATTATGACGGTGCAGCCAAACGGCATTGGCATTTGGAAACTTGAAAAAATAAAAGTAAAAAAAAATTAGAAAAACGTGGCAGATAACTTACGTTTGACATGCTGCCCTTTCTCCCCGTATTTGCAGTTAGATTAGGAGAATGCGTCACCGCTGCATGTGCTGCGGTAGTTTCACAGCAAGCAATCATTGGAGGCGATGGAGATGAAGTAACCGAAGGACTATATGAAGTACTGCCACCTGTATTAATATCACTGCCCAAATTAAGCGGAAATACGACAATAGTGATAAAAGTTCATATAAAAAAAGAAGAAATACGAGTTCGATAATTAGCTCCAGAATGAAAACACACATGGCATTCTTAATAAGGCATTACATTCCATACCTCTTCGACTGCAGCAGAATTAAAAATATTTAATCTGAAATCTTTTCCTGTCTTTCTATTTCTACCATATCATTATGTCTCAAATGCTTCATTAAAATATAAAAACATCTAACTTCCTAGACATTGAGAGTTCAGTAGCCTTCATTTGCATGCTATAGACAGCAAAGCAGAGCCGTAGGTTGCCAGCTATAAAAATCATTTTAATTCTTCCGTTGGTAGAACTAGCACCAACAGAATCCCACAAAATATCACACTTTAAGCTTTACCGCAACCAAATAATGAAACGCACCATTTTCAGAATCTGGTAAAGAGTTTGTGCCTCCTAAACCAGCCAAAGCATCTTTTTGTCGATTTGCTAGTATGCTGAATTGTTGCTTCAATAACTCACTGAACTGCTGATGCATCTTCTTATCTGCCAGACCACCCGTAATTTCACTGTTTGCAAATGTACCACGTAGTGCTTTCTCGGCTATTTGGGCAAATAAATGATCATTAGGGAGCTGAAAGAGAAAAAAACTGACCTTATATAAAGCAGTTAATAAAAACTGACAAACAAATGTTTAAGAACTCAAGTCCGGTTACGAAAGATTAGAACCTGTCCAAGAAATTTGAATTCAAGCAGAACAAAATCCAGACCACTGTAAATTTTCAAAACAAGTAGTTAAAAAAAAAATGGTTTGCTATTTACAAAATTGTTCTATTATTTTTTTAAGAAATATTTCTACATTTCATCAAATAGAATAATTTCTTATCAAGCTTATCTTCACATCATTTATGAAAAGAAATGAACAAACCGCATTAGACTGTGCAGCCATCGCAGCCATTCCTGCAATCATGCCTCGTAATTCATCTGGATTTATCGCATTTTGATAATTATAATGTGCAAGCAAATGAGCTGGTACGCTTGCATTTGTTGATACGTTATGTAAAGGTTGCGAATCATGTGTACACTGCGGATGTACTCCAGTCGCTGTGATTGCTGTTGTTGATGTTGATATAGTACTTCCATCTGAATTTCCCATCTTTTCAACCAGATCGACCGCCATGTTGTTCATCGATTTTTCAGCGCATTCAATTTTTGGCTGCACAAGAGCGGTTGCCTTCTTACTCACTGTTCGTCGTGCAACCTCAAATTTCGTTACTAATAATTAGGATTAACTGAAAAATTTTGTAAAAAAAAATTTCATTTCAGTGAATAGACACCAATTCATCCGTATATTAATCAAATTATAGGATAAAAAACATAAGAAAAAAATTGTTACAGGAAATCTGCAAACTAAAAAACCTTTACAAAAAATATAGATTAGTACAGAATGAGAAAATCTGAATTACCATCACTTACTCTTCCGGATTCTTACTATTTGTTTCAAATGAATACCTTTTTCAAACGATTATTCTGTAACGTTGGTGGTTTTCCCAGAAGGGGTGTACGCGTCACAACAGGTGCATCATGCCAATTTAGAAGTGTTTCTGCTACGCGTGTATGTCCATTCCGTGATGCTTCAATCATACAAGTCATACCATCCTTAAAAAAAAAAAAAAAAAGAAAAGTAACTAGGCAATCAGTCAACGTCTAATGGACTCTCTAAACCAAACATTTTATAAAAATTTTTTTGCTCTTAGAATCTGTAACTTGAACGAACTTTAAATACATGAGATGGATCAGCTCCATGATCCAGCAATAATCGCACAATTTCCCAATGGCCATGAGCACATGCGAGGAATAATGCACTGGCATCATTGTCGGTGGAAACCTCGTTTACCTACAGTAACACGAGTCACTAATCAAAATCTTGCTCCATTATGGGCAGTTAAGATTATAAACTGCATCAGTAAAATAATTCGTTAAATTCCAACTCTCCAGAAATTTAGAAATAATGAAAAAAAAAAAAAAAATAGACAGTCCCTTAGATTCTAAAAATTTTGCATCATACAGGGAATCAGCTACAATATACTCAACCTTAGCTCCTCTCATAAGAAGAAATTGGATCACACTGTAATTCCCATTCTTTGCCGCTTTCATCAAAGCCGTACGCCCATTCTCTGCTTGGTGATCCTGAAAAGAAAACGTTGAGTCTTAATGTTTTGCGGTAAAACAAAAATACTAATCAAGTAAAGGTAAGCAATGCATACCACCTATAGAGAAAAGCACGACAAAATAATTCTAAAACCAAAGTGCATATAGAAAGATGGTCAAAAAGGATATTTATCGACTTCAAACACTAATTATCCAAAGTAGTTATTTTCCAGATAGCGTGAAAATAAGCTTTCGTTGGGGATTCTCGTAACTAGTGGTCTCTAGAATTCAGATTTCTTCTCAACTTTTCCTCAGATAATCTGCTCAAGGTTGTATTGCTGTATGCTGCTCTAGCTTCTTTAATTTACAACATTGTACAGAAAAGTTTTAAAAAGTTACAATATTGGCACCAAATTCGATTAGTGCAGCACACACATCCAAATGACCGTTTTCTGCAGCATACGTTAACGCCGTGTTGCTATTTGCTGTTGTTGTTGCATCGACCTTAATTTATATGAGTGTAATTAGAATATTATTTCCTTGTCATACTTCGACTTTCTTTTTTTTGAAAACCACAGGCACAAGATTTTTGCATCATCACGAAAAACGACTTACTGGCAAACCAATTGAACGCATTTCATTTAGGATGAATCTGACGGTATCGAGATGCCCCTCCTGAGCAGCCTCCATCAAGGGTGTATTTGCACCGATATCGAGACGTGCATCACTCCGCACTAGCAACTCTACAACATCTCTGAAAAATTTAACACTGACTGTTTTTTTTTTCAACCAAACTACCGAAATAAAATTTTGACAAATGTATGCCAACATTTCGGACGGCATATTCCAAGTTTCTCATATGGACAAGAATTTTTTATCACATATCCTTCACGTAAGAAGTTTTAAAAGAAATAATGTACATTTCTTGCTCTGACTTACAAACAAATGAAAAAAAGAGCAATTACTTGAAACCACCGCAAGCTGCCAATGTTAAGGCAGTCTCCCCAGTTTCATCAGTTTGAGTATTAACTTTTGCACCAAATTTGATCAACAACCTGACAACCTCCTAGAAATAGTTGGAAATTCTGTTATGTCATCCAAAATAGGGTTAACAACTCAAAATATATTGAACTGAAACATACTCCAATGAATGTTGAAAAACCTGAATTTATACTGAAACATACTAAATGTCCTTCTCGACTTGCTTCCATCAGAGGTGTGTAACCTTCGTCATTTACTTCTTCAACAATTGCCCCTCTTTCTAATAACAACCTCACCTGGAAAAAATGTAAGTTGGAACAAACTGGATTTTCCCGCTCTAAAAACGGAGTGGAAAATTAGATACTATGCTATAAAATTCGAAATTTTCAAAGTCAACTAAAACTAATAAATCTCTTACAAAACTACTATACGCCATCGTTAACAAAAAACATATAACGAAATACCTAAGCTAAACAAACAAACAAAAAAAAAAAACTAACTAAATCTGGATGCCCACCACAAGCAGCTAAAGTTAATGGGCTCTCAAATGAATCCGATGCTAAATTTACTGGAGCACCATTATCCAGCAGTAATTTTGCCACTTCATAGTGCCCATCCATTGATGCTTCCATTAGAGCAGTATGTAACTCCTCTTTATATTTGTTGGCACCTTTTTCCAACAAGTACTGAACTACATCATAGTGACCTTTATAAGCTGCTAAAGTCAAAGCTGATTCCTGAAATGTAGATTTGTTAAACGGTTTTATTTCATAAAAATAACACGCCATATAAAAGTTTTGTTAGCCCTATCACTAAGTGTAAAATTTTCATATGTCAAAACATCATAAAGGTACAAATAAAAATGAAAAGTAATGCAAAGCATTGGACCGATAGAGTCATGCACCATGACAGAAAATATGCTGCTTCAGTAACCTCACAGAAGTCATATCACGGTGCATAATTTCTCAGCATATGTTTTTATTCTGTGATAGCTTTCGACTTAAGAGTCCCATGTTTAAGAATTCCACATTGCTTACCAATCCCACTTTTAAATCATTCTGATTACATGGTAGCACTTGAAATCCATGTTGAACAAGAAGGGAAACAACGTCTAAATAACCTGAAATTTTTCACATTTATATGCAAATTCATTCCAAAGTTTTGTAGTTATCAAAGCTTCCACAAAACTCAGCAATCTGTGCTTCTAATGGCAAAGTAATATTGGTCGTTATGGCTTATAAAATTTGGTGATTATAAAACCGACAGAAATTTCCTCCACCACAAAACAATCCCCCAAAATCTCACGCGGGAAATAACCGCCTATTCCTTCCAGTTAACCTTCCATTTGATAGCTTTCAATAAATTATAAGGAGTGAAAAAGCTCTTACCAGAACTAGCTGCTTCCATAAGTGCGCAATGCCCATTATCATTTCGTATTGTTGTATCACAACCATAATTCAGCAGTAAGCTCACACACTAAAACAAGGATGTCATCCAAAAATGTATGATGGAACGAAATAAACGTACAGCATCAGGGATATATCATCTTCTGAGCTCAATAATTTTGCTGTTCATTCTGCAAATTATCGCAACAAACTTCACGAAGTCCCTAACATCATAGCACGGCTAATTTTTAAGCTATAAAGGAAAATCTTAACCTCTACATTACCGGCAGCAGATGCGTATATGAGGGGAGTGTTCTTGGTTGCGCTCACGGCATTCATGTCAGCACCATGCTCTAGTAAATGTTTAACAATATCGCTATGTCCTGAAATGTAATATTGATCAGATTTAAGTGGACATACATCGTTTAGTACAATCATTTAAGCAATAAAATTCTCGTTTTGAACCTTACTGGAAAGCTCTATGTTATCAAATTTAAATTTAAATTTATTTTTTCTTTTTAACTCTACGCTATCAAAATTATCAAATTTACGCAAATACCTGGAAAATTAAATTTAATAAAAATCAAAATTAAAGGAAAGCAAGCAATCCGGATACCTGCACAGCAAGCTTCCATCAACGGTGTACGATCGTTATTTGTACTTATGTAATTCGGATTACCTCGAATTTCAACCAGTTCTTTAGTTAGATCTAAGTACTGAAAAAGAAAAAAAAAGAAAATTAATACATCCCACGAAAATAAAAGCCATGAAATCGTGATTATAAGACCGCCATGCATATGTTCTTACAAATAAATAACAGCTTAAAACAACAAATATCACTGATCATCTCGAACATTAAGAACGACGATCACAATCTTAAAGGTGAAGCGACTATTACAAATAATCTCTTTTGAGCCCACTTTTCATCTTAACATAACATAGTTAATATATATATATATATATATATATATTTATTATTTATTTATTCAAGTCGTTAATTTCACTTAGAATTATGTAGCAAACAATGTTACCCCAGCAGAGACAGCGAGATTTAATAACATGTCGCCATTATCTTCTGATTCATCCTCGCTGAGGTTCAGCTCTAACGATTCATCGTCTGTAGAATCGGGACCTCCATTTGTAGTTACAGGATCCTGAGAACTTGCCATTAAACTTTCTATTGTTCGTGTGGGAGGTCGTCGTAACGTAGCGGCGGCAAAGGCAGATAATGCGGCAGCTGCAATCTGAAATTAGCAGCAATATATTATTGAACAAATTCTGTTCACTTCGCCAGTCTCGAACAAATCATTTATATCATAGTTTTTTAATTAAAGCTTCGAATTATGCAATAAGCTGACAAATTTCAGAATATCGAAGAGAAGAACTTTAAAGTATTTCAAACCTCCAGGCTATATTCAAAACAGTTAACAGAACGAACATCAGGCGTTATAAGGCTGGCAGCTGCTAAATCTTCTTTTAGACCAAGTAAATCCTCTTCCAAAGACGGAAACTGCCGCAGAGATTCGACAGCATCGTCCAGTATACCCGAACGAGAAAGGGTTTTGAGTGCCTGAAAATTATATGATGCAAAAACGAGAGAAAAAAACAAAGAAAAAAATGGATTATGCTAAAAACGGAACTTATATTTCATTTTAAGTACACTAATGATTTCATATTCTTGCTTATCTCACTCTGTTCTTTGGACCGGAGAAATAGGTTTAAAAAGGTATGATCAAAACCTCGGCGTCTTCAGGGGTAAATGGAATTTGCTGACTCGGAGACAACTGTGTGTTTTGGAGGGTGGCTGCAATATCATAGGCTTTGTCAACTTGTGCGCTATCGATACACAAATCCTCCTTCATTCCACCAACACATGTCGTAGCACCAAATTTGGCACAAAATCGAGGGAACTGTTGAGCAGCACTCATTGTTAACCACTAAAAGTAAAAAGTACAAAATGTGTAATTTATTTTCATTTCCTGAAGATATCTGAAATATGGAAAAAAAAAAACTTTCCTAAAATGAACAAATTCAACAGAAAAAAAGAAAAGTATGGAGGAATCAGTCAAAAGTTGTTAATTAGGTACACCAATTTGGGGAAGTGTCTTTTGGAATTTGTTTTGGATCCCGAGAAACATATTTTTTGAAAGCGCAGTACTTAAAAATGGATTAATGTCACGGTATTACCATTATAATTGTGGGAAGTTTTTATTAGGTAAGTGGAATAACAGAACCGCTGTTACTTGACAGCAACGAAGGTAATGAACTATAATCTCAACTTCAAAGATATGTAAGTGTATATTGAAACAGAACATAAGAAACTGCCTGTAAAGCATGGAATCTCCAGTTTTCGTCAGTAGCCGCTTCCATGCACAGTGCATTATATCCCACAAAGCCTACTGAACGAAAAATTTTCTACTGAAATCCTAAAGTAACCTTATGTAGTGAGGCGGAGGCGGCTATTCCTGCGGAATAGAGCTGTTGAAAAAGCTGCTTCTGTTCTTTCATTTCCATATCAGCTACATCCGGCAACAATGGAAGGAAGGGTTTTAGTTCACCTGTAATACTGACAATTTTCCAATTTTAACGAATTAACTTGTTAAAGCAAATCTCACCTAGGAGAACTACGTTTTATCCGAGGGTATGGGATTGAGGCCTTTAGAACTAATCGATAAAATAGGGTCAAAAGATGTCTCAAACGATCACTTACTCATGATTCGCATACGCCCCGATCTTTTCGAATTCAAAATGCGCATTTTTGAAGGCGCACTTGTGCCCGCAGATGCTGCCTTCTCGTTTTTCTGAACGTTATAAATCAGGTTAAGTCAAGTCGTTTAGCTTCAGAATCAAACAAGGGATGGCAAGAGGGAGGAAAAAGGGGAAAGGATGAACTGAAGATGGAAATACAAAAGTCATTTCTACGATCCAATGGATCCGCTAGTTCTTCTGGATGTTTTCTGAATAAAATGTTATTGCTTTCGCTTGAAACTCGATTCTGATTCTGGTTTACCCTTCCAATCACTGCATCGCCCAGAACCGATGAAATGATGTGTTAGTGGATTTTTACGTGTCCCACAATAAAACTGTTCACAATTTAATTCTTAAAAATTAATCCTGTAAATGAGCGAATATTTGCAGCTTAATGAAAAAGATACATTCTGGAACAATAAAACTCATTTGTCTAACAAAAAACCCAGGAAAAAATATTACACCTTAGTAGACGAATCTGTTAATCGTACGTTATCCGAGTCCATCAAGGCAAGTAGACGCGACCTGAAATAATCAATTAGGAAATTAGGGTAGTGAAATTATTATCCATAACAATACTGATTATGATATATATATATACTACCATATTCAGTTCAAACAATCTCACACATTCAAACAGATGATCATCATCTGCTGAACAAAGCAAGACTCGATGGCATCTATAAAACAGTTTACCTAACGATAACATCTAATGACAATGCTGACTGCATGCATGAATCAAAATATGGGCGGAAGAATTAGACAGAAAAATCCGGAAGTAACGCGTGAATTTAGGAAGTCAGCTTATAATTCATACAATCCATATACTATCCAGGCAAATTACTTGGGCTCTTCATTTCCGAACTAAATTTAAACTTTGATGAGAATTATTTATCAAACAACACGAAAGAAACCCTTCCATCTTCTTACGCAATTAAACAGATTTCAGAGAAATTAAGGAAGAATATCATTTAATTCATTCAAATCTTTCTGGAAAGAGAAAGTTCATGAACATGGAGCCACATGAGAAGAACGTGTTGCATATTCCTCTGTTATTCCGGCTATATGGAAGGCATGGTCAAATCTTGTGCCAAATGACGACCTCTTATGCAAATTTATATCATTAATTAGATAACAGTACTTTTATTCCCAAACCTCCACATACACACACACACACACCTTTATCACCTAATTTCCGTCTGTCATATCACGACATCCGAGAATGAGGCTGCAACAGATCGAATGCATTACGGTAGGGGTGATTACGTTCGATAACAAAATGTTTTCAGGAGTATGGTGGATAATTGGTTTCGTCTCTCAGGAGGTGTTGTGCTAAGGTTGACCTTTAACCCTTCTTTTTTATTACTAATATAATTCTCCCATAACATATGGGTTTACTTAGCATCAATTGCGATATTTCCTCATGAAATTCTCTCATTTCGCCATGTGCGTTTTGGGATAAATTATTCGTTCGTTGGACAAAAATTACATCGTCTATTGCAAACAAGTTCGCTGTATAAATTTGGTTTTTTTCTTTCTTTTTGAAGATTTGTAATGATTATACGGATGACACAAAAAATAATACACTAAGGGTGCTATTCGGTTACAATCATCTCACTGGTAACCACAGTTTGACGGAAGAACAAACGCACAATAGAGGATTTTTAGTTAAAAGAACACGAAACCGAAGCTGTTTGAAGCCTAAGATTTATCCTTTTTTGAGTTCCATCCATATATGTGAAATCTTTCATTTTTGAAACTGAATATGTCAACAACATTTCTATTTTAAGCCCTGGTTTTCTATGAAATCTTCGATTTTATTCATACTTTTTAATGGCAGCATATTCAGTGCTGGCTTTGATTAGTCTAGCTTTTTTGTTTGTTTTTTTTCTTTTGCTCATTGAGTCATTTTTTCTCTTCACCTTATATGGTCCGGAGAACAAAAAGTTTCCAATAATTTTTTATAGGGAAATTGTTACTGAACAATGGATTGAAGCTCCGAAAATTTAGCGGTCCTGTTTGTGAAATTTTATTCCATTAAAGTGTTGTTGTAATGAATCAAGTTATTGTTAGGTAACTTTAACATTTAACATTCGAGAGATGCAAATGCAGCATGTTAAAATCTAAATCGACTCTATTTGTTATAATCATTGAGACTGACTTCAATAGGTTATGGGAACAAAAGCAACACTTCTGTTGTAATTTCTAAACATCCGCAGAGAAATAATTGAGGAATATGCTACTTTTTTTTTTTGCACAGCATACGTTGGAAATCTTTCTGATCCTTCTAGTAAGTTTGGTATGTTGTATATGTCTTTGCTGTAATGATTTCTAATCGTATAGCAGTTCAGCAATTTTTCTATATTTTTCATGAAAAGAGTGGGACATAAGTTTTTTCGTCTTTTAAATTCCACCACAAAAGAAATGAGAAACTTTTCTGTAATTTTGAGGGAATTGTTCTAACTCACATTTTTTGCTCTTTTTTGATATCAGTTGAGTTTGAGAAGAAAGGAAATCCGATGGCAGGCAGGTAAGGGGGTGCTCAGAAGGGCAAGTGACTTTTGCAAACGGAGATTTAAAAGATTCTAATCGAGTTCGTAACTTTCAAGTGTTCGAATTCAATTATGCCAAATCATGTAGACTATTAATAGTTTGATATGTTTAAATGTTGCAGTGAATAGCAAGAATGATATGAAATTAAAGAAAATCACTTTGGTCCATTTAACTTTCCTAAAATTCCGCTTTTTTTTTTTGAGTAATGCGAATGAACGAATAAACTGCTTTATTCCATTTTTTAAAACAAGCTAATTTCAAACCCATATTTTCTTGTGGTGAATTTTCAGCGCAAAGTCGCTTAATTACTGACCATACAAAAGAGGAAGTAACTGCTCTCTTTTCTGCTTTTCCTATTTAGCTGTGTTCTTATCGAAGAAACGAATTTCTAGAGCATAGAGAAAAAAGCTTATTGGTTTTATTCTCCAACCATACGGCAATCCATTTATTGTAAATTATGATTTATTGTAAACTACAAATTGTAAGTATACTGGTAAATGTTAAATATGGCGGTGTTAACCGTCGAGGCGTCGACGGAATCATCAGGAAGGAACATAGTTAGAAGGACGATGTTGAAAAATTTTCATTTCATTTCAAAAAATGTTCATTTCCTCGCCGGATATTGAAAAACTATATATAGAGGTGCATCTTCGGATGAGATGAAAATGTGGTAGGCTTTATCTAGAAGTGTGAACAAGATTAAGAGGAGCCAACAATGATTGTGATTTCTTAATCGATGGAAAAGGGACCAAATACGCTAGGAGACGACGAACAGCCTACAATGGGCGGAAAAATTTGTTTAATGCTCGATGAGTTCATCTGTAAGTTTTCTTGTTGCAGTTTTCCCTTTAACATTATGTTTGAAAGCACTGAATTTGAAAAGATCTATGGACTTCGCTTACTACAGAATATTTCAAGTCCTGTAGTGTTGATATTTGCAGTATCAGAAACAGAAGATGCGAAAATCCTTATTAGGGGGATTCTTTTAGACGAATTCAGAATGTAAATATAACAGTGTGAATTCTTGTACTTTCACAAAGGCTAAGAGTTGTGATTGTTTCATAGCTGGCTGTTTCCTCAATTTTTATTAACTAATTTTGATTTTATTATAAAATGAATATCTGCTTACTATTTAATATTGTAACGTATTCCACTTAATGAGGGAGTAGATGCTTGGAATGAGTGGAATACGCATTAAAATGTACAATTTCTTTTCAAGTATGGAGAAATATTTGAAAACTATTATATGAAAGTTATTTGTCAATGTATATTTTTGAAACTGGAGTATATTGTTTCAGATTCCTGTCTTTTTATCAGCAACACGCTACGGCTGAGGAGTATCAGTTCGCGAAGAGGAAAATTATATTGCTAGTCTTCAAAAAAGGACACTATACGATCCGTGGAAAAGTTCAATAATTTCCCAAATAATTCTCTAGGTTTCATTAATATAATTTCCTTCTTTATTTTTGATATACTGCACAACTTGCTTCCTTTTATATCACACATATTCCTTTAACTAGCATTTTTAATGTAATATTGTCAGCCATTGCGACTGAAAGACATTAGAGATTTCACTTGTTTTGATCGCTGCTGGAACTGATAATGCAAACAATTAAGGGCACTGTGTTGGCTGATGTCTTTTGAACAAGTTCAAAATCAAATTTTATGCAGACATTTGGAAATCTTTGAACTTCTCTAGGGGAAGCGAGCATCAGGCCACATTAGTTAAGTATTTTTCAGTATATCTGTTAAATGTCATTGAAATACTAAACAAGTAAACGTAGTTGTTTGGCAGAATTTGAAATCGGTGATGGAATAATGCATACGCTCCATTGTATTATTGAAATAGTAAGCACTGAAATGCTTAATTTCTCTACATTTCAGAGAAATATATTGGTTAAAATCATGCATAAAATTTATTGTTATGTAAAAAGCTGTTCGGTAAATTTTTCGAGTTTTTCTTTTTTAATGCTTCATATAAGATCGTTCCACTAGAGCAAATAGTCATCTCATCACAATAATCAACCGTAATCAAGTCCGGCAGAGTTAAGCATTTTCGACTTGTCAGGTTTATTTGCTCAGATTTTGGGCTCCTGCTTTAAGTAATTTCTAAAATTTTATAAATGTTTCGTTAAGGTCGATATATTAGTCCAATTTTGCTTGCATTTTTCATTCGGCCTTGTCCCATTTGCTTGTTTTTTCCTTTTTTTCCTGGTAAGAGTCAAATTAACAAACGAAATTGGATAATTTTTAGATTTTGTTGGAGTATCTTCGGATTTCAACACATAAGTAGGAGAGATCAGTAGGAAGTGAAGGCGAGACTTAATAAATAAAGCAAATGTGTCGATGGCGCCTTGCCCGAGCTGCAAATGTGATTTCCAAAAAGTAAATGGATTGTTTTTGCTCGTAGTGACGGATAAATTTTTTTTTAAATATGTAGAAGTATAAAAAAACAACTTTCGAAAATAAATTTTTTAGTTGACATCGGGATGATCGAGTCCGGAAACGTGGATTTCTGTCATTATGACTGGTCTGAAGCTAGTTTTCCTATTCTAGTGTTATGAGGATCTTTGTTCCGAGTTATGAAATTTTAGTAAATGCTGCTACGTTTGATTAAATCGGAGATAAATCTGACATGTGATGAAATTTTACAACTTGACTATTCAATTTTTGAAATGCTATTCATTTATCTGTGTGATGCTAATAAAGTAATAATTTTTGATGAACCTCATCAGTTTCCTAACATATGATTCTCAGTGCAGAGAAATGTGACTAAATGACTGATTTGGTCTTGGTTTTTTTTTTTTTTAGAAGTGACAAAAGAAGGAAATTACACGCCGCAGTCACAATGAAATAAGGGTAAAATCTGTGGGTAAAGAAGGTCTTACCCTTATTTCAAACTATTAATCGGTAGTTTTAAGTAAAAGTGTTTCCAAATAAAAAACTTTGTGGTCTATCCATGTATAGCTGGATTTGATATTCCCTCCGTAATTTACAAAGGTAATCCGTGAATTATTAGAATTACTTTAGACTGAAATTGAAAGAATTAGTATTTGTGGTTGTGCTTACAATTACTTATTCAGTCCGCTTCCGAGAATGTTCTTAATTTTTGTTAAACGATGATGAAAGGTTACGAGAAATAGGCGTTGATGATCAGTTAACATAAAATTTATACGAAGTGTAGAAGAAAATATGCTTGTTCTTTTTTACTACAGCCTCTACCACTTCGGCTCTTTACCTGTTCAGTTTTCTCGATTCTCGAGTGTTTCCAATAATCACTTAGAGGTAGAGTGCGTTATTTAAAAGGCTTTGAAGTGGCTTTCATTGCTTCTACCTTCCTGTAACTTCATGTTTGAATTTCTTTGCTTTGGTTTCCCAGTAGGAAGTCTTATTTCATCGGTCCCATTTATTTGTTCGTCAAAAAATGGTTTGGCAGTAAATATTATGTATTTATATCTGTTCATTCTTCTCAGTCTCTCGAAATATATTTTTCTCAATTTGAATTGTATTAGAATCCTGTAAAATAGAAAGGAGGAAAGAGTACAGTATAGTGAAGGTATGATTGCTGATAATTAAAATCAATCATAAATGCTGTAATTACAATAGTTTAAGCGAAATGAAGATAGATTAATATTACAAACAGTTCGAAATTGTTCGTTATCTTAGAAGCATAAAAGAAAAATAAAAAGTAACTTTAAAGCGGGAATTTGCAATGTATGAAAAAAAAATAATAATTGCAATATAGGGAATGATAAGATACCTAAGATTTGTTGCTAGGTACATTATTCTATTTAATATTCAGATAGTAAGAATTTCTGAAGAGAAAGAATAATATGCTTTGTAATTTTTCAAATTATTAATGACAATTTTTTCCTTCCCAAGTGACAAATTTTCATTCCCTAAATTCATTTTTAAATGTCAATTACATTTGTATACTGTCATGTATGCAGAATTCCAAGATAGGGTTTTCTAATTTCAAAAAATTTTCGCTGGTAAATTCTTTCCTATCACTGTCTTTTTTTTTTCAATTCACAAACGACGACTTTTAATTGGAATTCTTTCATATCTGATTGTGTCATCATATTGGATCTGCTCACGAAGCAATGTATCATTGAATACAATAAGGATAACTTTAAACAAAGCATTTATTTGGCACCTCAAGCAAGTATGGATGGATATTTGAAGATGTAAATTTTTGTCTTTTTTTCATATTCCTTCGTATTGATTCGGCAATTGGAAGTCTATAAATTACTTTGTCTCTGTGGTGGACTCTTCCAGTGCTGTTCAAATTTTGTAAATTGAATAAATTTTCAAATTTGAAGCAAAAGAAAGGTCAATTGCATGAAATGATTTCTTATTTTTATATTTGAAGGTACAATTTTTTTTTTTTAAACATAGAAGTGATCAGTGAGATCCTGCTTTTATTTCACTTACGTTGTCTGTCACTTTGTCACTGAACTATTTCGCTAAATTGGCCGAAGCAGGATGTAATTATTAAACGAGCACCAAAATAAATTAAACTTAACCATCAGGTGCAGTGAATTGTCTGGATTAGAAAAATAAACTACAAAGAAGACTGAAAATTATCAAGTTTCAAAGGGAAGTAATTAAAGCATCGGCAGTATTAATTGCTGTATATAAAACTTATTTATTTATAACAACTTTTTGTTTATATTTACATGTTAAGTTTGTTATTTAACAACATTTACAGCAATTTATGACAGAATAAATTTAAATGTCTACGTATATTACCATCATCATCGCAAAATTTCAATTCTTATGCAAAATGCAAGAAATCACTGTTGATTGCTTAAAAGCGCATGATTTTACACAATATTGCTGTTTTTAAGTATTATCTCAAATAAAGCCATTGAAATTACAATAATAAATAGTGACAATATTTTTTTTTTAGGCAGCAGTATTAACAGCTATGACATATTCACAAAATAAGATTTAAAAAAGAAAATAGACCAAAATAATTAGCTAGACTAAGTTTCTAATTCGTTTAGATTAAGTGGGAAATATCAGTTTGTTGTGAAATTAAATCTATATATTGTTGAATTTTTAGTCTTATTGATGCTTAAAAATCTAAGAAACAAAAGTTTACTGTCATTTAGAAAATATTAGATTGCCCTCATTCATTGATATTTAGATATAACTTTTTAATTTGCTAGTTGATTATTGGCTAAATTCTGAATCGCTTCTAGTGAACGATTGATATGGTAGTGAAAGGATTTTATACTTTATGATGGGGAAAAAATTTTTTTTGCAATTTTTATAAGACATTAAAGTTTTTGTATCCATAAGAAACAATTTTTACTTTATTTTTTTTTTTTCTCCATATTATTCAAAAAATTTGAAGCAAATTCTTTGCTGCAATTTTCGTCCATTTGTACTTTCTTTTGAAAATGTAATTTCAAAGAAAATTATCATGAATTATTTTGGAACAGCAGGACAAGATTAAATTCCGTGCATCAGAAAGTTAGTATGAATAACAGTAAAAGTATAATATAGACATAGTAGCACTAAGATTGACAAGTGAACATAATTAGTTATAAATTTAATGATGGTAGCAATAACCATTATCTTGAAAAATTCCAAAAATTTTCCACCTGAAATATTTGGTAAAAAAATTTTCTCTTGTTATAAATGAAAAAATTTTTTAGTGTTTTAGAAGACGCTTAAAAATTTAGGCCACACTGATTGGATATCATTTTTTAATTATTAATTATGCTGATTATCGTTGTTTTTCTTTTCATGCATGACTAATTGTTTATTTATTAGCTACAAAATTATTGAGACCATTCCATATTTCCAATAGAATTAATTATAGCTTTATTTGCACTAACTAGTTTGGTTTTTAAGAGAAATATATATATATATATATATATAAATTATAATCACATCTTTCATTTCTGCTTTATAAAATACAGCTAAGATGAAATCAAAATCATATTTGTAATAAATTAAAGGAAAAAAAAAATCAGTTATAATTTTTTTCTATCATTCGTATTTTATAAATACGGCATTTTTATTTTCAATTTTTTTTTTCTCTTTATTTTTTCTTTGAACGATCTATGCTGTGAACGAGATGGATTTTTTTTTTCAAAAAATTCTAATTTTTTGTTTAACAAATTATAAAACCGTAAAGTATTTTTTAGGGAAATATCCTGGAGATTCATTCTTCAAGATTTCAACTAGACAAATAAAGTATGCTTATTAATTAGAAAAAAAAAAAAAAAAAAATCGAAATTTAAACCAAACGAAGGAAATGAAGGAGAGAGGGGGAGAGAGAGTGAAAGGGAGAGGAATAAAATTTGTCAATTTGGCCAGGTGATCATCCTTATCCGTTCAAGCAGATAATTTCTACCAATTCTGTCATTTACAGATGCATTTGTTAAACTGTAAAAATTGAAATTCTGCTCACTTCTTTTTTTTTTTTTTTAAATAAAGACAAAACTATCACTGTTTTCGTTTTTTTCTCTTGAATATATTGAACGCCAGTTTTACTTTCATTTATTTTCCAATTTTTATTCAGCAAGCTGACACTATATAAGTTAAATTATTTTTCTTTTCTTTGGATCAAAATTTGCTTTGTTGTAAGTTTGAAATTGTCAGTTTGAATTTTACGTTTGAGTGTTAGCAAGTGAGATATTCAAAAATTTTTTCTGGATCAAATATGGTCAGGAAAAGATAAAATTCATTCCCTAAAACTATTACAACGGGAGAAATAGTTTTATGAAATGAAAAATTTACACATAATACATTTTCACCGCTACTGCAACTGCATACTTTTTTTCTGTTTTCACTGCAAATTAAAAGAAAGAACATAAATAAATTCTCTTTGCACTTATTTTCTCAACTTGTATAATGAAATCAAATAATTAATTACGAAACTACTGAAAGCCTGCCATATAATTTCTGAAATTATTTCTAATTCACATACCTTTGATCATCATCTTACCTAAAATTTCAAATAAATTTAAGTTTGTGCGGTTGGTTATTAACGAATTTTTGAAATAGAGTTGACAAAAAGAGCTAAATTGTAGCAACAAAAAAACGATATTTTTAATCAAGTCAACGCATCATTTCAAGTTTATTACAACCGTTACTGTTTACGTTTATTTATTTATGCGTTTACTTGTTTATTTCAATTTCTGGAAATAAATTATCGACAAAATCAACCGTCTGCTTCATGTATTATTTCTTATTTCTCCAACCAAAATTCAAAGAATGAAATTGCTAGTTGTCAAATATATTTCGTCATATTTCAATAAACAATGAAGCAATTTTGTGAATAAACAAAGAAATTATAATATCTATGTTATTAAGATCCACTCTATTTTTTTCTAATTTCTTTTTCGTGCCATTTCATTTCTTTTTTCTTCTTTTCCAAACAAAAGAAGAAGGAAAGAACGAAATTTATATGTATATATATATTTGGCTTCTTCATCTAAAATTTGTTGCCTTCTACCACTGCAAAAATTTAAATTTAAGGCATTTCCTTCCCACTTTTTTTTCTTTAACACTCACTGAAAAAAAAAAAAAAAAATGCAAAAAGAAGGATGAAAAAGGAAAAATAGAAGTGAGAGAAACTTTTGATATTTGTTTACCAAAATGTGTATTTTGTTTGCTAAAAAAAATAATAAACTTTTTTTATTCAGCAAGAAGAATTTTTCATTATAAGTTGACGATATTTGGAAAACTTCTTTTCATAAGGCAAAATATGCCCTATGAAGCATGCTTGATTTTGAACTCTTTTTTCCTTTTTTTTTTTTGTGGAATTTCGTAAATTTCCTTTCTTTTTGCATATTTTTAAAATAAAATGCCAAAATATATATATATATATATATATATTTATTTATTNTATATATATATATTATATATATATATATATATATTTATTTATTTATTTATTTATTTTGTACAACATTTCTTATTGCTTAGCAGGATTGANATATATATATTTTTTATATATATATATAATAAGAAATGTTGTACAAAATAAATAAATAAATATATATATATATATATATATATATTTATTTATTTATTTTGTACAACATTTCTTATTACTTAGCAGGATTGAAAATTTGCCTTAAATGATTTTTATATTTATTAGGAAACTACGAATTAATTAATCGATCAAGAAGTTGGTTCATTTATTTCTGGTTTTCAACTTTATGTCGTAACAAAAAGTTTTTTGTTTTTTATTCCCTTTCAATCTAATTGACTTTTTTTTTTTTTTTAAATGGATCTTCAATTAGTTACATATTCTAATGTATTAGCTGCAAATTGTTTAGTTGTTGAGAAAGCAAAAAATAATTACTAAAATACGTTGGATAGCAGTTTAAGGAAAACTTTTGCATCACTGAAGTTTAATTATAAGTTGAATTTAAATTAAATAAGTAATTTGTGTTTTATTTTTAGTAAATTTAATGCGTCACACTAAACGTTTAGGTTATTTGCAGTGGATGAATGATGATGCTGCATTAAAAAATTTGATTATAAGTTACACCTTCTTGATTATCATTTTTTTCTTTCAAAAGTATTATAAAATTTAAAGCGCAAAAAAGACGAAAGAAATGCAAAAATTAACAGACTTCAAATTTCATCAGACTCACTTTTTTTTTAAACAAAAAATAATAATACTTTTGAAATAATAAAAATTAATAAATAATAATAAAAATTTTGTATTTTATATATATATATATATATATATATATATATGTAAAAAATACAAAATAGATAGAGAGATAACAAAATTGAACATTTTAATGCAAAAACTAAAATTTATTGATGTCAGTCAACAATTGAATTTGGCAAATATTAATTTTAAAATCTCGATTAAAATTCAATGAATGCATTTTTTTTTTCCCCTGGTACATAAGATTAATAAGATGGGTAGCAATATAGCAGGGCCTAATAAGGAAATTTAATATCGCATTGATGTATGTATCTTTAAGTTAGAAACGATAAGGATTATAGGCTTGCGAAAGCTTTTGAATAGGTGCTTTTACAGATATTGCAAAATATTATCCATCCAAGCATTGATATCTATCTCATGATTGTTTATAACTTAAGATAACATACAATGAATAGTTTTTTTTATTCCTTTAAGTTAATAAGATATCAATCACTATGTTTGTACTTCATTAGCGATTGTTTCTTAGAGATTCATTGAATTTCTTTTTTGTTATCTGTTGAAATTTTAGGATAAAAAAAAATCATTCTGTATTGATTAAAATCCCTTGTTTTTCTTTTTTTTTTTTTTTTTTCTATTTAAATGTTTGAACTTGAAGACTTCATCAAAATTTTTTTTTTTGCTTCTATATAAATGTTTAAAAAAAAAAAAAAAAAAAATGAATAAAGGAGAATAATTGTGATAGATTTTCTTCACTAGTAGAGAAGAAAAAAAAAGGGACTGATGTGTTAAAGTGTATCCTATTAGTTAAATAATACAAATTAGTTAAAAAAAAAAAAAATATAAATCGGCTAAAAAAACTATAACATTTGCATCAACATGAAAAAGATATGACATTTGAGGTTTTTTTTTTTTTTTTTTTTTTTTCATTAATTGTTAAATAAATAAGTCTTTTTTCTCAAAATTAAAAAAAATTTTAATTTCTTTTTTTTTTTTTCTCAAAGAACTTTGTTCCTTTCAATAAATATTTTCTTCTTCATTCAGCCTGTCCAATTTTCCTGATTTCTCATTCATAACTGCCGTTATTTTAACTTAAAAATAATTTTTTAAAAACTTAGATTAAATGAAACTCATTACCTAAATCCGTATTACCAACCTTGAAATGATGCATATCTTTTCATATTGATTAGAAAATTTTTATTTTCAATCTTATCATTGTTTCACGTGACAATATATGTGATGGTATATTATTGTCGTAAGTAAAGAAAAAAAAAAAAAAAATTCGGTCCAAAGATTTTTAAAGTGATTAAATTGTTTGTTACGTGCTACTATTTATGTACAGCATTAAAATGTTCTTCGTTTTCATTTTTTTTTTTTTTTTTTCAACTAATTCATTAAATTCACACTTTTATCCTTAATAACAACAGCAAACCGTATCTTACAGAATTTAATAGTAAACAGTAAGCCGTGTAACTGAATTAGATTTAGGTTGGTATTAAATTCTAATTCTAATGATAAAATGAAACTGAAACGATTTTTAAGCAATAGGATAACCATAAAAACAAGCATATCCACCATTTTCAATTTGCATTATCAAGAAGATGAAATTTAAAATTAATTGAAATTCAACTTTCAATTATTATTTAACTATTCAAAAAAAATTTTTTTTACAAGCTGACAGAACATTGTTTCACAAATTTGCTTTTTTTCTGCACATTTAATGGGTGTACAATGTTTTAATAATATTAACATCATCACATATCAGCTCAAATAGATGAATTACTGATGGGAAAAAAAATATTAAAATATGAGTCAGTTATTACTAATTTTGGAGAAATATATGTAAGTAATTTTAATTTCAGAACGGCTATAATTTTTATAACTATTCTACCAAGGAAAATGAAAATTGATGGTACCAATTAATGGTGGCGTAGCTGATTAATGGTACTAATGAATGGTTGAATAACTGCTTGAATATTAGAAGAAGGAAAGATTTCAGAAAAATTTAATTGAAATTTCGATGCAGTTGACTACAATTGATGGTGAAGCAGACTTACGAATACATAACATTACCATTTTGCCATCTGATCAATGTGCTACTGATGATCAATTGGTTAATTTTAATTCAAAGTTTTTATATAATTTATTTGAGAGAAAGAAAACTTATTTTGGATATCAAATTTTTTTATTGCAAAAACGAAACAGTTAAAGAATTCTAATTTTAAAGGGATACCTAGTAGATTTAGATTTAAAATAAATACGGTTAATAGTAAAATTAAAATTACAGGAGAAAAGAGAATGTACATGTGTTTTTAAAGCAAAAGATAATTCAAAAACCACGAAATTTTGCTCAAGAAAATTTTTTTCGAAAAATAATTTTTCCTAAATTCTTTTTTTTTCTTTTATCTTTTTTTTTTTTTTTTTTTTCTTTATCTTTTCATTTTTTTTAGGCATCAGAATGTTGTTGTGGTGACGGACGATTTTATCATTATCCAACGAAAAAATGCAAATTATCACAAAATGTTGGCTTTATGTTTAGCCGACTAAATGATTCTTGGTCACATGTGGTTGTTTATGGATTTATTTATCCATTAGTTGTCATTTTACTGATTGCTCCGCTCTGTGCCATACTTCTTGGAATGGGTAAACGTGAAAAACGTGAAGGAGATCGACGTTTTGTTTGTTTTTTTTTTTCTTTAAATTTACAATTAAATGGTGCAAAATTAGCATCGAGCAAAAAAAAAAAAAAAAAAATCTTAAAGACGGAAGAAACGGTAAATTAAAATTTCAGAAATCAATTTAAGCATATAATTAAGTAATTGCAAGAAATTTGTTGGAAAAATTTCGAAAAAAAGTGAAAGAAAAAATGATGATGACATAATTACTCTTTCTTTTCTTATCCCGTCATAAATTTCCGTTAGTTTTAATTAACTGTTCCTTTCAGGGAGCTAGAAAAGCCGAAACCGAGAACTAAAGATTTCCAAAAAATAAAAATTAAGAAAAAAAATGGTGTTAATATTGATAGCTATTACTGGACGAAGATTGATTTATTCAAAGATTAAATTGAAAAAATTTTTCAAATAAAAATAGACAAAATTTACAGCCCAATCCGTTGTATCAAATGATATGGTTATTGTCATTCTGTGGATGGGTTAGCTTACTTTCACCTTTACCTTTCTCTATATGGTACTACATTATTGGTGATGGTATCAGGTATCGATAAAACTGCCTCTTAATCAAAAAAAAAAAAAACTCTAAATTTATTGATTACATTTAACAATATTTTGAATCATTATTCACTGAAATATATGAATTTATTTAGCAAATGTTATTATTATTATTGCACTTGTTATTACTACTGTTATAATATACATAATTAAACTATATGTGATTATCATATTGTAATATCAAATTCAACTTTCTTGTCTTTTTCTCTTCATTTTTATTAAACGAAGGGTAACGCTCAACTTTGTTAAGAACAACAGAACTATAAATTTGAAAAATTCTAATTTTTTAAGAAGCTTTAATCAATCAGCAATTATGTGTCACATGTTTCAAACGACGATGGAAGCCTTACCTCACACAATGGATACTATGATGACATTATTTAGTATACTTCTGGCTGGTGGAAGGTTTTTAGAGCATTCTTTTTTCTTTTTTTTTTTTTTTTTCTTTGTTGATTAAATTTGAGGGGAAAAAAAAAAGCATATAATGAATTTTCAGATGAAGGAAAAAACAATTAAAAATCAGAAAAAAAGAAAGTTATGAAATACTCTTTTTATTTAGCAAAAATTTAATTTGAAGTTGATGAAAAAAAAAAGCTTGGATTATTTGCATTAATAAAAACAAATGTACAATAAACTAATTCAATCCCAATTTTTCTTCTTTAAATTTTATTTGTGTCATGAAATTTGCTTTTTTCTATCAGAACAATTATAAATTTTTGTAGATTTTTAACGCAATATCATCGAAATACGTTGAAGTTACGAACAGTGGAACGTTTTTCTCGTGCAATCTGGACAATTATTTTTATTTGTGCATCAATGGGCATTCTTAGATTTTTTGAACATGGTGCTGATGTTTATCAGTTTTGCTTAGGTACTAAATGTATCACTTACCTCATACTCGAATTAATTTAAAAAATTAAGATTAAAGTGAAGAAAAAAGTTTGTGAAGTTTGTTAAGTCTGATTTAAAATATTTTTATCACTATACGTGATCATTCATGATGGAATTGAAACACTGCAAGCTGCTGATAATATATTTCTGTTACTGTTATGAATGAAAGTTTAAAATTATCAATATATAACTGATAATGTCGAAGTATGCAATATTTTCAGATGGAAAAATATTGCAGATACTGAGCCTGGTCCGTATTTGGCTAATCGATGCATGGTTACGGATGGTGCCTTAATTACAATTATAAATCGTCGTTTTTGGAAAATTGCATTGCCATTGGCTGATTTTCTTATTCAATTTATATTGCCTGGTTTTTTACTCATTGTACTTCATATCAGTTTTATTCGTGAACCTGTTATCGATTTTGATGATAAACAGTATGATTTTACTTAAATAATAAAAATTACATTTTGTTAATTCATATTTCTTTTTCTTTTCTCCTCCTTTCTCCAAATTCATCTTTCTTTTTTTTTGTATGAAAGAGTAAAAAAATTAGAAACAAAAACTAAAAATTTCAGTAATAGATTTGGACGTAGTCCTCGAGATCAATCACGTATTTTGATTACGGCAGTTACGATTGCTTTTCTTATCGTACAAATTCCAACAGCATTACTCACAATGCTTACATTTACAATTAATCATTTTAATTCAAATCTGATTTGTAAGTTTTATATTTTGTCCAAAAATTTTATAGTTATTGCTCAACAAAAAAGAAAAGAAAAAAAAAAAATAATTCAAATATTGTATGCATCATCATTTGATTTACTTTATTATTTGAATACACATTATCTGTAAACAATATTTCCCAATTAATTATGAAAGGTAAGCAATTTATTATTCATTTGCTTATTTTTTTGAAGCATTTATTTTTAGTGCTGATTTGTGATATTACCTCTTTCAGATAAACATCAAATTATTTCACCAAAAATTTACTTTTTTTTTCTCAGGAAAAGCAAAGAGTAACAGTTTTGACAAAAATTAAAAAATTTAGTTGTTTTAAATTTGTTCTCGTTTTACCGATCTCATACCATTCTATTCAAATCAGATTTATAATTAATAAAACAATTTTATGTATGTGGCAGAAGTGATCACTTCTTTGATGGAAATAAATTAACATTCATGATGAAATTGGTAAACTTTTCCAAAGATGTTGTTTTTTTTTATTCAAAAATTAAAACTAAATTTTAGTATCTCGCGTAGCTCTTCTATTTGCTCATCTACAACCATTTCTTTCAATGACAACAATTATGGCCAATAATGGCGCATTGCTTACTGCTTACTATGTTATCGTCAAAGATGATGATATTGATGTAGGTGATTCACGTACGTCAATTTCAAGTGAAGATGACGTACTTCTTAGTGAGCGTTGCAATTCTACAAGGTATTATTTTAGCTTAATCTTACACTTTTTCAACTTTTTGAAATTTCATATTAACAAAAAATGATTAAAATTATTACTTAAGCATTATTTTCTATTATAAAATATACCACTGAAAAAAAAAAAGACTTGTTTTTAGATGCTTTTTAAGTGTCAGTTTCGATAACTCCTTACTACCTCATTCACGTAGCGTGAATTTTGTTACGCATGGATCGACGAATATACCGCCAGAATATCATAGTTGGAATTTTGTCTAAATTATTTCCACATATAAATTAAAAATTAATATGCTGATTGTGTGTGTGGTGGATAAAATATTCCTTCTTAACATACTTTTGCAGTGAATCGATCATTCTTCGCTTAATGAAATTATATTTTAGTTAAATATTATAATGTTTTTTTCCTTCCATCAATAATAGTTACATTATTATTCATATTACTGAAATATTGCTATTTTATTGAATTTAAATACATATGCATAATAATAATGGTGGATGTATCAAATGTTCAATGCAGAATTATACTGATAAGAAGAAAAGGTCGCTAATATGCATTAAATACTGATAAACTCTGATTTGATATGCATCAGTTAAGAAAAGCAAACAAACAAACAAAAGGCTTTCAAATTTACTGATCATATTATAACAGACCCAGCAAAGTATGAGAAATGAACTATTTGTCAAATACCAACACTATAAGCATTGCAAAATTATTCATTATACCACATGTTCTGATAATAATGCAATTACAAGCCGTGCATAAATGATCGGTTAACTAAGACGCTGCATCTAATTAATATACTTATTAATTAAACTGTTAATAATGCGTGATGTTGTTCAACATTTTTATAAAAAATCGAAAAGTTTCCTCTACTGTGATGTTGTCGCTCAATCGCTGATTCTGTCATGTGTTGATAAAATCAAAAGTAATAGAAAGCTAAGTTTTAATATTTTTTTTTTAGAATTTTAAAAAACAAAAATTTTGTTATATCTTCTGTAAACAAACGAGTGAGAATAATAATGCTAATATTGCTCTTACAGCAATCAATTGAGATATTAGTGAATACTGTTGATAAAAGATCATCAGACTGCAAATTTTTTTTTGCAGTGAAAAATTTATTCAAGTTTATTTCTTGGATGAATCAATCTTCACACATTACATAGCTATCAATATTAGCATTATTATTTTTCTTTGAAAAAAAAAAAAAAAAAAAAAATGAAATGAAATTACGAAATACGGAAACCACGAATGAAATACTAACAAAGTAATATATTAAAATGAAATTTGAATTAATAAAAATGAAATGAATTGAATTACAAAACGAATGAAATGAAAATTGAATATCAAATATTAAAAATATTAGAAATGAATTTATGAAAGGACGAAAAAAGAAAGAATGATGATGTCACCATTCACTATTTAATTGTAATTTTTAAAATTTTCAAACAAATTTCTTGTTGTTATACTTAAATTGATTTCCAAAATGTTCATCTACTTTTTTTTTCTTTCTAGGATTTTTTTACTTGATGAACAGCAGCATTTTTCTGACACTTAAAATAAAATTTATCATTTCACTGATTTCTTCTCTTTTCATTCTCTTCTGTCCTTTTCTTTCTATTTTTGTAAGAGTTTTAATTTTCAAAATAATAATAAATGACATAACAATAGAGAAAGTCTAAAGATAAATTAATTATCAGACGAACAAGTCGAACTCATTGTAGAATGAGTTTGTTCGACTGATAATTAGGAATTTTTGAAAGGAAATGGAATTTGAAAGAGGGAATGGAATTTGAAAAATTTCAGATATTACTAAAAAAATATCAGCTGCACGAAAAAAAAAAAAAAAAATCCTGCTAATATCTAAAACCCCGATGAGAATGGATGCTGATAATCAGCGGATTTAAAATGACTTAGTAGCATCAAAAGCTTATGAAAAAGGGTTCAATGTCAAATAACTTCTCATTTCAGAATAGAATATCCTGTTCTTCTCAGCTTTCCGGTTTGTTTGTCAATAATTTGGTGAATAATTTCATGTTGTCCTGCCTGTACTGCTTTTTCTTCTTTTTTTTTTTTTTGAAAAATGAAGTATTGTTTTTTTTTTCTTTTTCTTTTTTTTAATTTCTGTTATAAAATACCACAATTTTTAAAAAACTCATTAAACACGATCAAATAAATCATATTTAAAAACTTTCAACACATCTATGCCTTAACGACGTCTAACATATGAATCGTTCAGCAGCAGATAATTATGACGAATTTACTTTTGCGATCTTTTTTCTCCACTTTTTTTTTCTTTTTTTTTTTCCACAAAATTTATGAGTTTTTCAGTTCTGTTAATTCCGAGAGCAATTATCGATTATCGGGTTCCTTAAGTTTGTCTTTTATAATGGAATAGGTTACATTTCCAGATCTGGCTGCCATCACATATGTGGAAATTTATGCATCATTCATAACTTTTGCTGGAACAAACTGACTATTCATTTTTTTTTTTTTTTTAATCTCGTAGTCCCTTCCGACCATTGCTTTAAGTTTTTTTTTTAGCACTTTCAAGAAAACTAGTCCAGTTCAAGGAAACTTTATTCGTCTCTGAAAGACGACAGAAAATTGTGAATACCTCAGACAAATTAGACAATTGAGGAATCAATCTTTCCCTTCTGAAGAAAAAAAAAAAAGTGTTTTTAATGAGTTAAATTTAATTTATTCGTGCGTGAACTAGAGAATTTCACTAATCTGTTCATGGTAAGAAAAGAGAATGCCAACAATTTATTACTGGAATGCAAAAGAAAGCAATATATGTATATATATATATACATATATATCACAAGATATCACAAATAACTTTATAAAAATAAAATTTAAAATTTGTGTAAAATTATGCATAACTGATAATCATAACAAGAAATTATAAGTGAAGAGGAAAAAATAGATACAATATGCAGTTCTAGGATTGATGGAAATACACTTCAGAAAAACACTAAGTAAAGGAATTCCCAAAAGATGTTTCTTCTGTGTAGCATTTCATTCTGTACCTCATTTTAAAGCGATTTTCTTGATATCGTGCAATCTTCAATTAACAATATTGACTAATTAAGGTCAACGTAAACACTTCGAGTTCCACCTGCTGCTACTCAATTTATATATTTCTGAAAGGAATACTAACATCTACACACTTCAAGAACTTAATAATTATGCTAAATGACAGGTAAAGAAACGAGTTATGGATAATGACAAAGCCGAATTTCAACCATTACAAACAATTTTTTTCCCGCTTTTAACAATTACATTCCACTTCAATAACAGTAGGCTTCCAGCACGATGTACAGAAAGATAAAGTGCAGTCATGCTCTTAAATTTATATGTATAATACAAACTGTTGTAAAATCTATTCTAAGTACCTAAATATTTCATTTCAAGATAAAATGAGTATTTCAGAAAGAAAACCGGAATATATTAGATAAAATTTCACCAACAGCGGACTAACGTGAATAAATAATCAGAAAGTGGATTATACAAAACTGAATAGTTTCAAGGTTAGTGTAGTGAATGTGTCTATGTTCAATCACAGCAGGACCGAATGAAAGAGACGTAGAAAGAGTGTTCTGCACTAAGTGAACAGTTCAAGTAGTCCAGATGAAACATAAGCATATCAGAAGCAACATAAAACGAAGTGGAAGGATCACAGGCACAAGGTAAGAGTGCAGAAGGGAAAAGAATAGAACTTTATAAAATTCACGAGGATTGTAAATGAATAACTGGGCAATAAAATGACGTCATTCGCTTACTTCCATATTTCATGAATTTTTGAAAGAAGAAGTAATGAATATATATATATTTTTAGATACAAATTTAATTTTAATGCAAAAATATTACAACATAGACAATAAATCTAGTCGATAAGCCGTGAAAAACCGGAATCTCAGGAATAATCCTCAGAAATGGAATGGAATTTGAATATTTCCAATTCCATCTGTGTTTCTAACTTTTGCTTACAATTAATAATTTCAGGTTTAAGAGAAAATATGCTAGTTACAAGACAACTAAGCAATTTTTACGGAAAAAAGTACGCAAGTGTGGTATATATGCATTAGACACAATTCAGCATAACTAAGCTTGCTAACCCGTATAAAACACCATGATATTGACAAGTATCGTGATGTAATGTAACGACGATTCTTTCTCGTTACTTTCAGTTTGAAATAGCAATAGTTAACGCCGTTCTTTACCGAACTTACGTAGATTCAGCAATAATAAGATCTGATAAGATTTAAGAGCAGTAATTAGTGCCTGTTCGACCTGAAACAATTTTTTGTAACAACCTTTATTGAAAATCCTTAAATTCTTAATAAAAAGAAAGTGAAAACATACAATTCACTAACGAAAAAATTCAAAACAGTAAACAAAGTGCCTACAAATATGAATATTTTCGTAAGACTGGTACATCTGAATGCAAGGGGAGTGGCAATAATTGTACGAGGTTCACAAGGTTTCAAAAAGCATGACAAGAACAACACTTTTGTAATTATGAGCCAGTTAGAAAGATACTGTATTCTCAGTGTAGTCAGAGGGGCTTGGATGGTACATCCAACTAGTGATTTAATTAGCACTTGATCAATAAGCTCTTACGCTATGAAAAGTGTCATCAGGTAAACAATATTATTAATTAGAACCACAGACCTGAGGATCTGCTTTTGTGCTTGCAACACAGTCTACAAGTGTTGGATACAAATTGACGAGTTCTGTATAGAATTCTGAATTGAAGTTATCAGCATGACGTAAAAGTCCTTCAATAAGTGTACTCACGGCATGTAACACAGACGTCATTTCAACAATTCTTTCTTGAGAGAGCCGTAACTGCCCAGCATTTAGTTGGTCACGTACGAATGATAACATCACCTAGAAAAATCTTGCCAAAACATAAAATATCAACGCAAAACATGTCAAAACAATAGTGAGATGAAGATGCGCAACTGTGAAAAAATGCTTGAGAAAAGATTACTTCTTTGCACCTGGCGAGCAATGATGATATAGCGGAAGTACCTAAACTTGATGATGCAACTCTTCTTTCACCTCCAACTGCTCCTTTGATGTCATCACTAACTGAATCTGAAAAAAAATTATCTTAAAATTACCTGACCAACTATCGGTAAAACTTTAGCTGGAATAGATCAACAATATAAGGCTACATTAACGTTAATGTAGTTAATGTTAATGTTTTATTTGAGACTAAGTTAATGTAGATCATTAACTTAGTCTCAAATAAAACTGAAGCCAAATTTAATTATTGTTCCTGAAAAACTTTGTTAAGGATTTCAAACCGAATATTAAATTTTAATTATTAAGATGATTCATACCACCAAGAAAATGCACTGGTGCAGCACTTCGCACAATATCTGGCTGCTCCTCGTTCTGACTCATTGACAGTAGCGCTTCAAAGCATACTTTGGATAATTCCACTCGCTGTGTATATGTGTCTAAAGCTACAAGAAAATTTTACCAATACGTGTTACATGAGACAACTAAATTTGATAAGGGATGATGTGATTACACTGTCTCTCCTAGTCCTTCAAATTAATCTATTAAGAGTAAGAATAAATCACAAGTATATTAAAACTAAAGTACAAATAAAAACTATTAAACAAAACAGCATTGTTTCCACAGTCATTAAAGAAATTTTAACACAGCAGTAACAGTATATTCCGACCGTCTTCAATTTCAAACCCTCATTAAAATGATACCAAAGACATCAGATGAATCCACAGTACTTATGGAACCACGGTTCAGTATATCGATAATTTTCGAGATAAAATCCGCTGGCATTACATTTGCATAAGGTAACACCTGAAGTAAACAGTTCCTTATAATGGAAAAGAACGATTCAAAATCATTCGTCTTTTTTTCTTCTGCTAAACATGGTTAGGTGGTAGCTGGTACCAATAAGAGTTCAAACAACTTCCATATATATTATAATCAGGAAAAATCGCAGCAAATAAGATCAATTTCTACCTCCGTTCTCACTAGTTCTATCAACTGACAGTCAATAAATTCATGTCTTTTTCGCTCGTCAGCATTTAGCGGACATGAAGGACGACTGAAACAAAAAAGAAAAAGTAACCAAAGCAGAACTTTAGAAATGGTAGAATTAGTTACTTTGGAATTTCATGGAAATTTTATAATCTCTCAAAAATATTCATGTTCTGCATGAAATCTATAATGCAAAATATGACATTACTTGAAGTACAAGTTCCAACTTACAAAAAATATAAATCCAGACTTACCTACTATTGAATAAAAAGCGATCTAATGCATCAGCAATTACGGGCCATATGGCATGAAAATACCGAGCTGAAATTTCCGTCCTTACATAGATTAATAATACCACTTATCAATATATGCACGTCACTTGCTTGACTCGAAAACACTTCAACACTTTCAAAATTCAAGCTTTTTTTCCTATGAAAACTCTTTTATAAACAGTTACTAGTTTCTGCAAATATCTGATATTTCCAGATGAAAGGCTTACATTGCTGTCTGGCAATAGGAAGTCCTAATCGTAATACGGTAATGAAAGCTGATGCTGCTGCTTTCCATGTACTTTGTGAGGGACACTGATATTTTAGTTCCATTGGTTGTGCCAAACACTAAACAAAAGATTCACGAAATGCGTTTTACTGCTGTGGAATGAAAAAAATACAGAAGGATCAAATAAATTAAAGACAACTAACTATTCAGTACAATAGATGCAGCAGTTAAAATGTCCTTAAATTTATTTAAAAGCTAAGGACATATAAGAAAAATATCCTTAAATTTATTTAAAAGCTAAGGACATATAAGATATTCCGCATTCTACTCAGGACTGACCAATCCTCTCACAGTAATATCTGCACTACAGCACTTCTCAGAATATTTTGAACAGCAGTGATGTGTAACTCTCGGTTGTAAAATGCAGCGGTCAGAATAACCGAATAATCCCAAAAAAACGCACCTTAACAATATCAACAAATACAGTAGATTGAATAATTTCCTGGAAATGTGCGGTACCTGCATAGAATTCTACCACTGTTCGCAACGATAATTCCGCAAAAGGTACCATGTTTTGCGCTCCCTTCTAAAATTACAGCATGGATAAAATAATAAACTGCCTAACTTGTTACGATTTAAGGTTTCTCGTTATGCAAAAGCAGTGCAAGAATATCACGAGCCTACAGCAAGTGAAATATCGCTATTATCAAAACAAAAGATTTAGTTGATTGACACTGACTATGTCCCCAATAAAATTTTCAAGAACTCAGCAAAATAACATTTTCTGCTTTGCTTGGCACATATCCTGCGACAGGCGGATGGATAGCGAAAGTCGTGAAGTCAAGCATCAAACGAATGAGATCGGGCAAAGCTGGACGCAGTGAAGAGCCTGATTCTAACATGTCCTGTAAGAAAATCTGTCAAATATCCTTTCTGACAAGACTACAAATTTTAAACCTCAGCAGCAGAAAATTAACTATTCAACACACCTGATATACAATTCGAACGCAATTTAGAACAGCTTCTAGAGTTGGTGTGATGTCATTTCCATTTGACAATATGAACGGAATTTGTTCTGCAGTCAACGGTATACTAACAATACCCTGTAAAGAACAAGAGTGTATAAATTATGATCCATAATATCTTCGTTACAACTGTTATGAAAAATTCACCTTTAAAATACTAGGTACTTGATCATATTTCAAATCATCACATGAGATTTTCTTCCGGACTCGATCAAATAAGGGAAGGAATATGTGAAGCAAAGTAATGAGATGCGTTGGCCCGGGGATAAAGTTTCCTCCATTCCTGAAATTTTAATGTGCAGTTTCTCGAAAATATGAAGCTATTCATTAGGTGCATTATAAGGGCTTAAGCGATTCGCAAATGTGAACAAAAAAAAAAGTAAAACTGCTGATTTCAAGTAAAATATGAAGGGTGAAATGACAATCGTATTAAAGGAATTAAGCGAAAAATTAATTATATTCTTAATAGCATTCCTTGCCAACGATAACTGCAAAAACAGAAAAATATGAATTTCGAACAGAATCTCACCTTCCCGTTACCGCAGCATTAGACGACAAATCAACTTTGTAAGACTTAGTCAAAACCAATGTTCGCGATATACCCATCCAACTCTTAAGCAATCAATGTTAAATTAACCCATACAGCATTAAACAGTGTCCAATAATCATTGTTACAAATTTATAAAATACACCTGAAGCAACTATTACAGAAGGCAGATCACAACAACTTCAATAGAAAGAAGAAACAGACCTTCCAAGATGTAATCCATAAATGTTCAGGCAGAACAGGTGGTTCATCACCGCTGTAACTTCCACATGTACTGCTATAATATGAAGAAGTACACTATGAATAAAAGAATCTTAAGTCCCAACATTAAAAAGTGATCTTTTCAAGGTTTAAACAGTGAAAACTTTAATTTCTGCCCTTAAAAGGGAGTAAAATTAGTTACTGCTGTTAACTGCAAGATATGATAAAAAAGGTGAGCTTACTTGACGAACTTTTCTTTCTTTCCCATTTCATAACCTTGTGACGGTATTCTTCCTAGCAACAATTCCTATAAACATTTCTACCGACTATTTGAGAAGACAAATTATAAAACATTAATCGAGAAAAAAAAAGACATTTGATTACACGAATGCAGACCTGAAAGCTTTTAAGTGCAGCCAACGTCATCTCACTATTATCAGAAGCAGCAAGGTATTCGATGTAATGAAGAAGTGTTCCCCAAACAGCTGGAAAGTCATCTGAAATGAATCACTGGTTTCTATTCAAGAGTTAAAATGTGCCCTTGCTTCTCTATTTACTCGTAGTCAAATTCAATTTATGAAATTAATGCTGAAGTACTGTTTAGAAAGACTACGAAATAATCAACCAAGTGTAAGCAGAAGTGTCCGTTGGGCATTGAAAATTTTGACGACACCACTAAGTGTTTGGACTGACGTTTCCGCCCACTGTTTCGATTCAGTATCTCTCGAATGATGAATAAGTATGTTTGAAGCACCCAAAGCTGAGCTATCTGTTCGTGTTGTAGATGCGCTAAGTGTTAGAGCTCGTACTTTGTCTAACATTGGAAAAAGTATCTGAATTTCAGAAATTTCTTTAGTATTTCTTTCTTTTTTTAATTTCTTTATCTATTTTAAACATAAATTTACAAAATAAAAAAGAAGTAACCCATAAGAAACTGAAGCATAAATATGAGCAATGATTGTTATCATCAGCATCAAAAAGAAATTGCTAATAATTCAATACCTTCCAGACCATATGCCTCCATGTAGCCGATTTTAGGGCTAAACCATGTGCGGCAATCGTCTGCAACAATGTTTGGCAAGCACTTTTACGAACTGGCGGTCTAACATCAACGCATAACTCGGACAAGCAGTTGTACAGCACCAACCAAATTGTTTCACTTTCTTTCTGCGAAAGTTTTGGATTTTTCCGGTAAACGAAATCCGAAATAGTCCACTACAACAAACAAATCAGAACAAATATGAGAAAACTGCTTGCAGCCATCAAAACTCGAAAATTAAGTACAACTTAGAGTTTCAAGTTTTCGTTGAAAACTACTGCCTGTTTACTTCTTAAGAAAGAAATATTTAAAGATTAATACTCACTAATTGTCCCAGAGCCGAAAGCGATATATTTAATTCACATTGCTGAGAACCATATTTTGCATCGGTTTCAACAAGAAGTTGTATACAATGAAACGGTAAAATCTCGAGGAAATCTGTGATCATTAAAGCCACAGCTTCATAGCTTTGTTTTACGAGCATTTCATCGTAACTAAATGCAAAAAATATATTGAAAGACTTTGTTTCTGTTAATGAATTATTTTGGAGGTAAGATGAAGTCCAATCTTGTCAATAATGCCCGAGAATGATGATTTCCAAGTCGTCATAATAATTTCACTCATCTTTATAAAAATATTAAACATTCTTGGAAGCATGATCTAAGGAAACTCACGAAATTCAAGCATACATGCAAGAAGTTAATTAGTCAGGAAGTTTGTTAACTAATTAGCAGTGAGATTATATAAACAATTTAACTTTTGAACACAGGACATCTACTAAGCAACTTTTCAGTCAGAATATCCGGTTTAAACATTTCCTTAATGATAATAAGGCAAAAATAACCTTAATTTTCCTGTAACAACAACACGAACAGTTTCAATAACAGTTGGCCATTGGTCGGAGGTTAATTGTTGCCCAGCTGACTGCAGTACATTTACAAGGCACTCAATCTGTTTTCGGCGAACATCTATATATTCAATTTCGGACATTGATGACAGAGGTGACAGTATCAACTGCTGACGCTTCTGAAATTCGATTATGGGACATGGAATGAAACACAAATATCACTAGTGTTTTAAACGATTTCTGAAGAATAGAAAGCACACTATGATTAACACAAAATTTACAGCAGTTGGAATCCTGCCTCTTTCGCCTTCATTCAAGACCGGAATGTGGAATAAGGAAGCAAGCTGGAATTCGTAAAATGTATTTAAAAAAGTAAGAAAAAACGTACAGGAAGGTTAAAAACCTGATTGCAACTACATTAGCAATAGGATTCAATATAAATCGCCATAAATATTAAAGTCTTAAACAGTAAATTAAATAACAAACCGATTCTGCAATTCCAGTTTTGACTTTTAAAGCACTTTTCACCAGCACTGTTAATGCCTGTGCACCCCACTCTCGGAGCTTCGCATAAGGGTGACTTGATACCTTCAAAAGAACAAATGGTCACTGTTATATTTTTACTTACTTTGCTCTGCATATACCTCAAAAAAATATCAGAAATGTCGAACACATGTGGAGCTAAGCGACATATTACCTCAATAAGATGAGCCGTTACAGGTCTCCAAAACACCTCCAAACGTGCAAGGTTTGCCATTCCTGTTTGTTGTAACTTCGCAACAGGAAAAAAAGAAGGCTCACGAGAACCATTTTGTGAAACCTAAAATTACTTCTACTGTGTTCATAAATACTTCAATATCTGAATTAGAAAAAGTTTAGAAATCCAAAACGTCCTTACGGTCATTGCCTCTGAAGAAAGTTTACATAGTGCGGCAATTACATGATGCAGTGCAACATCATCAAGCCTCGATGTTGAGTCGAACAATTTATTTAACATCGCTGCCTAGAAATCCCATACAAATTAAGAAAGCCTACTATGTTTATATACCTATTAACTATTAAAATGATTTAGTAGTGCCTTTAAAAGGAATTTTACGAGGATGATTAAATAAGCATACTACAACGGGAACATCAGCCATTGCTGCTGTTGTGAGAACATTGGCATTGGAGTGAGAACCAGATACAAGTGAAGTTCCATCAATGGTTTCACCTGAAAATTTTCAAATATTGGTAGAAAGTAGCGTTTATTTCATGGCATGAATAAATAAGCCTTGGGCGAACCAGCTAAGAAAACAACTACAAAAACAATACCATCTTCCATATGCACCATAACTTTCTATCTCCTTACAACCTAAGCACAACAAATTGCTCTGCCAGTTCACCATCACTTACCATCAGACCGAAATCCTCCTTGCATACTTGGAGTCATTCCCAAGATCCATACTAAATGCTGCACTGAAGCTAACACAAGATGCCAACAATCACCCAATTCCTGACCATTCGCTTGAGCGGAATTTATCAGTACGCGTGCAACTTGTACATTTTTAGCTGTTAACTAAAAAACAGAAAAAAAAATATAAGACATCCTTACGATTTTCGAATATATTTGAAATGAAACTATCAAACGCAAAAATTTTTTGGAAGGATTTGTCGAAGTTGGGGCAAACTAATCCGTATCTAAGCCAAAAATGACAAACCACGACAGTCGTACTGTAAAAATTTAAAGGAAGTGAAGGAGTTGGACAAATAGTACCAACAGCTATAATTTGACACGGCTGATTCGATTCATTTTCAAATTTTTCCATTTTTGAACCTTAAAATAAAATTTGCATAGATCTCAGTGCCCAACATTATGATGTCTGCGTTGACCAAAAGATAAAAGCAGCAGTGAGAAAATGCATAATTTTTGGATTTATGGATTAAGTGACACCAATGATTCTTCTCAAAAGGCTCGAACAAGATGGTATTTCACGTTCCTGCGATACTATCAAATTATATGTTCGAACAGTCTACCATATACTGCAATTTGAAGGAATTTCTAAAACATGCCAATCAAAGTATCCTTATCCAACTGAGAATTAGCTGCGGTTAAAAATCCTGGTATGGCATTTAAGCTACCCGAAGCACTTGATATTCGCATTAAATATTTCGGTGGTAATGCAGCTTTGCACAGTGCAAAATATGCGGCATCACGGCCAGCGGTATGACCCAAACGGCATGATAAAACTGTCATTGTGACAAAACATTTCAGAAGTTGTTCGGTAACTGATTCGTCGATGCTAAAATCAAGAATATAAAACAATCTTGAAATGCTGGACTACAGAGCAATAAACGATGCAAATTATTGCACCCTCAAAAGAAATTTTTGAACTGCCTTAAAGAAAAGGAATGTAAAGTTTAAGCTGGAAAAACAGAATTCATAGATATCATAATGCACAATAATTTTGTTACTCGTTGATCAGAATAATTTGTTATTCATTGATTAGACTGCTTAATATTACCTTACCTTGCATCCAAAAAAAGTGAAATTGCAACCAGAAGACTTGTATAAGTTGACTGGTACAGCTCTCGTGCTACATCTGCAAATACAGCATTTACTAACAATTTCTTCAATGAATGAAAATTATATATATATATATATGATTTTCACTTTAATATATATAAAACTAATCAAAGTGACAAATTTCTAATATAGTGCTGTAACCTTTCTTTTCTTTTTGGGAATGTAGCGATTCAACAGCCTCGAAAACTGACTGGCAGCAGCTGCTTATGCAGTAATATGTTAAAGACAGTGAGTAGCCATTAGGTAAGTTCAGCGCCTCATGTTTTTCTAGAGAATCTAACCTAAAAAAAAAAGCATGTCTTGAAGGGAAATTGAATACCCACATGCAGATACTTTTAATATCCATGAAGTCAATCGAAGTAAATTTCAGCACCACATTACTACGATATTTAAGCATTGATCGTCTTTGTCCATAACATAATATTCCGTATAATCCATTTGTTCCTAGATCCTAATTACTGTTCACAGAGTAAAGGGAGTGACCATAACAAAAAAAAAAAAAAAAATTACAGTAAGGATTTCTTGGGAATAATATTTTGACACAGAGGAATCCAAGTACCACGGTACTGAAATCCAGGCTGTGAGCCTGATTGGATGTTCGCCTCGAACTGTTGCTCTTCATCCTTTGCAGCTAAAATAATATTTTCCTTAAAAATATTGCATTATACAAACATTATGATCAATGAATAAACTTCATCTGTAGAGCATATCATGTATTACTTGCCCCCTAGGCCAGAAAATCGATGGAAAATTAGCCTTCACTATTTGAACTAGAACTGAATTGGAAACACACTGAGCAATATTTGCTTGTAATGTTACATTTACATCATTTAGAAGGTATTTGTGATAAATTACTGAATTCCAATTCATTTACTCTTTCTATAAAACAAACTCACTGGCTTCTAATACATTAGGACGTAAAAATGACAATTGTGCATATGTTGCCAAACCAGATATGATCGAACTGATGGCCTTTGTGGCGCCTGGCTTGGCGTCATAATTCTCACAAAACCAACTGAATTATATATAATGACGGTAAATAACAAAGTAATGATTAACAACTCGTGAAGAAAAAGATGAAAAAGCAAAGAATGAATTCAGAAGTAAACAGTTAGCATAGCTCCAGCCACTTGCAATACAAGTTATAAAATGAAAACTTACATCAAAAGCTCGGGTATAACGACAATTTTGTGCAAAACTTCAAGAGCAATAGCACGCTGCCATCCCAATTTATCTGATTCTAGAAACTTTACAAGCAACGCCAAAAATATTTCACACTCTGTTACCTGGAATGATCAAATTAATGGTAAAAAAAAAACTATAGTGTTCTGGGTGAAGCATTCCCACCCACTATCCTTTGAACAACGCAATCATTTGAAAGTATACAGTATACAACTATACAATACGGTATATAAACAATATACAGCGCAATCTTTTGAAAGCAGTAAATTTTTGACTTCAACCAAATAATATTTAAACAACATAAACAAACCAATAGGTTGTAATAGAGGGTAATTAGAATTACGACAACACGCAGAAGACGCATTGAAATTGGAAAATATACACGTTCAGGAGAACAAGGTAATTGCGATGAAATTGAATCTATTGAGGAGTGAGTATTTGACGAATAGGGATGTTGAGATGTGATCTAAATCAAATTAAACAAATGTTTATTATTAAAAGAAAATCTAAGCATTACCGATCTGTTAGAAAAAAAACCGAGTCGATAACAGCTTGCTATCAAAAAAAAAAAAAAAAAAAAAAATCATAAATGAAAAGAAACCTGCATATGTTTATGATTCGGCGCGAACAATTTGATGATTAGAGGACATACTTGATCTTTCAACAACTGAGCAAATTCAGAATGCTGCAGAAAAAAACTGTTACTAAGAGTATAAAAGCAATATCGAAAAATTATACAAATAAAGAATATATTTGCTTGACTTAGTTAAACACAAGTCACTCAATGTATTTATATAAATAGGGCAATTATGTCGTCTAGTTAGCAGTATACAGCAAAATAAACCTTGATAAATATAGATGGATATGAAGAAAGCACTGATTCTAATAATTCTAAACCTAGAGTACGTGTCATTTCCTGAATTCCAATCAACCAAACAGGAGCCTCGGAGTTAATCAGCAAGCAGAGGTCCTGGAAAAAAATGCAAATTATTCTCACTATTAAAGAGAAGATCTCAAGGACAAGATTTTCACTGACCAAAGGTGGACAGGATATCAATGCTCGTACGAGAAATAAACTACTAAAAACACAGTCTAGGACGGGAAACAACATTCTAAAGTTTTTTACGTTGGAAATATAGGAAAGCTGGCTTACATGAAATAACATATAACCATCTGATGCGCATGGCCTCAACGTTGGTGGCGGAGATTTTGCACGTACTCTTATAGTTTGATGAACTATTGGCATTTCACAGCCTTTTAAACCATCTTCCTTTAAAAAAAAAAAATCGATTTTGCAGCTGAATGGAAATATAACAGCGAGTAAATCAAACTTTCATCTCCCGTAACTAATCGAAATATTTTTGATTAAACAGTAGAGATAATCACAACTACAACTTAATCAGTGTGCTAGTTATCCGGAAAGGTATAACGGCTGATAACATCAGTAACTTCGAATCAGCAAACTCTAAGATAGGATGATATCACATGCAGAATATACACTGCGTTGCTTACGAAATAGTCGTGCTAACTTCAACGGTTTTCATAAAACTGATGGGAAAAATTTTCGATATGCAAGCAAAGACATCATGAAATGACTACCTGGATAACTCGTTCATAAACACAGCTAACCATTTGTCGCACAGTAGCTGATGCTGTGTTTATTACAATTGGATCTTTTGCAAAATTTAGGCGGAAGCACATCACTAAGCACTAAATAAAAAAATAAATCACATACCGCAATGTCGTTATTATATTCGAAGCAAAACTTGAGCATAAACTTGCCTTGTACAAGAGCAACAGCAACAATGAAAGTTACCTTTGCAAGCCATTGTCCAGTAACCAGCAATTCAGTGCCGACAAGAGGTGTTAATGTTTGCAAAATTCGTAATTCTTCACATTCTGCTTCCATCAAATGCCAAAGTTCATTAACGATAATGTGAGCAGAAGCCTGTAGCAAATTTCTGCCAAAAAAGTAAATAAACAACCCACTTAAGCTACAATTCCAATCACCTGATTTTTTTTGCAATTAACATTCCAAGACTTTTAACATGTGCAATAATTCTCAACACTTATATTTAAAAGAAAGCCCTTGACGTTAACACTATTAGGCTGAATAAATGACTGCGTTGATTAACATCCTAATAAAAAGATATTTTCCCAATGCATATATCTAGTGCTGCTACCTTAACTAAACATTCTACACAGCATAGGTGGAGAATGTTTCAATAAAAACAAATACAAAATTCAGAACGTACAGATTCAATAACTCGATGTTGCACCATCTTTTGAATAGCTTGCAAGGACACCTGAACAAGACGAGCATTTCTACTTGAACAACCCAAAATAAGCGGTTGTAACAGTTCTGCACTAGCACAGCGTATATTTGTTAACAAATTCTGCTCATTGGATGCTGCACTAATATTCTTTATCTTTACAAGACCAGATTCTGCTGCCTGAAAAGTGTCGAGGTACTTGGAACAGGAAAGGAAATATCAAATCCATGATATGAAAAACGAATACGGCATCATGCCCTAAAAAAAGGATGTGGATAACAACTTATCTAACATTTTATAAATTATTTTTGCAGCAACTGAATAGGAAATGTGCAACTTGTAACACAACTGATATACTATTTGTAGCATGGAATAATTAATTACCTCTTTGACTTGGGAATGCTTCTTCCTAGCTTCTGTTGAAAGTGTTCTTAAATCAGACAACAAATTTTCGACCAGTCTCTTTGCTTCAACGGCTGTGCCGAAAGGTCCACCACTTGTCATTAAAACCTTAACTCAACAACAAACATGTGTTGTTCTACTCTATACAAATGTTCGGATAAAAACCTGTCGAAGCAGGCATTTAACAAATTATTTTTACATTTTTCAATCAGAAAAGACACCATTCGCAACACAACTCATGTATATTTTTAATAAAACTCAGAAAAATTTGCAGCCACCTCCACTTGTGAATACTTTCATTTCCCCAGTATTTCAAGTTCGCCAACAATTTCAGAGACGAGAATATAAATATCTAGACTACAACAAAGCCAGGTAACAGGCAACCAAGGAACCGGATTTAGGGACAATATGACAATCCAAAATTATCGGAATAGTAAAAATTTCGTGAAAATGGGCAGTGAAAATTAGGAACCAAAAAAATGGAACGGCTGGTTGCAGCTTGCTGCTTGGAAATAGAAAATAACAAATAACTCCGTCTAGCTTTGCGAGTGGGAAATGGTTTAGGAAAGGAAACCATTTTTCTCAAGTCAAAAGAATGAAAACAATTCCAAAGAAAATAGTGACACAATTACGGTTCAAACCAGAACACACCTCATTTCTTTTATTTTTTATTTTACTTTTTTTTTCATTTATTTATTATTACTTCTTTTTTGGAGAACAAACCGTTTTATTCACCACTTCAAAATACACAAGTGTGTGTACCATCAAAATATCCATTGACAATTTATAACAGTGAAATCAATAAAAAGTCAAACCATGCAAACGAATTTTTAAAAAAACTTCAACGAAAACATTTAAAAACTGATATAAATGCAATACCACAATAACAATAATAATACACACATATACATAAAAAGGAGATAGTAACACCATTCATATCATTTCACCGAACACATCAGAAAAAAATCGTTCAATGCAAAAAAATTTAGAAGAATCTACAAATACTGCGAAATAAATAGGAGAAATAAGGAAAACGAGAAACATATGAATGAAAGAGCGACCAAGTGTAAAAATGAAAATTGATCAAAACAGAGAACTATTAAGCTAATTATCAGAGCTTTTACCAACCATACGATGATTATGATAACGACAGTAATGATGATTATAATCAAGCCATTTAAAGGATTAATATTCTTTGACGGGAAGTGTGAGATCTTTTTTCTTCTTGAAATAAATCAGGAAAACAAAGAAACAAAAGAAATATGTATAGACGACACAATTAACTAAATCATCAGATTACTAAAAGCGGTCAAACATATATACTATATACATGACAGATGAAACTCATTTTTTTTTTTCTTTTTTGTTAAAATCAACCAAAACTAAGAGGAGATGGTATTCTTTTTTTTTTCTTGTTTTTTTTTTGTTTTTGTTTTTTGTTTTTTTTTTTGTTTTTTTCAAAGGCGTATGAATTCATTCTTGATCTGGTGATGAATTAGAAAAGTACCAAACAGTTCAACTGATAGAATCACTAGATGGTGGTACGATTGGTTTTGATGCGAGAAGATTAATGACGTTATCCGGAACAAGACTACAAATACTGTCAATAAATCCGAAGAACAAGTTTGCAATCGAAGTCAAGGGCTGTATGAATTCCTGCAACGAAATGGTCACTACAGTTGTAATTGAAAATAACAAACAGAAAGATTGCCGAGAGAAACTCACATTATCAGAACAAGGCCGTGGGTAGAAATGAAACCTACCTAAATCACTGATAATTGAGAATTACCTGAACAAATTTACTTCGTGTTCCATACAGAAAGTTACATTGCGAATAACTGACGTTAAATTTCGAAATATCGTTCAAAGTAATGATAAAAATACAACGATAGATTTACCTTTGGATATTGATGAGTGACAATGGCCAAAACGACAGTGATGAAGAAAAGTAAAGCTGTAAGTACGGTGAAGAATGGCAAATCACGTTTCGGATACACTGATACTTCGTGCCATGCTACAAGATGAAACACAAACAGTTAATAAAATATGATTATCTTGTTTTGGCGGCATCCTATACTCCATTTCAATTTAAAAAGAACTTAAATAAAATATGTGTGGTTATATGAAGCTAATTTTATATTTTTGGTAAAATAAAGGAAACACCGAAACAAATTACAACACGGTGAAATGGACTTACATGGTAAAAGTTCTCTATCAGCAGATTCGGTACACGACGGGTAAGGATAAAAAAGATGTCCTTTTTCGAGAGGATTTGGGATCAGTCGAAATGCTGAAGGAAAAAAAATTGATATATTAACAATGTCTATTTCTCTTTTTCCTTTTTAATAAATAGTTATTTTACGCTATAATCTACTTCAACCATAAAATTTCACCGAATGAAATAAAAAAAACAATACACACTTCCTTCCCAAGTGCACTGCAAAAGGGCGAGAGCACCATCAATCCGCTTCCAATGTTGCAAATGCCAAAACGAGTAAGCAATTGCTTCCGAATCTCCCCGTTTCAATAAATGCTCTGGTGGTAGTATTAGTGGCTTCAGCTCCAACAAATACTTAGCAACATGAGGATTAAACTCCACCGCTCGATGTATAGCATCAACAGCATTCAATTCTGCAGCACTTAATCCACGTCGTAATACGAAATCTGGTGTGAACCTTGAAGTACAAATCATAATTAATTGAAGTGTTTCATATACAAAAACCAGGAAAGCAGTTAATAGGAGAAAGAAAATTATCAGCATGAATGGTTAAGGTGCATTACTACTGAAATCAGTCTGTGAGATGTGAAATTAATGGTAAAACATGTCACCACAGAACTAAAAAAAGTAGCTTTATCATAGACGAATCTTGTAAAGCAAAGAAAAGCTGAAATTATAAGATACTTACTTATCAGCGACAGTTCTTACTTTTAATAAGGCCGACGTAAAACATATAGTGGCAGATTTCGGTAAACTGATATCTAAAAAAAAGACAAGTATGCCAAACAAGGTATAATTGCTGAGTAAGAAGAATTACGCGTCTATTCAAAACTAATGAATCCACTGATAATTCTCACAGGAATGTCATTTCGAAGGTTACTATCATCACAAACTAATTTCGATGATAGGAAAAATAAGTAGAAAGTTACCGTCATATCGCGCTAGAACAGCCTGAGTATCCGCGTAAGCCTGTTGCTCCAACAACACTTCAATCAGATTTTCATGAATGTTCATTACGTTAAGCATCGGAAATTCCTTGATCAACTATAATAATTCGTTGAAATAACACACAGCAAATATGGCATTCCAAATCAAACATCTTTTGTACGCGAATTTCGACTCATCGTTCATCTTCCCGAAACCAGAAATTGCGGTGGGCAACAAGTCTAAACTCTAATTTTTAGCCTGCAATCAAATCCAGGACCGTTTTTTTTTTATTCTCTTTTTCTTGGTTTTTTGGTTTTCTTCTTTTTTTTTTTTGGAGAAGTGAGGATGAAAAATATAGAGTAAAGTAACTGCAAATGTGCCAATGCGTCACGGGCTTACATCTCTCATCATTTTGACTGCTTCTCGCAATCGTCCTTGCCGTCTAGCACACATAGCCAATCGTCGGCGAACAAAAACAAGCAAATTAACATCACGCCCTAGAAATATTCTTCTTCTTGAACGAAAAATTATGCCTCTCGTAGGATTTGACTTTCTTCGCAAGGTTCGCGAACATTGTTCGGATAACATAAACACAAATATGGATACGTTTACAAAAAAGGTAGTAAAGGGATCAGACATATCAAATAGTAATGGACTCACTATGTACTGGATCCGAAGCTAAATCATAATGTACTTGCGACTGGGACTTGCGATAATTTGCTTCCGTTACTTTCAGCGCTCGCCTGAAAAATAGTAAAGAAAATAACAGTATGGGAATGAGACGTAGATATTTTAAACTACTGTATAAACGAAATAATGATTATCTAAATTATAACTACGGTTTACGAAAATTTGATACGGAATACGACTCAGGTACACAGCCAGTCGTTGTCGTGCAAAGAAGCATCATACGAATTATTTCAACAGAACAAGGTAAAACCATGTACTATCAGTGGTGGATATCACAAAAGTTAGAAGCTTCCGGGTCAATCTTTGAATGAGTGACACGGGAAGCATTTCAAAAATTTGAGGAATAAAAGAGAAGAACTGTAGAAAATACTATAAACTACAGTTGATTATTTCCTTCGCAAAAGAAAGAAAAAAATTAATGGCGAAAATCCTGAAGGATATGTTCTTCTTACTTCAGTGTTTGTTCCACATCAGCAATTGTTTGACATTGTTCCTCAGCCAATAATATTAATGCTGGAGCGCATTCTGGGTTAATTTCCAATGCTTTGTAAGCTGCATTAATTCGGGAATAACTATCACGCTCTCGCCATGCCACTTGCATTACTAAAATTCTCCAAAAGTAGTTAAAAAAAAAATACTCGTGCGACAGCACTTCATAAGTCTAGCCATAGGTTTGTAAAATGTGAGAAACGCATTATACTATATGTACAGTTCATTGTCATCAGTGAACCACACCTATCATTCATTTATTTCTAGAAGGTGTAACTCTGGTGAAAACTTACTTTCATAATCTTGCCTTCCCACATCACCTTCACAAGTGAAAAAGTTTTGATGATCCTGGGCCGACAAATTCATATCATAATATGTAAGAGGTTCCTTTCCTGTCATTTTCGTAAACCTCTGATACTCTGCGCCACGAAATAAAGCAGTTGGATTTCGCCAAACTTTGCATTCTGAAATCTGTTCAGTGATAAAATTGGAGGGAATGAATACAAAATCATCACGAATGATCAAATTCTTCTTCTTTATATATCCACTTGAGATGAGATTTATATTATATAGCACATATCATTTTATATCTGCATTTATTATATCATGTAGAATATCGTATCAACGTAACTTCCAACCTGGTACACTTCGACTGGCTGATTCGACACCGTCTTCATTATCGCTTCCATCTTCACTACCCGTTCCATTATCACCGGAATTACTGCAAGTTAGAAGTTGCATTACTGCACAAACTAATAAAATTTCTGTATCTTTAATATAAAATTAAATCTAGCACGATTTGTCCAGAGTGCTTATTATTTAGTTCTGACTATTTTTCAGTTCTTGAAGTACCACTTGCTCATTCTGTCTGAAAGCGATGCAGCAAATTATTTATCAATCGTTTATAGTTTAAGCCATCATCCAACTACTTTTCAGCTGTTGAAGCACTTAGTTATTATTAGTTAATTATAGGTGTTTTTTATGCTTTAATGTACTTACTTTTTAAAATACCACCATTCAAAAATCAGTATTATGCCAGACACCAAGCTCGATGTTCCCGTTAATGCAACGTAAAATTTGGGCGTTAAATTATTGAAATAGGCAGATGCTGCAAGTATATAATAGGAATTAAAAATTATGAAAATAGTGAAGAAACAAACGCTAATAAATTTTCAGATAAAAAAAAAATACCGCTTTCTAAGGATTCTGTGATATGAAGTGGGCCACGCAGAATGTATACCAAGGCGATAACCAACAAAAACCATAATGCCCATAGATAAGTCCATGACCACGTTACCCATGATCGTAATCGAGTTATCATAGCAACACCCTCAAAAAATTCTGCATTTTTATTTTTTAATACCTTATATCTTTGAAAGCATGGTAGCAATGATAAACTGCGTAACGAAAAAAAAAAAAAGTATATCTTTATAATTTAAGGATATTATCCAAGATAAAGAGATGAAACCAATGGAAAATTGTGTATTTCTTTTAACTTCAAGTGTAAGTGCTTCTTTATTTAAAATTTCTCTATACATAAAATTCATATTTATTTCGAATACTTTCCGGTGTTTTATGCATTCTTGAACTGTAGTGCAAACATTAGCTACGACATGAATAATCTCCTAAAGACAGGAGGAGAGACTTTACCGGGATGTAAAAGTATCATCGGAAGAAAATTTCCATCAATTAACCTAACTATGTACTCTGCCGTCATTAACATTATTGGAAAAGATGAAGCATTTGTCATTAATTTCGGATTCATCATCTTTTTCCTTTCGCTGCCTCGTCAACTGAACCAAGACTACTCATAATAATCCAGCCGTGATATACAATCAGTAATCTTCAGCAGCAATATCTCAGTGCATTCCGGGATTCCTTCATATTTCACCAGCACATATCAAGCTATTCTTGCTGTACTGCATACTAGCGAAAATTTGAGAGTAAGGAAAAAAAAAAAAAAAAAAAAAAGAGGAACAATCACAGACAACAGCAGTTACACAAAATTGGGAAGCAATAGTTGTTCACCCGGTCTATGTATCATTTCGCTATAGTGATAAGGACTTTCGCGATGTGAGCCTCGACCTGCCACGTGCCAATTTTGGTGTCACCTGGTGTGACGTGTAATTAGTTAATTAATTGGGGAGTGTTCTCTGTCTAGTAATGATCAGATTGTTGACAGTGAAAAGAATTCTATCAATTAGACACTGATTTTTTTTCCATACATGTTTCATCCTTATTACTGCATCTATTGCTTAGGAGAACTTTTCAACAACATTTCTTATCATCCTAATCCATCGAAACCTCCTTGGTTACTGGGGCGTTTTTTCTTTATTCCTTCTCAACTATCATTTGGAATTAATTTCAGGATCTGACTTTTTTTCTCAGTAAATAATTTAAATGAAATGTTAAATTTCACTCTTTGATATCAGCCATGCAAATCAATCGATTGTTATCACTGACTGGTAGTTATTGTGAAACATTATGATCGAGATTTCTGCCAATAGTTTATCACTGCATTTGTCGCTGATCTTTTTCCTGCCCTGAAAATCGGACTTAATTTGTCAAAGTTAGGTAATTATTTTAAATGAACAGTGATGCAATCTCAGCTGTTGAAATTTGTCACCTTCTTTTTGATTAAGGTTCTGCTCTCGGTCCTTTCAGTTGGTTTTTATGATGATTTCAAGCGATACCAAAGATTATCCCTTGAAAAGCCACTGCAATACATTAGTTTGAAACGTTTTTTGTAAGTGATTACATTCTCTTTGGCAGCCTTTATTTTGTGCAAAATATGTTGCTTAACGGAAGCATTACAAATCAACCGATTAAAAAGTTTTCTGATTTCACAATTTAGCTACGAAAATGGGGTGAGAGTGAGGAAGAATAATTTTCCATCAGCCTTAAACAACATTTAATTGAAGCTGAAATTTTCCTATAATTTAATTAAAAATATAGATTTTTTTGTCACGCAGTACAGTATTTCCAGAACACCAAGCTTAATAAGTAATATTTCACATATTCCATTTATCTAAGGATTAAATAACAGGTGGCTTATTAGTGAAATGCTTTGATCACAGGTATGCTAACGGGAATCGCATTGTTGGCACTATAATATTAGGTAAATAAGCTATTTTAGTGTTTGGTTAACATTATTGGCTCGTTTATTTCTGTTACTGTAAAGCTACGCTATTGATCCAATACCAAAAACTGAAATTATGGATTCAGGTTTTTGCAATTAAATTATGCTACAGTTATACAAAAATATCTGACAGTTTTTTATACACCTCATGTAACATTTCTTGAATTAGTTTTCTAATATTCTTTATTTGTTTAAAATTTCCTCTGCCGTGATAATTATCAAAAATGTGAATTAATTCCATGCTCTAAGCATCTATTAACTATCTCATTGCTTGATATCAAACTTTAAAGCATCAGTGGTCAGGATGTATTGATAAGTATACTGATGCACACTGTTGTATATACACATCTTTTCACAACAGTGTAAATGAGCAGATTAATTAATTAATGTTTACAAATCTTAATCTCAAATGAATTATTGCAAAGAAGTAGTTATTCTTATAAAATATTTGCAGTTGTAAGGTTATCACTTTCCAAAACTGTCAGGAGATATATGAAATGGAAAAAAAATTGTTCTCAGCGCATCATTTTAGGATCGAATCAAACTGACAGAATAAAAGTCTTTCGGAAAAAAAAAAAGTGGAATTTCAAATTTATTTCAGCTGGATAATTGCTAACGTTTTTTAAACAGTTTTGCGAATTTACCCAGCTGTGAACGAAAAAAAAGAAAGAGGAAAATAAGTGCTTACTGTAACTTGTTAGAGAACTATTTTTAGAACATGACTTTTAAGTTTTCAGTTATTTACTGTACAAATTTTTGTGATGTTTATTCAGCCTTCTTCCTAAACTTTGCATAAATGTTAGAACAAAAAAAAGGAAAGCGTGCAAACAACTGGGCGTTTCGACAGAAATTGTTCAAAGTGCTTTTATGCAATTAAAACTTTAAAAAGAAAAAACTAAACCAATTTTAAAACTATGAAGTGTCGCGATTTACTACGGTCAATTTAGTGAACAGTCAAATCACTTAAAAGAGCTTAAACCGTTAGTCTCTTTTAATAAGTAACATGTACAGTCGGATCAGATATTATTTAAAGGCGTGTAATACAATGATGACTGCTAACTCCAGTGGTCTGTTGTAATACGCAAAATAGAAGAAATATTAAACTATCAATCTTTTTCCAGAAAGGATTCACATAACCGGATCCGGTTTGGAATTGCAAAGTATTTGCTAACTAAAATGAAACAAAGTCGCCAAATACATTCCACGAATAAAATTCTTTTTATTGTTCTCCTTTTTGGTCTAAATGATGATTTGTTATGCGTAACAGAAGTGCTCCTGTACTAAAGACAAAATGCTACAGTGTCACAGATGAGAGTATTACAGTATCAAATTCCTTTGTTATTTTGATATTATAATGCTCATATTTTGGAAATTAGAAGTAAAATTGGAGGTTTCAAAGTAATAAAATATAAATTTCATGCTATGCAATTGCATATTTTGAAAAAAAAAAATGGGAAAAAGGAAAAAAGATTTTTCTTTATTCTTTATTTCTCTATAAAATATGAAAGTTTTAGCTTTCTGTGCAAATTTGAAACTCTCGTGAATTCAAGATGAAATATTTCTTTTCATTAAAAATTCCTGCTGCCAAAATTATTGCATAAATTTTTACATAAAAATGGAAGAAATGACAGAACGAAATTTTATTCTTGATTTACCGTATTTATAATGGCCAAAGATAGATTACTTGTAAAGCTGGTCAGTCATCTGCAGTGTAAATATTTATCTGAAACTATGTTATGTAAGAAAAGTTCAGTGAAAATAAATGTTTCAAAGATAAAATTGATATTTGATAAGTATACAATCTATTTTACCTTTGCATTAAACTTACCCCTTGTTGCTTATTAATAACATTTTGCTATTCTCAATTCTGTCCATACTGAATTGAATGTTTGTTTAAAATTAAAGAGTAAGTGTTTTAAATTACAGAATGATTTTAATTAGTTTTGCATACTTTACAGTTGTAACTTCTTTAAGATCCTGTCTTTTTATTGGAATTACTCTGCTATGTAGGCTAGTTTTAAAATTTGACTGATTTTATTAATTTCTACATTTTTGTGTCTTCTTGGATAATTGCTTGGTAATAAGTGTCACTTGAATAATTATTTCTTACAAATTTATAAATACATAAGACTGAAAATAAAGTTTTTATAATTTGTGAAAAAATATGCCCAAAAACATAAAAGTACTTCTTCAAAACAAATAGCATTTATAAATAAAAATTCTATTGTTCCACCACATATTCATAAATTTATTCAATGAAAATATTTTCCACAGATTACATACAAAATTACCTTTTAACGAAAGCAAAAAATTAGTTACGAATGGTTATTTTAGAAGTATTATTACAATGAATTAGTATTTTAATAGATCAAGAAAATTTTATTACCTAATCTATTATCTTTATTAAAAATAAAAAATAGAAAAATATCCATGCCGTTTCAATTTATTAAATCATTCTTGCAATTATAGAAGTATACGCGATTAGAATACATGAATTCATCAAAAAAAGTCGCATTTGAATTCACAGAATCAATTAAAGCACTTCAAATCTGAATTTATATTAATCATTGCTATCAAACGACGGATAAATCAAAAAACAAGAAACATATATATATATATAATACATATATACATATAAATGAAATGAAATAAGGATAATATTAGTGGTATTGGAATGGTAATATTACAAAGTTGAAGAACGTCACTTGGGTGTTAATTGTAGTTTATGTCATTTAGCAAACAAAAATTTGAATATAAGACCGGTTAATAGTTTGCATTTTGCGAGTTAGATCATTACGACAAATACATTGGATGCTGACTGCAGTAGAAATTTACTAAGTTTGCTATAGTACCAATCAACAGTTACAATTCTTATCTGCTTATTCGATTGGAACTACAGCGTCTTGTATCTCTTCCTGATGGATATCATGCAATTTATGCTACTTCTTGTTTCACTTACAATTATATTAATTAACAATGTAAGACTGTTAATAATTGATATATTATCGAATAACTGATAAAGATAATTACATTAATTTAATTTCAAATAATCTTGTAGTAATGGTCTTGTCTAGTCAGCAGTTCTGGATTGGATTAATTTCCAGGTAAGTGCGAAATACAGCACACGTATACGACGTGAAATATGCAGTTGCAATCAGTTGGTACAGGTGCAAGCATGGATTGGCGAATCATGCATTTGCATTCCGGGAGCGTCAGCGTTTTCTATGTCATGTTCATGTCCTCAAGCGCAACAGCAATTAAAACATTCTAATTACTGTGGATGCAATTTGCATGCGCATATTGAGCATCGATGTCAGACAGGTTGCCAGCAGTCATGCAACACACAGTGCAGTCCGTATATGCCACAAATGCAATGTCAAAATGCATGTCTTGAGGCATGCATGCAATCATGCAACATGCAGGAACAACCATCTAACACTATCCATTACTGGAATCCGTACATTTCGAATAATCGAAATATTCATTCAATTCAGCAATTTTCTCATGCTTATCAACAGATTGCACCACAATGTATCATTTGCATTATTGGTTGCGAGCAACTTTGCAATGTGCAGCATTCTCCTTCAGGCGGTGATCGTTTGCAGTGTGGATGCATGCAGCAATGCCAGCAAAACTGCTCACCCAACATGCAGTCGCAACAATTCCCCACCCTGCAACAGCAATGCATGCCTCATTGTCAACAAAATTGTCAGCGATTTTGCAGTCAGCGAATGGGTAACACTCAACAGTGCCTACCACAGTGTGAGGAGCAATGCATGCAAATTTGCATCATTCTACCGGATTCACTATTTCCGACACAGCCGGTGCAACTGCTTCAATTCGGTCAGATCAATCCGGCTACTTATCCTTACTCATATCCAAGCACCTCCACATATTCACTTGAACAACCTCAGTACTGCATTGCAAAATGTACTGATATTTGCAAGCAATCTTGCGATCAGCAACAATTCTCGCACTGCTCTAATCCATGTATTCAAAACTGTCAACAATTCTGTCATCCTCGTCAACAACAACAGCAAATAACAGCTATGCAGCATACCAATCAATTAATTAAACCACAGGTATGAACTGACTCTTTTTTGAAACGAAAAAAGTTGAGATGAATTTTAACAAAATGAATGTATAATTAACCACTGAGATGTTAGTGTTATAACTGTAATAATCAAACATAAATTTTCGAGTACCAAGAAGTTAAATAAAGGAAGCCATAAGCTTATTCCAAAATTTACCTTAATCATTTTGGTGGTTAGATCAATTCACAAAACATATTTTCAGTCTGAGGTTGGTGTTATGAAATATTTTCAACAAGATAAGCTTATATAATTATTAAAGTTTGTTTGTAATGGAATGGAATTAGTTTTTTTTTTTTAGACTGAACAATTTTAGTTTAGAATTTAAATCTTTACTGACAGCTGAAATAGTGAGTTTTTCCAAAAATCCGATATTTAGTTCATATTCGGCTTGGAAAATTTTGATTTTTCATTACAGTAAGCGATTTTATCAATTTGATCTATATTTTTTATTAGTTTAAGATCTATATTACTCCTATTTATAAATTTCATTTTCTCTTTTTGCAATTAGGAATAATTTTGAGCGAAAAATGATTCCATTAATTTTAATTTTTTTTTTCTTTTTTCTATTAATATTTTCCCTTTATATCAATAATTATATAACAATTCGATGAGTGGAAGAATCGTTTGAAACAAAATAATTTTAGATTAATATAAATGAAAATAATTATTTGGTTTGCAATGATAAAAAATTTCCACATAATTGTATAGTAATATTTTCCATTTATTTATTTATCATATTCTTTCAAAAATTGCATGCTTTGAGAAATTATAAAAATCTGATTTTCTTCTTTTAAAAAGCAATTATATTTTTAAAAATTACAAATGCTTAAAAATTTTATATATCGGAATTTTTCGTAAAAAGAAAAAGAGAAAAAAAGAATAGTTACAGTTGATAACAGTGAAATTTTAATTCTTCGCTTTTGCATATATGATTACTTTAGAAATAATCCAAAATTACTTCGCTCATAAATTGTTTACATAATGAATAAATCCGATAATGGTATAAATATCAGGTTTAAGTATAAAATTCTTCACAATTATGATTAACTTTTAACTATACCATTCATTGCATACTTTCTTAGTTTTTACATTATTAATATTATTATTTTTGTTTTGCCACAAAGTGTTTTTTCTGAAAATCTTAAAATTTTTCGGAAAATATTTCTTTTTTTCTTTTTTTTTCTGTTCTTTCGCAGTTTATTTAATTTATTAAAATTTTCTCATTTTCTTTCTGATTCTTTTTTCTTTTTCCCTACGGTTTTTTTTTTGTTTCAGATAATCCGAGTTGATCTTCAAACAGCAATGCTTGATTCATCACATTGCATTCCACAGTGTCAGCAAACATGTTTACAGCAGTGTAGCTTGGATCTTCTCAAAACACAATGCCAGCCAGCTTGCCGGACAATTTGTCAACAAAATTGTGGTCACGGTCAACAACAACAACAACAACAACAGCAGCAGCAGCAGCAATTAACACAATGTCAACAAACATCTATGATTCAGTGTTATTGTACTGGAGGTCACATACCATGCAGCAATGGATCACAGTGTTGTAAAAATCGTTAACTATTCGAATTCAGGCCATTTCTGCGTAAACAATTTCTTTTCATATGTAAACAGTAAGCCATGTTTTAAATGTACTCTTTTTTTTTCTCTCCTCCCATCCTTTTTTTTTTTTTTTTTGTTTTTTTTTCTTCTGTCTCTTATAAATTTAGAAATTATTACCAAATTCGAGAGAGAGAAAAAAAAAAGAAATATCATTGGACAGAAACTTTTACGAGACTTGATTTCCTGTTTAAAGTTATGATATAAATCAAATTTTCTTTCAGTAACGATCTGTCAGTTTCGGAAACTCATCGTTGTTCCGATTTCATTTGTAAATTTTTTTCTTTTCTTTAGCTAATTTCTATTTTCAGTAAATAATGTATTATGATATTACTCTGAAGAAGAAAAAGTACGATAATTTTATGACAAAATTTTGCATAACAATTAGAAATGAATGAATGGTTTTTTTTTTTTTTTTTTTCACCAAAAAACAGTTTGAAAAAAAAAGGAAAATCATTTATCACCAGAAAAATGATTTCGAACAAAGTAAATTATTTGAAATTTTTATTATTAACTGGTGGTTTCTTAATAACTTCCACTCAAACTTGGAACGGAAATTGAACTAAGCACTTATTAATCTTTTTCTATCTGTGATCTATTGAAGTCAGTGTGAAATGTGAAATTAAGCCTTATTTTACTTTTCAATATATCGTGACTCATTAACGTTCCAGTTGATTAGCAAATGGTAAAGTAGACATTTTGTACTCGTTACACTGAATATCCATAAAGCACTCATCAACATAGTCAAGTATTTCGTTATCATTTTTCGAAATCATTTTATTTTTCAGCTTTATGAAAAATTAATGTAGTAAGCTTTGTAATTTTTCAGCTAATTCATTAATATTCTTGTTCTTTTTTTTTTTTTTTTTTTATTCTTATCATTCATATCAATAAAAAAAAAAAAAAAAAACCAATCGCTTATTGCGATAGAATTGTCAACCATAAAATTGTTTATTTGATAATGTTTAGTTGAACAAGAAGGATTAAAATCTTTTTGGCATTATCAATGAATGCATTTTTTTTTAATATACCAATATATCACATCATATCCACTTATTATTTAGAACTATTCATGTCCGAATATCCTGCGGACATAATTGACCCGGTTAGTGAGATGAACAACTTACTAACTTTAATAATTAATACAATAATTCCACTTTTTCAGATACGCAATTACTAGACATGTACCGAAGTTTGAATAAATCACAATAAATTTTTAACAATTCATAAAATTCCTTTCAAATATATGCATTTTCTTTTTTTTTTTTGCAATGTCAACAATGTTAGTAAAGCATTTATTTGCATTAATTTGAGCATTTTTTTTTCTTTTTTTTTTTTGATGCATTATTAAACATTATGTTGCGAGTATTAATTAACTGCATTTCTTTCTGTTTTTTCTTTTTTTTTTTTTTTTTTTTTTTATTTACTATGAAAGAGCGGTAGATTTCAATGTGAAATATTGGAAGGTGGAGGTTTTGTAGTTGATGTTTTCTTTTTTCCTTTCGGAGCTTTACGAGAAAGAGTCCGAAACTTATTCCATTCCTGCAATAGAATTTAGGTTAACAGGCTAGCTAATTATAGAAGTGATTTTCAATATACTCTTTAAATAATTCAAACAATTTTCAAATTACAAGATTTTTGAACAAACAACTTACATTCTGATATCGTAAATAACGCTTCAAGGCTTCCTCACTGTAGCCTTTTCGTCGCAAAGCTTCCAAATCAATTGTTGCTTGAATTTGAAATATTAGTTGAATTTTTGTTTCAACAAACAAAAAATTTTTAGCTAGTATACGTATTTCGTAGCACCAGCTGTGCAGTAGTAATTAATGATGGAATATGAGTTTTTGATAAATTTGGATGAATTATTTATAGCAATTTTAATTTACTTAATTTTGAATTTATTTGCAGGATGTTTAGACTGATTCATTTTACTGCACGGATAATTGTCTAATTATGTGTGAGCTGGTAAGAGTGACCTAATAAGTAAGTTTCTTTTGAGGGCTACAAGTAAATGTTTGTGTTTGATGTATAATTGTGCCTTTATGTGTTTCCAAGTGATTTTCCCAATGATTCCCAAAATGGCTGTCGACAATACTAATAAAATTTCCTTCGAAAATCGAAAAATTCTAGATAAATGCACTGAATTTTGAGTTTCATTCAATTAATTTAATAAGTGAAAATTTCAAATTTAATCCAAATAATGTAAGAGAAGAAATAGCTAAAATTTAAACTTACGTGCATCTTCAATTTCTTCATCTGCCTGCAAGTAAAATTATCAGTTAGAAGTAGGGAAAATGATATTAGGGGAAATCTCAAAACCAAAATTTGACGCAATCATTAAAATGGTTAACATACGGGTTCAATTGATAATGCTTGTTCTGGTTCCTCTTTCACCTCAGGTGGTGCTGGCACTGGCTCAGGTGTTGTTGGAACTGGCTCGGGTGGTGTTGGTGGTTTTGGCTCAGGAAGGGAAGTCAGTTCGGGTATACTGAACGCAGAAACTTCAGGTGCATATGGAATTTCTTCTGCTTCATGCGACAGTTCCAGTAGATCCGGTTCGGGATCTGGAATAGGCTCTAGTTCTGGGATTACTGGTGTTGGTTCGCGTATGGTAAATTCTGGCAGTTCAGGTACATCCGGAATCTCATCTTCTGATAACTTGGATGAATATGATTCAGGCTCTGGAGTTACCGGTATCGATTGGCTTGCGGTAAATTCTGGCAGTTCAGGCACATTTGGAATTTCCTCTTCTTCTGCTGGCAGATCCAATAAACATGGTTCAGAATCTGGCACAGATTCTGATTTTTGTCCACATTCGGATGCAGGTTCAGGTTCTAAATCAGATGATTCAGAAGCTTGCAGCAGCAATTTTGGAAGCAATTCAAAAACGAGAATGTTAAAAGCAATAAGTTAATTTGTGAAAAGAAAAAAGGATAAAATGATAAAAGATAAGCATACCATTTTCCACATCATAATCAATTTTGTTTTTGGGACTTCGACTCTAAAATTATATTAAATTTCAGAAAAGTTTAGTATACCAAAATTAATATGTGTGATGAAATTTATAAATTAATTACCCTTAATGGAGGCAATTCACCAGCTTCAACCTTAATTGCTTGGTCAATAAAATTACCAATATTAAGATTGGTCATTGCTGCATCAGGCACATTGAATTGGTCACATAAATTTCGAATTATCTGGCGAACAGTTAATCTGCAAGATAAGATTTGCAGAATATTAAAAGAGAACATTCTCATTCTTCCTCTTATCAATTTCGAATTTGATTTTGAATGAAAATTTTAATAAGATATCTGTATTCAAAATGAAAAACATTTTGAAAAAAATTGCGGTATATTTTAAAATATGCTGCCATTTTTTTTTATGCTTTTACATTGAATGAATAAATGATTCTAACTGATAGAAATGATTGGTATTTTGCATTTATACTAAAGTTTCCAGCGAAAAAAAAAAAAAAAAAAAGAAAAAAAAAAGATTATCTCAAAAAAGAAAAACAAAAAAAACAAAATCACATTTTAATTATTCCTTCATTAGGATTACTAAGAACATCCAATAATTCAATATGGCATATCGTTTGTAGCTTTCCTTAATTGCGTTACTGTGCAATAGTTTCAAAATATGAAAAATTATTGTTTAATGGTCATGATAAGTTCAATTTTTTTTTTTCTTCATTTAATTTGATTTCAGTTCTTTTCAATAAATTTTTCCGGAATATTCTATCTGCTTTGTAATGTCAAATTTTCTCCCTTATTTATAATTTTAAAATTTGTTATTCATACAATTTTAAAATGAACCGCAATATTGTTATTTAGTTTTTAAATTAGAATTTTTACATCTAATTTATAATTTCGAATTCTCTTTCATTCAGCTTGTGCATTTTGTTAATTATTTAAGGCAACAAATATTGAATAATCTAAAACAAATATAATTAAAAGACCTTTTACCACCGAACCAAATTTCGATATTGCCAACATTTTTAATTTTTCGTCTGAAATAATGCAACTTCCTCAATGTATCCGCGGCGATTTCAATTGCAATTGTTGTAAAAGCTAAGCCAACAGTTATATACAAAATAGTTATAGCCATAAAAGTTCGTCTGCAACTTTTACTTTATTCATAATTAATTTACAAAAGTTACCAAAATAATTTTTTAATCTAAAATTATACTGGTGCAATGGTATATGTATGTTCAATAAAAATGACTGTTGATATAATTCTGAAATTAAAGTAAAAAAGGGAATGAAAAATAAACCTTTGTGGTACAATATCACCAAGTCCAATTGATGTTAGCGTTATAAAATTGAAATAAATAGCCTCAAAATAGTATTTTGTTATTTAAATGGAAAAAAAAATTAGTGATTAATTTTGATTAATAACATGTTGATTAGATTGAAATTTCAGTCAATAATATTATCAGTTTCTGTTAAGATAACTACGGATTTTATTATTATTATTATTTGCCGAATAATAATGGAAAAATGAATGATTTTTATTTATCATTCATTATTATCATATTTTTGAATAAAAATGAAAGAAAAAAAAAAAAAAGAAAGCGAAGAGACAAACCTAATGATGAAATAAATGAACAGAAATTGTAAAGAATCGAATAATTTCAATAAGCAATAACAAACCAATAAATTACTATTGCTTATTTGAATTGATAAAAAAAAAAAATTTCATTTTTTCCTTCTTATAATTAGTTGAAAAATTCTTTTTTATTCAATCATTTACCGTAAAAAATGGCATTTCTGGTTCATAGGTGCTTAACAGTAACGAACCAGCGATAACATAAATGATAAATAGTATCAAAAGAGCCATCGTTCGATTTGACTGTTCATCACTATCACTCATTTCAGAGATATTTGTCTTTGATTCCTCACTCTTAATTTCATGAATTTTTCATGGAGATTTCGAGTTTTTATCTTTTGATTCATAAATAAAAAGCGAAGGAAAGAAGAAAATAAGTTAATGCCAATATTTTTTTCCATTCAGCTAAAGAAAAATAAAAAAAAAAAATTATCATTTATCAGAATTATTAACGCTATCAAATTATTAAAGTATATATACATCTATATATGTAATACCTGTTTCTCATCTTTATTTCGTTGATCTGAGTCAAGAAGATAATTTTCCTCATACAATAATCCACCATTAGCATTGCCATTTAGATAAGCATTTGACTTATGCTTAGATATTAACATTTTAAAACGGTTCCGTAAAGAATATCGCTGCCAAAATCGCCTAGAAAGTTTAAAAGAAAAAATAAAATATTCTTTGCATTGATTAATTATGCGAGAAAATTACCTTTTGAATTTTTTTAATTTAAAAAGAAAGGAAAAAATAAAAAAATTTGTGTTTGAATTTTTATTTTCTTTAATTTGCATGCAAATTCTAAAATATCATAAAATTAACATGTAGATTTTTTAATAAATAAGCAAGATTATTTGAGAAATTAGCTAAATGGAAATGTGAAAAGTTTTTGAAAATAATAACTTAATTTCTGCATTGAAGCGATCATTGCATGTAAAAATGATTTGCGAAATAAATTTGCCAAGATCCGCAATTAACAGTAATGTTAATGGTACACCAAATGCGGCAAAAAATATACAAAAGACTTGTCCTGCGAAAGTTTTTGGAGTAATATTGCCATAACCTAAGAGAGAGAGAGAGAGAGAGAGAGAGGGAGAGAGAGAGAGAAAGGGAGAAAAAAAGGAAATGAAAATGAAATGAAGCAAAAAAAAAAAAGAAAAATAATACTTAAATTAAGTAAAAATTTTTTAAATAATAAATATAACCATTCTACTAGTATTTGATCAAATTCATTACAAAATTTTATCGTCGTAGTATTCACAATTTGCAAATTCCTCATTATTTTAATGGAAGAAAAACTAGTGTATAATGAAATTATATTAATTTTTTTTTTCTTCCCAAATTGAAAATAGTTTGGTAATTTTAATTAATACGATGTTTTCGAATTTTTTTGTCCTTTCTTCTCTACCAGTTTATTTCATTCCTTTCATAACTGATCCTTTTATAATTGGTTTACTGGTTACTTGTTCTACGTGAGAAAAAAATTTCTTTTATCCATAAAAATTTCAATCTTTTATTGAATTAATCAAATTAAAATAAACCAATCGTTGTAATAAGTGCGAATGCAAACAATAAGGAATCTGCAAATGGCCAAGCTCTCGTTTCCGTATCTGAAATAAAAGAAGATCATTTGAAAAATGATTAAATTTAGTTTAAAAATTTATAAAATTAAATTCACACAATGAAATATTCCAGTTATACATATAATTCATCTTACACTATAAATTTATTGATAATCTTTTAGCAATTAACAGAACCTTGAAAAGTAGACGTCTGAATGCGTGAAGTGACGTAATTACTACTAGTAGCTTTCTGCCCCAAATCGGATGTTAGATTGGAAATTATTTTAAGATGAAAGCAATGTTTGAAATAACGAGACGATAAACGTTTGAAGATATGGCTAGAACAACCGCTTTTCAATAACAAATTCTGAAATATATCAATAAATTTCAAAAGGTAACAGAAAAAAAATGTTTTAAAATTAATTTTCGAGGATATTAAACTATAATAATACTACATATATGGTGTGGTTATCACTTTATCACCACTGGATGAGGTATTTCAATCAGTAGTAATTGTTGAAATTAATTATCGACTTGTCGGAAGGTGAAGCTAATGATTTTTGATCTAACCGAAGAATTTTGCGGCTCAAATTATGTGCTTTTTTTCAACACATTTTATTATATAATTTATTTCATATGCTTTTATTCATTCCATTATATAACACGCTGATAAAATGTTAAATCTTGATAACACTATCATGTTAATGTCACGTTAAAGCCAAACCAGAATATATTTCTTTGGAGTGGAAAAAAATTGGAAATTTTCTAAATTAAAAAGCTGATATTTTTTCTAAAAAAAAAAAAAACTTTTATCATGTTACCTTGATCACGCCAGATATACATTGACGTGTATGATCTAAAGGTCGTCGCCAATTATTATCATAAACAGGTGTCAAAAAGCTCGAATCTAAATATAAATACTACTTTAATGTTGAAAATGTATCAGTTGATTGATAAAAGTATGAAATTCTTATGCAAATTAGAAATTCTACATTTTTAGTGGAACAGAAATTTCACTTGCTAAAAATATGCATAAAAACACAATTTGAATATGTAAAATTGCAAAATATTATGCAATTGTAAGACGTGTTCAAAAATGAGATTAATATATGGAATATGTGTGTATTGGCGTAAAAATATAAATTAAACGTAAAATTAAGAATTAACAGTATGTCAAAAAAAAAAAAAAAAAAAAATAATGAAAAAATTACGGGAAGAAGTTGGAATAATATTATTGTATGAGAAGGTGTTCTGTTCAATCATTACTTGATCAACCTGATAAGTTTCCAAATGTGACATTATAAAAGCTCCGAAAACAGCATAAGCGGAAACTAATGATACCATAAAAATACGCAAAAGTACTGGTCCGATCTGGGAGAAATAAACAATTTCATCATTTGGAGAAAATACAAGAGAAAAGGATAAATTTTTTTTGAAATTGATTTTGAGTAAAATTTTTGCGAAAAAAAAAAATTATAACCAAAACGGACTTTTTCTTTTCACAAATTGAATATCAAAGAAGCACTTTTTTAAATTTTTTTTTTTCTCCTTTTTTTATGATAAATATAGAAGTGACATTTCTTTTTTATTTTACTTTTTTTTTTTTTTTCAATTTATTGCCTTCATTTTATTTGTTATTTTTAAAATCAATCTTTACATGGCTTTTCGGATAGATAGAGGAAATGGTATTGCTAGATTTTGAGTCCTAATTTAAAAAATATCGAATTTATCCTAAAAAAAAAAAAAAAAAGCACTAAGAGAAAAAGAATTTTGATTATGGAAGCGTGAATAAGCGCTCCATTTTAGAAAGGTTTTAAAAAATTACTGCTATAATTATCAAATTAAATTTTATTAATCTTGATCTTTTTTTTTTTTTTAGTTGATTATCTCTTTAAATTTCCCTATCATGAATGATAGTTAAAAGGTGTGAACAACATTTCTGCTGCTTAATTAGTACGTTATGAGTTGAGCTATCACAGAAGATAATAAAAGTGGAAAATTTGATATTGAAAGATAAGCCGATAAACTTTATTGCTTTTTGTTGTTCTCCTTAATTGCTTTTATAACCCGATTAAAATGCATGCATTTCATTTGATATCTGGTTTGCAAAATCTTGGTATTTTCCAAGTTTTTAAACTCTTTTCTTTTTTTTTTTTTTTTAAGTTTTTAGGGAAAAAGAAATCTTTTTTTAACTTTTTTTTTTCTTACCTCATTATTTAATCAGTTTTTGAGTAACTTTTTCCGTAAAAGCAAGCAAGAAGAACTTAACTATTTATAATGTAGTATATTTGAAAGTAGTGAAAACTCGGGGTAGTGGCAATACCTATTTTCTAACAATAATGTGAGCTTCAGAATGAAATTTCGCTTATTTAGTCTTTAGTTAATTTAAATTTTCGTTTACTGAAATTGATGGATGTGTGAAAATTTGATTTGACGTAAATAAATTAATTTTGTTCAAGAAGAAATAAGCAAACAAACCTTTGAGCCAAAATTTCGCAGCCAAGCTAGCATCTTTTTTCGAATTTTTTTCGCAACTAATTTCTATTTCATTTCGAATTTTATTAATTTACCTGCAAATATCAAGGTACATATGAAGTACGAGAAATAATCATGAAATAGTTGCAGCTTCAAAGCCCAAAATGCAAGCTTTTCATGTCCATTCAAATGATGCTTAAACTGAGTAACAATTTTATTTTATCCTTTCTTCATGTTTTTTTTTTTTTTCTGTATTTAAATGAAATAAGAAAATTAAAGAATTTTCGATAATCTTCCTTGTAAATAATACTTTTCATCTATTATTGAACAAATAAATTTCAATTTTTTAAATTGCAAATTTTGATATTATAAATAAAATAGACACATTAACAAATGAATACTGAAAAGAAGGAAACTTGAACAGCTGTTTGTTATGTTTTCGAAAAATTTTAATATTTTTGAACGAGGACTGGAGACTTATATTTGCTGATCTGCTGATAAAATTTGACTCTAAAATTTTATAAAATGAAGTTTGAATTTGTTTCGTCATTTATTATATCTTAAACATGGTAATTAAAATATCTGCAGCAGCTTTTTAGAATCTAATCAAATTTGACAATGCATAAAGAGCTCTTTAGTCCAGAAAACCAAACTGACTTCAGCAAAATGCTATCAGATAGTTAGCAAATAAAAGAGCAATAAAAATTTCATTGGTTAAAATAAAAAAAGAAATATTTTCGTTTTTAAATACAGTTAAATGCAATTCATAAAATATTTTTAAATTTCATTTTTACCTATCTGAAATTCAAACAGAAAATTGTTTGCAAAATACAAGCAAATTCAGTACGAAACAATTAATTGTATTTAAACAAGCAATTTTTCAATTTTTGCTTTTACTATTCAACAGATCTCTCCCATAACTCTTTTTAGACTATATCAAATAGATTACAGATTTATGAACATAATAAAAAATCTATTTGAGAATCTCATGAATTTAATCTTTGTCGAGTGATAATAGTTAAATAATAGTTTTTATTAGGCAAATTTTAAAATTTTCATACCCTCTGCTTTTTATAAACTTTACAAATTTTGAAATAATCTCAGTTTCTTTTTGAATATTCAGCTATAGCATGCAAAAATAGCAATCCCAATAGATTGCTTTAGAAATTCGTATTTTTCTTTCAAAACCATATATTAACATATTTTGCACTGATAACCAAATTTCTGATACTGTCTTCCACAGCTATGTATAATGATTTCTAGCTTTTTGTTTGTTTTTTCTTTTTTTTTTTTTTTTTTTTTTTTTCTTTAATTAAGCTTTCTAGATGTTTTCGAGTATGAAAAGTCCGTTATCAATAAATTGTTGATTAAAAAAAAAAAAAAAAAATATTATTATAATTGAAAAACAAAACAAGTTCCAGACTAGGTGATATTAAACGGTTACGAGAATACGCTAAATTTTGTTCCTGGACAATCATTTTGGCAAGGGTGGTGGTTGGGCAAACAGAGAGTAACGAACTTGAGGTAAATAATTAAGTTTTATAAAGTGTTAGAAGTACTAATTATTTGATTAAGCAAGCTATTACGATGATTCAAAAGAAAAGAGAAAATTTGAAATTTTAGAAAACAGTTTCTGTTACCTTTTTGTTTCCAGTTTTAAGAGAGTTTCGTTTTTCACATACACGTTCGTTTTATTAATTAGTTAACTTATCAAGTAATTATTAGTTACTTAGTTTATTAAGTAATTAATAAATATATTTTTCACCATCAATAATTTTTTTTAACTTAAAATTTTTAAAATGTGATAATTATTCAAGAATTGCAATAACTCATACTTGCGATAAAATTTCGACTGACTTTCTGCAACAGATTTGTTAAATATAAATTAAAAAAAAAAAAGGAAAAGTAAAATAAAAATGTATCAAATGCATTATTCTTGATAAAAAGTAAACGGACGGATTGATAATGAATTGACATAAATTGATATAATTTATAATAAATATTGTAGCAAAGAAAAGAAATAATTTTTTCATAATTAAATTCAACATTTTTTCTTGTTTTTTGCAAAAAAAAAAAAAGAAAAAAGACACAAATAATTGTATTATCTATAAAGTCAAATGAAAAAATCTCTTTCTTTTTTTCCCTGCAATATTCTTTTATTTGACAATAAATATGACGATAAAACTTACAAAAAAAAAACGATAGTTAAGATTTAGTAAGTTTAGAGATATGAAGAAAACAATGCTATAAATAAGAATTCAAATTAAGTAAACTTATAGCTTAACTTTCTATCTATCAGAAAAAAAAAAAAAAAAAAAAAGGTACTATTAATTTATATTCACCATCATTGTAGGAGTGTCTTCGAGAATCAATTATTCAGTTCGATTCTGGAAAAGACTGAAAATTGACTTTGAAACCACAATGTCAAGTAAAACAGGAAGCAGCCTAAGAAAGGAAAAACCTCATTTTTTTTTTCAAATCTTTTAAAGCTTAGCTGCTTTTTATTTTTTATTTTTTTTTTGCCAAACAAATAGACAGTAATTAAGGAGCTACATTAATGAAAAAAAATCTATCAAAGCGATATGCTAGAAATCACTAATTAACATTACACATCATCCTTTCTTTATCCAGTCAGTGTCTCTTTCTATTGATCAATTGATCAGTCGCCATTTACAATACAACATAATTAGTGAAAAATTTAAACAGATTTATGCAAAAAAAAAAAAAATCATTCGTTTTTTTTTTTTTTTTTTTTCATTTTCTAAATTTAATTTTTACAAAAATATTTCCATGTTTCTAAATTTTTACATGAAAAATTTAAATTTTTTGGAAGTACTTTGTTTGAATAATATTTTATATATCCCTTTTTAAAATCATTATATCATATTTGATTAATGAATTAGGAATAAAAAAAGCTCTTTTTCCTTCTATTCTTTTTTCTTTTTTTTTTTTGTACTCTTGACAGTCGCATATTTTGCCAGCATAAAGGAAAATTTTGAAATGGATCCAATCAAAGCATCACAAACGAGATGACGAATTATTTTTGAAATAATATAAAGTCATTTCTAAGATGGGATTTGCTGTAAACGATAATGGTATCCATCAATAAACTGCCCAAGAAAAGAAAAATTCTGAGACTGATTAAAAAACAAAAAAAAGAAAAAAGAATGAAAAAAAAAAGTTCAATGTTTCATTACAAAACGATGAAAAAAGAAAAAAAAAAAAAAAAAAAAACTGTAGTAAAGGGTAAATTTATAAAATATTATGCTTTACTGAATAAAATTTTTCGTTTTTTTTTTTTTTTTTTTTTTTTAGTACAATTCGTCTAATGATAATTTCATGAAAATTTCTCTAAAGGTTTAAATATTATCACAATATTGAAATTAAACAATTATTTATTGCCCTGTTGCAAAAATGTTACGTGAACAAATCTATTTATCCTGATTTATCAAGTCTGGCTGATCATCATTCAGTTAAAGCTAAGCGATAAAGGTTTAGGCATGAGAGATTACTAATATCACTTCTTCCGAATTGATAACAATGATATGGACCATTAAGAAATTGCATCTTAACAGAATGTTTTGCTGCAGAAAATTTCAATCAGTTATTTACTGAGTTTCAAGTAGGACAAAGTAGTGCTAAAGAAAAGAACAGTATTAACTGCTTCAGGACTTTTTCTCTTAAATACACAAATAAACAGTAGCATTTTCTTTGACAAAAAATAGGTTTTTTTTCTAATTCCGATGAAAGTTCCCCTTTTTTTTTTTTTTTTTTTTTTTTTTGCTGACTAGAATTTCACTTTTTTTTTCAGTTCTTTACCGCATCACAAATTTCATAAAATGTTGGCTGTCATAACGAAAAGGCAGCTTAAAATAAATTGTAACTTTCGANGCTGACTAGAATTTCACTTTTTTTTCAGTTCTTTACCGCATCACAAATTTCACAAAATGTTGGCTGTCATAACGAAAAGGCAGCTTAAAATAAATTGTAACTTTCGAAAAGGAAAAAAAAAAATTCAGCAATATGAAATTTATTCAGAAACTTTGCATTGCAAATGTGAAAAAGTAATGTGCTCATTGTTTTTTTTTTTTTATGAAAAATCGAAATCTTACTGCTGAAATTTCAAAATCTAAGCAAAAAAAAGGAGCAGAGAAGTTCAAATAAAAAACATGCATGTCTGTAATTTATGAAAATATCCGTATGATGAAACAAATTTTTGTTAAAACAGCAAAATTTCTCATAATTTTTAGGTAATTTCACAGTTTTTTTTTTGTTTTCGATGAGGATATCAGTTTTTATTTTAAAAGAATGCAAACTGATGATTTGAAAACTTCATATGCAAAAAAAAAAAAAAAAAAAAATGACATATGTCAATCATTTTTAGAAATATCCACAGACAAGAATGAATTTCCACTGAGATATCAAAAATTTCAAAAATTTTCCGACAACTTCTTCACACTTCTTTCTCTGTAAAATTGACAATTAGCCTAATTAAGATTTTTCTCTAGAATTAATTGATCAATTTCTATACATATATATATATATATTTTTTCTCGGCCATAAAATACTGAAAATATTTCATGCAAGCTTGCAATTTTTTTTTCTGTGACATTATTGGAAAAATGAAGGGAAGAATGTAATTTGTTATATTAAACTAAGACTAGCAAAAGAAATAGAAACAGATGGAAGAAACGAACTCATTAAAACAGATAAAGTGATAATTCTTCACTTTATCAAATACTCCTTACTTGGGTTGCAAAAAAAAAAAAAAAAAGGCTTCTTATATTTTTTTTTATATTGCTTCGATTTTTTTTTCTTTTCTTTTCTTTTTTTCTTTTTTTTTTTAGAATGAAAATGATTGTTTGATCGAAGTGAAAAATTTTTGCTAAAACTTAAAATGATAATGAGAGTTTTACATATTTCGATAAGAATGCAAAGACTGAAAAACTGGAATGTAAAAGTTTTTATTAGTTATAATTTTAGAATTTAGTTTCAATATGAAATAATTTTTGGAAAATATTTGTGACAAAAAAAAAATTCTATTTGCAAATTGATTTTGATAATTATTTAAATTTGCTGCGTTTAATTTTCTAACTTTTTTTTCACCTTCGGAAATTTCAACTGTTTGGTGGATTTTTAAAAATTTTTGCATGATATGTTTTTTTTTTTTTTTTAGTGCCATTATTACAATACTTTTTTAATGAAAGTCATCAAAATTATAATTAATTAGAAATTTCATTTCTAGCACTCACTAAACTGAATTTATAAGACATTTCACAGTTTCAAAATGTTTCAATGGAAAAAAAAAACATTATTTCACATAAAAAAAAATGTCCTGCTTGTTAATTATATGTAATAATTTTTAGAAACAAGAAAATTATTAAAACAATTGCATAAATTACGAAAATATTGTTTAAGCCGTTTGTTTAATTTTACTTCTACCATTTATAAATTTTCTACAGAATTTAGAGTTTCATAAATTTATAAAAAATTTCCATCTTTATTTTTCTATAAAATTTTGGTTTTATTAGTTTAAGGTTAAAATTTCAACACCATCGAAACTTTGAACTCCGAGGAAAATTTCAGCAATCTTGTTATGAAATTTTACATGACTGTTATCTTTCTTTTTTGTATATAAAAAGAAAAAAAAAACTTTTGACTAAAACTATGAGTTTGTTTTCAGTTTTTACAATGACATTATTATCATTTAAACCATGAATTAATTTCCATCAAAGTAATACTTAAATTAAAACAGCTTAAAGCAATGCAAATTTAAGCTTTTTCTACAATTAGTTTTTTCATTTTTAATGATGATAATCAACTTTGAAGAAAAGAGAAAATGATAATGAAATGAAAATTATGGAAAAGAAAATATCTCCATATTTATTCAAAGTATGATTAGATGAAATTTCAAAATTCAAATAATGTTTTTCTAAATGATGCAGCAATGATGGATAAATTTCCAGAACTATTTTAGGAATAATTGCATAGCCTTGCAGAGTTGTATTAGTTGTTGGTTTGAAAAAATTCATCCCAGGTAAATGTTTTCTAAAACAAACCTAAATGTCTCAGTTGATAATGCCTTGAAATAGCACAAATAATATTTGTCAAAGGAAGTAAGCAATAAGGTAAATAAAATTTTCCCATGCGTTAAAAATATGCTAAATTTGAATAGAAAAGTAATAATTTAATGCATGAAATATTGCGAATCATTTTAATCGTGCTTTTATTATCCCATCAAAACTATAATAATTTTTCACACTGCTACTATTATTATCAAATGCTTCCTCTATAAATGTTATCCTATTTATCAAGTTTCATAAATTGTTGAAACTTTTCTTTCGGCTTTTTTTTCTTTTTTTTTTTTTTTTTTTAGCTCTTTCTACTCTCACCACTTACTTCATCACATGTTGATGCATAAATTGATAAGAGGCGATACTGATTTTTAATAAAAAATTACTTTTTTAAATTCTGCGGAAATAGTTTCCTGATTTGATTGGCAAAATCAAATTCGCATCATTGAAAAAAATAAAAAAAAAAGAGGGAAGAATTTTTGGTAAACGATAAACATTGTCAATAAGTTTATTAATATATCAAAATATTTCTACTTTATATTTAGTATCCTTTTTATACTCAACAATTGAATTGGAATTTTTTCCTTTTTTCTTTTGTTTTTGTTTTTTTCTTTTTTTTTCGTTTTTTGTCTTTGTTTTTTTTTAAAATTTGCTGAAGATTATAATTAAGCTGATCGATTAAGTATAATATAAAGATCAAATGATATAGAATTTAACATTGTTCTACAAATAATATAGAATTATGATTATTCCTATTTCATATTGCAATTTCTAATGCATATTTTTCTTTATTTTTTAGTTTTTGAAAGTAAATAAAATACTTTTTTTTGCCCTTGATAAAGCAAAATATCATAATTTCAAAATTTTAGAAAAAAAATTTATTTTATTCACGATTATTTTATTATGGAATAATAAATTCTATCTTCAGCATCTACGATTCATGGAGAAATAATAATGGATAACATATCCATAATAAAGTGATGAAAGCTTTGGAATCTATTGGATTTGATGCAGTGATTGATAAAATAGCTCCTTCAACAAAAGATTCATTGGAGAATTTGAGAAAATAAATGAATAATTCAGTTTTTTTTTTCTTTTTTTTTTTTTTTTTTTCGATAGTTTGATATCCCAAATAAATGTATTAGAAGTATCGTGTATCACTAATGAGCAATACATTTCTTTCTAATTGTGTTCGAAATAAAATTGTTGAAGTGATACATTATTGATGCTAAACAACAAATGGAAATTTAAAGTAATAATCAATGAGAGGGAAAATCAACAAGGTAAGTTGCTTTTAATTAATGTTTACTATTTTGTTGCAATTTAAAATATCTTCTTGTAAGATGACTTAAGCAGAGCTTGAATCAAGATGAAGATATATCTCGTGTGGTGAATAATATATTTATTCTAAGAGAATTTAATCAAACTAGAAGCATATCAGTGGTGATAGGAAAGGGACAATTATCATTGTTGGATATAACTTATTCTTCTTACTTTCGTTCCAACAGTAATTTCAAAGTTCTTATTAACGTAGGGTAATATTAAATCAAAATTCTGTGAAATTTTTCACATTAAAAAGTTTTCGTCAAGTGTGTATGTGAAATGGATTAAAACCACAATTGATACTAGTAATAATTGCGTCATTGACCAAGTACCTTTAAAAGACTTTTTTTTTTTTTTTTTTTTTTTTTCACACTACTTATTAGATTGTTTTTCTCGATAACTTTATAATTGCTTTTTTGTTCGAGCTTTTCCAAAATATCAGACGAAAACCCTCTACTTTTTGATTTTTGCTTCAATCAGATGAAATAATGTTATTTTATTTAATTTATTCGTTGAATTAAGAAACTGATACAGGAAAAAATAGATAAATAAATAGTAGCAAAAGAATAACTGACTGAATAATGTATGTTTGAAACAAATTCAAAATCTAATATTTAAAGGAAGAAATTTTAGTTTGAAAAAAAAATCTCAATTTATTGGGAAGAAGTGAAAAATAAATAATATGGTGATGGAAGATCTGGGATGAATTCAGCTTTGTAGCAAACTTCTATGCATTAATTGCTGACTGTTTTATTGCCGAACTAATTAAGAGTAAACTATTCAAATTTTAGTGAAGAAGGGCAAACGAAGAAATATTAGCTTTAAAAGCATTTAAATTTTAAAATATCAAAATATTTAAATTTTAATATATTCAGATATTTAAAAAAATAATTTAAGAATTTAATTTTTCAAAATCTAATAATTTCAAGTTCAATAACTTCAGAGAAAAGAGGCGAAAATAGCGATACTTAGGGTATTTCAATTAATTTCATCCCTTTTACAAATTTTTCCAAATTTGTTCATGTTAGATTAGATATTTTTTAAAGCCCAAAGAGTTGTAAAATACAAATGATTTGGATCACTACGTTAGCTGCTAAGTGTTTCAGCAAAAAGGTGAATTGTTAGGGTTAGGTAAATTAATTTGTGAAATTAATTATTATTTAAGGAAACTAACAATTGAACTTTTTGCCGGAATTTTGCTTCTCAAAGAAATCGTTGTGTTCAATTTTGTGGATTTCAAAATAACACAACTAGAAAATCATATTGGTCGGAAGGTTAAAATTTTTATTTGTTTCCAAAAAAAAAGGGGGGTTTTTAATTAATAAGATACGTTGCGCATATTTTCGTAATAAAATACTTATAAAATCAAGGAAAAATGATGAAATGGAGCAGAACTATGATAAAGGCATTTGTTTTCCAACTTTTAATTCACTGAAACATTGAAATTTAAAAATCTCAAATATTCATTGATTCATTTAGCTTTCTAATGAAAAAAAAAAGCATATAATTTTACAAAATTAATACAAATGTAAAATAGATTAGGAGAAATGAAGTGAATGTGAAGATATTACTGAGCCGGAAAACACTTTCAAAAAGTATTATCATCAACAAACCTTATTCTTTTTCAAAACCATCTTTTCATTTTCTAAGATGTTTCAAAAAGATATAAACATGATGAATATGAAGGAAATTAGGAACGGATGGTAAAATTATTTGAATTATGAAGTTTTTCAAAAAGTTTGTCATCGCATTGATCGATGCTAGCATTGTTGCATTTGGGATTTAAATTTTGAAATACATAACTGTTTTTTAATTTGTTTAATTTATTATTTTTAAAATATGATTCTTCTTCGAACGAAAATTTAAATTTCTTTCTTTTTTCTTATTCTAAAGTGCCGAATATTTATAATTGCTGGAAGATTTTTTATAAGTGTTGCAGAATGTAAAGAATGATTACATAATTTTTAAGAAAGTTAGAAAGCCATCGCTATCAAAATTAACAAATTTTATTAAAAATTTGCAAAGAGTAAAATCACCAGTGGTTGAGGAAATGCAATAGTAATAATTTATTGAAACTTACTGAGATAATCAATTTGAGAATTCTGTTGATTAAAGCTCCTTTATCACAACCAGTATTTTGATTATACTAATGACTCTTTTTTTTTTTTTTGCTTATATTAAATAAAGCTATTTTCTCTTTCATTAAAAAAATCCCGGAAGAAATTATGTTTTAAAAGGAATACTTATATATATATATATATATAAATTATATATATATATAATATATATATATATATAAATTATATATATATATAAATTATATATATATATAAATTTAGATGAATTTAACTGATCGATAAGGATGTTTTTTCAGCAAAAGGTTATTAAGCAAGGAAAAATTTTCACCCAAAAAAAAAAAAAAAATTACGATTACTAACATATCAAAAATTGACAAAATAGAAAATTTTTTTTTTAATTTTATTTTATCGGTATAGGAATATTATGTAAGATTTTACGTACTACGACAAATATTATAAGCTGATAAATTATTATTATGCATACCATTTAAATGGTAGCAGAAAAATAATAAATATTATATAGAAGATAATTGGGGCGATACCTGATAAGAAAGATAATTACATTTTAGCATTATGCAAATCTCTTAGAAAAAGTATTTTGAAAGAATTTCTGTATCATTAAAATTAACATAAAAATGTATCTTGTATTAAATGTAAGACTATTATACATCATTTTATGTGTTCCTTCATAGTTATTTGAAACTAATTCAGAAATATTGCTTCTCTGACTTAAAAATGAATCAGGAACAGCAGAAACTGCTTACGAAGTCATATTTAGAGGAACTTTACAAAACACAGGACAGTTGAACGAACAATTATCAAAAGTTGACGCAAACAATCACCGAAGCTGAAAAGTTGTCGAAGAAGTTATTGCAACAACAATCTGCCGATTACTTGGCATTTGAAATAAATTCGAGAATGACAAAGCTTGACAAGTGAGGTACTGTAATAAATAATTGATAAGTAAAGTGAAATCACATCTTTTTCTCATTGCAAGCGACCTTATCAAAGTGCAACACAGGTGGGGAGTGAATCACTGATAACGACCATCTCACTGATTTCTAAGAAATGTAGAAATTTTTTTAAAACATGTATTAAAGATCACGATACGATCATTGTACCACAAAATTTTTTTATTCCAGAAAAAATCATTACTGTTAAAATTCTGCTTAAGAAAAATGTTGGATATACCACAAAGTAAAACAGCTTCAAAGAGTTCAACGACTAACGATAAGGCTTCAATTCTTTTGTTATGATGACATCTAATTCACCGAAGCTTCAGAACTAGGACCAATTGAGCTGTGCACTTACAGTCTATCCAGCACATGAATCTTAAACTTCAAGTTATTATCTTCAAATATTACAACAGTTTTTTTTTTTTTTTTCTGCAGATAAAATAATACTGAAACCAGAATGGTACGGAAAATTCATTCAAGCAGTGAATCGAATTCTGAAGCAGAAAATTTTTGTGACAAGAATAAACGAACCACTTATTTGTTTATTTCTTTGCTGATAAGAAGATAATTATCATGCTTCATTTTCGGTTAATAAAAAGCTGTTTAATTTGATTAGAATGATTGTATAATTTGTAGACTCAAGCAGTATTATGTTTGGTCTAAATTTCATGAAGAATATGCTGACAAATTGGGCGGAATTTTTTTCGAAATTATAAGAAACATATCATTTTGGCATTTCTTAAATTGACATGTCTATTTTTTGATGTTACTTCCGGCCCGTTACTTTTGGTACAAATTTTTGTGGCATTTAGGTATTCAATTGTTAACTTGATAAAATAATTCAGCAAAACAGATGTTCCTTTTTCTCTTTTATTTTTTTTATTTTTTATTTTAACGCCATACTATTCAATTTAATCTGGATGGAGGAGAGAGGGACAATTTTTAAACTTTTTCACTATACTTCATCTGCAACAAGCATCATACACTATAATTCCAATTTGCATAAAAATTCAATTATTTGCAAGTATTACATAAGACTTCTTGCAATCAATATATCCGATTCAATCAGCGATAATCATGAAACATTTCACTGAAATATCTTTCCATCATAAATATAGCAAGCTTTATAGAAGACAACAACGATTCACTGTCCAACAAATGACTGTTCTAATTTACATCCAGTATGAGAACAAATTTCGACAACTCTTTTTTCTCGAACAAGCACACTAATCATCTGATTGAATGAATAGCTTTAGACATCATTGAACACGGATAGAAATATTTCTGCTTCAAAATTCCATCACATACATGATACTATACAATTAAAATCTCATAACACAATCAATTCTAGATCATTTGTACAAAAAAAAAAAATTCCTAATTAATCTTACAAAATTAATCTCGGTTTTTTTTAAAACAGTTTTCCTATCTTCAGTTCAGTCAAACTAATTAACTTTTTATGGCCACTAACATAAACTAAAATACGACTGAAAAAAGACGAACTGCAATAAGGAAAAAATACATCTGAAAGTGGTACTACAACAAGGACTTTTTTTATTCATAGGACAAAACATTGTTATTAGACGACAGTGTAAATAATATAATAATACTATAGCAGTGGGTAATAATTTAAAAATTAGAATAAAGCAATACTGCAAAGTGCTCTGATTAAAATAAAAATGTAGAAAACAACCTAGTAGATGTTAGACTGTAATGCGCACTGAAGTAGTAATGTTAGGTTAGAATGAAGCAATGTCGAAGTTAGGCTGTGAAGTGCAAATTAGACAATAACGAAATTAAACCGTTAATATGCAGCTTGGACAGTAACGGCTGTAAGGTGCATTTTAGATAGTAATGAGTTCAGCCAACAATTTACCTTAAACAATAATGAAGCTACAATAGGACGTGATGTAGCTTTATCTCGTACAATGACGATGCAATAGCATGATGCACTCTGCCTATACCTCAAACAATAAAAATGCCATAACATGACAGATGGTTGTGTCTCAAACAATAACGATGTTACAAAATGATACATTCTGGACAGTAAGGATGTTAGAAATGCAGCTTTTTATATGACAGGCAAATCAGACATCAATGCATTCTTAAGTCATAACAATAATTCAACTTTCACAATAACGATTCAGAAATATGACACTGTCTGATTTCTCACTAATAATGTTAGACAAATAGATGTTAGCTAAAGAATAACGATGTGAGATAGAAATTTACCGTGGACAGTAAAGGTGGAAGGAAAGTATGTACACTCTTGCTAAATGAGGTCTAATTAGAAAAAATGCATTTGTTCGCTAATAAAGATCTAGGATAAAAAAGTGCTTCTGGAACAATACCGATGTTAGACCATGATTCACTGTAATTAGACAACAGTAATGAAAAATGAAAGCGCACCTTCCCATGATAACAATGTTTTATTATCGTAGAACTTGCTGGATAGTGATGTCACTTGATTTATCAGTTATTTTGCTGCTGCTAAAATTAGAAATAATTATTAAGGTTTATCAAAATTAGAAATGATACATATCTAGTAAATTTTGGAAAGCAATTAGTTTACAAAGGAAAATTTCAACGATCACTCTATCCAGAAAAAGCGAATATTAACAGACCTAAACAGTGCTGTGATGAAAATAAGAAAATCCTATTTTGTAGATAATATTTCCCGTCGTATGAGCAGGTGTTTGCAAGCTTTTTGCATTTTTTCCTTCGAAAAAATAACTTTTGAATCTTTAAAATGATGTGCCACTGTAGTTTGGTGCAAGTATTAATCCTTCGCCGTCAAACGTGCTTCTATTTGTTTATTTTTCTCTTTTTTTCCTCGCACTTTCAAATACAATAAAATATCTGTTGGATTTTTATTCACAATTTGTCAAAGTTGCAATTTTTAAAATTTTAGTTTTTGCTGTTTTCGGAATAAATTGGGAATTAACAGTATTCAGGCAATTATTCTTTCTATATTCAGTTATTTTATTCAATGAAAAGATAACGTAACGTATTTTTCACTTAAACAGCACATCTAGAAAGTTATTAAAGCATTTTATTATGATTTGTTTCCGATTTCAGGTAAACGCATATCTCATTAAAATGCTATTTCAATATGGTAATATCGTTATTTGGGTTCTTTTTTTCCAACCATTTATTATCCTATGTGATTTTTCTGTTTATTTCACTGCTAAAATTACCGTAACGATTTAAATTTAGTATTTCAATACAAATATATATTTGTAGAATTATATATATATAAATTCTTTATATCGTGGAATTTTCTCTCCTACATAAACAAACTTAATATTAATTGGAAATAAATGTTTACTCTCTTTCTTTCTGAAAATGATTACTTTTTATTCTCCTTCATTTTTTTTTTTTTTTTTTCATTTTTTCCTTCCTTTTCCTTGTTACTCTTTTTAAACTAGATTTAATAATTTTATTATATACAAAAGAAAATTTGTAAGATTTATTACTTCAATTCAGTCCATCTCTATGCACGATTATTAATAATTAATATTTAAGGATAAATAAACGGAAAAAAAAAAAGTAAACTCCTGATTAAAAATAACGTGGACAATTAAAAGGATAATAAAATGTTACTACATTTGTTTAATAAATCAAAAGTTTTAAGCAAAACAAAGCATCACATGTTATGCAGAGTGATACATTTAGATTTAGTAGCACAATGTTAGCTTTAGATGAATCAAAATTTAAGATGAAAGCAAAGATGGGTTTAAAAGATAAAAATGAGAATTGGTTATGAAGTTGTCGCATTTTATGTCATTTTTATGCTACGTCATCAACCGGTAATAATAAGTCTTTTTTTTTTTTTTCTTAAATTTCTTGACCTTTTATCTGATGATGACTGATTAAGAATGATTGCTTACTGAATATTATTTTCGTTTATTTTATGTTAATTTTTTGGTCTTCTAAATTTTGAAATTAATCTTTGCCAATATTCCGAAAACAAACAATTCGAATGAATTATTTATTATTTTTTTGTCACAAATCTCAAATCACTAATTTCTCTGATTTAATTAGATGCGATTATGTTAAAGTAAAATATTTGAAGTAACAATAAAAAAAAAAAGAAAAAAAGAAGAAAAAACAATGTTATTTTTAACAACTTAAAATTGTCGCGCAACAAATTTAAATCAATAAGAAAGAATGGTAGAAGCATAATAATTATCAGTTTTGAAGAAGTAAAAAAAATTTTAAATAGTTGTAAGCAGTAATATTTGTTACATCACAACAATAAGAGATACTAGTTTTCAGCTAAATATTATTTGTTATATTCTATTTTTTGTCCTATTTCACTATATTTGTCCAAAACTATCAAATTAGTAATAGTAGCATTTTCTATCTTTTGCTTAATTTAGCATTGTTGATCGTTTACTTTGCTATATTATTTATTCGTGATAATAGCTTGATTTATATTTGTTTTTTATTTTTTTTTATTTTTTTTCTTCATTCATTCATAAGACTTCACTCTACAAGTTGGTTCATCTGATATTTAATTATCCTTAAACAGCTACTGTATGCTATCACTGATAAATTACAAATCGTCACTTTTATGAAAAATTCTTTTTTTTTGGTCAAGATAATTATTTCATTTCAGATTTTCCATGATTTGCGGTTCTTCAAGTCTGTATTTCTAATTTGTTTAACTCGGCAACTTTTTATTTTTTAAAATAGAAGAAACTTGAATAATGCAACTTTTTCTACTATATAATTTAAATTATAAGCAGACAGATAGTTACATATTTCCTTCAGGTTGCACGTTTTCCTTCACATTTCACGTCTTCTTCCCAATTTGCACGTTTTCTTTCAGATCACACGTTTTTTTTTTTTTTTTTTTTTTTTTTNGTTTTTTTTTTTTCACATTACGCTTTTTGCAATCCTGCATGCATTTTGCAATCTCTTTTTTTTTTTTTTTTCATTTACTTTTCTTTAATTGTTATGTGCTAACAAATAATTACTTGTTTCGGATGAAATGACTGTTACTAAATGAAGTTAAATACAAATTTCTATCTGATCGTTTACATTTCTCGTCATGTCATTTGTATTCGTAATTCCCTCGGCAACTATAACTCTTTTCTCATTCTTTTCAATGCTCATCTCTTTCATAACCTCCTCCCTTCTTCTTTTTTTTTTTCTTTTTTTTTTTTTTTTTTTTTTTNATAGCATCATATTCTTCAATATCTTTTATATAATTTTTTTTGGTTCTGAAAGCATCGAAGCCAAGAAGCATTCTGAAATTATCTCTTCCATCAAATCACTCAGTCTACCTTCTTTTTCTAATGAATAAATGAATTGTCAGTTATACATAGTCTGGATAATAATTCAGAAGTTTTCTTGCTTTTATTAATTGAATTAAGTTTTCATGACATATACTTGCTCATCGATTCATTCTTTTTCATAGTGCTGAAATTTTTACATGCAAAATAATCTTAAACTTTTTTCCTCAGTATTTTTTCCTTAATTCCTGTAGATTTAATATTTTTCGATATTTTTCTCGTCAAAAAATATGGCGATTTTTGCTGTCGCTAAATGTTATAATTTGTTGCATTTTCCTAACTTGTCAATATTATTGTTGTCATTATTATTTCGTTGCACTGACTAGTGAATATATTACTCGATATTTCTGAAGTTATTATGCCTAATGATTTTTCAGATAATTAGAGGTAATTATAAAAGTACAAAGTTTATTATAGCCTTAATTTCTACCATCAAATTTATATAGCCATCATTTTCCATTCAGTTTAACATCAATAATTTTTTTTTTTGTTGTAAGCTATTAAAAGGTTTTTTTTTTCTCTCTTTATAGCATTTGTGATATTACAGTGAGCTATTTTTCTTGTCTCACTAATATAATTAAGCATTACGAGATTTCAAAGCATATGTAACCAGAGGTTGCTAAATTCTTTTTTTCTGTACTGAAAAAAAAAAAAAGTTAAAAAAGTCTAATCTTTTATATTCTTACAAATATACTCCAAATGAAAATAAAATATTCATTGGATCGTGTAAAAAATCGATATAAATTGTTATTTTCAATAATAATTTGCAGTGTATATTTGGCTTATTTGCTAAACTAGTATAAAGAGTTATCAAAAAAAAAACTCGATAGCTCGATAGTCTATATAAGCGTTTGATAAATTTTAGTATGTGATAATCAATGAAATATGAGAAGTTGTCATCTTGTCAAATAAACCAATATTATTCCCAGATTAGATTTAAAACAAAAAAAAGGGAAAAGATATTTTTTTAGGGTAGCTGTTTGCCTCGATTTGTTCAAATTTTTTTAATGAAATTTAATTTTTACAAATACTGAAAGACTCTTAATTGCATAACTTGATAAGTTTCAATGTGTTCTGCCTTTACTTTCTGCGTTTTTTTGTTGTTTTTTTTTTTTATTACAAATGAAATTTTAAACTTTTTTGTTAGCACTATGTTTTCAAGTTTCTTCTACTTGTTAAAACATTTCAGTTTCGAGTGGAATAATTTATCCTATAATTATAATGAAATGATACATTTTAATTAAAAAATTGAACTATTCTAATCAAACGTTATTGTTATTAGGTTTCTAATTTAATTAGTTGTGCTCTTTCAGTTTTCCTCTTTTTTCTTACTGTAACCCTCGTGTGGGTAAAACATTTGGGCTTTTCGTACGTCGGTATAAATGTGCTAGCTTTTGATAAATTGCTAAATTTTTGCTCTTCTTAACTGTTCAAAGGAAGATAGACGTCAAAAATCGAAATAAAAAGAAAAAAAGTTCAGAACGTATCACACTAGTTCGTTAACTGAACAGATTTCAAAATCTTAAATTATTTTTTTCGAAATTTTTTGGGTTATTAGAAATATAAAAATGAATATATATGCTCGAGGAAATATTTACTTATTTTATCTTTTCATTTATTGATTTCCACAAAACAGTCATGCGCTATGCACAATTTCATAGATATAAAAGAAAGAACTGAATGGCTTAGTTAAAATTATTTTATTTACTTTTGCATAATTTTGGCCAAAATTTTGGGTGTCTGAAGAGATGTTTCTTTTTTCTAATTAAATGTATACGCAAACAAATTTAATTATAGAAACTCTTTTCAATTTTTTAGGATTCAGATTTTACTGTAGTTAACAATAAGAGAATTGGCCAAACGTTAATATTTATACATTACAGTACTTCAAATATTTTCATGCATTGAGAAAGCAAAATAATGAACTTAAAGAAAGGAACATAAAAATAACACTGTTTGAAGTGAAATTTTTAGCTCAAAAATGCTAGTAAATATTATTCTAAATTAAGTGAGGTAAAAATAAGTAGTATCATTCTGTATTGAACGAGTATTCATTCAACTCAAAATGTAAAGATCCCAATGCTTGTTATTAATATTTCAAGTCGGAACAAAATCATTGTTTTAAATGCGTTGTTAAAAATTTTTAAAAGTTTAAATATATATATAATTTTGAGTCAAGACGCTTGTTTTCAAAAAAAAAAAAAGACTTAAATAATAAAACAGTCAATTAAATGCGCAAAATTATATGTCGACTTAAATTTGGCCAACCGGAATTTATGCTATCTTCCATTACAGAACTTTTATTATATATTTTAGACCTACTTTTTCTTTTTTCGACACTCAGCTATCTTTTCGATCCAGGAAAATTTTATCATTTTCATAAATTCATTTTAAATTTAAGTTTTAATAAAAACTATTAAAAAATTGGGAAGTTAAATGGAAACTTCTAAATTAAACTCCACAATTTTTTAGTTTAAAAAAATGTGCATATTTTTTCCAATATTCAATGTTTCATACCACTGCCATTTTAATCGTTGCTTTGTCCAATGCTAAACTGCATGCAACATTTCCATGTTCGTAACTTTAAAGCTTTAAATAAATTTTTTTTCTATTTTTTTTTTCTTTTTTTTTTTTGTTTCAGTAGGCTGTTTTTCAATAGCTAGATTTGTTTTGTTTTTTGTTTTTGGCTTTGTCTGATATATCCATGAAGGAGAGAAATCATTTATTTAGTGAGTGCTGCTTAGAAAATTCATTCATCTTCCACTCTTTTTTTTAAATAAATTTGGTGATTTTAATTAAGTTTTGGTTATCGTTTAGATCATTAGAGTAGTTTTTCGTTCTTCTTCTTCTCCTCCTCCCTTCTTTCAGTAATCCCCAGTGGATACCTTGAAGATATCCGTTTTCTATCTGGATATCTAATAGTTTCAAACTTAATTCTACACATTGAAGGGCTTTTAATTGCGTGACTTCATTAACTTAGTTCTCTCCTTTTATATTCCATTTCTTTTTTTATTTTTAATTTTTTTTTCACTTTTTATCTTATTGTATTTCGAAGAAAGTCTTAAACATTTAGCCGTTATGCTTACAACTTTCTTCCAGTTGCTAAAGCATTCAAATGTCAATGAATTGGTTTCTTTTATAATTTTAATGATCAGTGGCGTCTTCACGATTGCTATTTCATCAGGGATTTAAATTGGCTATTTGCTTTCCTTCGAATTCATTTAGGATCGAACCATTATTTAATCAGCAATCAGCATTCTGCACTCGTCATGTATTTAAATTATCCAAGTTTTCTTGTGTCAGTATGAAACGGAAATTAGCCTTAGATTGATAAATTGCTGAGCTTTGCTAATTTTTTCTCGTTTAACTATTTAAACAAAATAAATACAATGAAAATATTAGATTAACTGAACAAACACAACTAAAAAATTAAGATTATTTCCAATTTAAAATGAATTTTCACGTGTTATTACCAAAATACTAAATGCCATATTAGTTATAGAGATGTTTCAGTTATTTTTCTATAGTTGCTACACAGTAATACAATGATAGATACATAAATATATACATATACCTATATTCTCATGCGTACAAGTCAAATTTTCGAAATTTTGATTCTTTAATTTCCGACAGCCTAAAATTGACTACTATTTATTCACTTAAGGTAATATGTGGTTTATTTATATTTTTCGAACAAGGTGGAATCGTAAAGCTCAACAGTGGATTTCATGTTTCAATCACTTTTCATTTCAATCATTGAAATTCACTGAAGCGTCAAATTTTTCAATTTTTGGTTTTTCAGTAAATTATATATATCTTTCATATGAAAATTTCATCGCAACATTAATAATTTATTATTAGCATAGTCGCATATGTTACAGAAAATTAAAACCAGTTCAAATTTAGCTTCCATTCCTGTTATCTCTGCTTATACTGCTGTTATCACCGTGCAGAGGTTCGGATAACTACGATGCTTGTGTTTTCGTACTTTTGAATTGTCTTTTTTTTCGAAAGAATCGTAAATTCCCCTTCATTAACAGCATCACTATTCACTTTCACGTTCTAATTTTCTCGAATACCAGTTGACACATTCTAAAAATAATGCGTTTCTAGAATTTATCGTTAAGTTTCAATAGTTTCAATTTTTTTCATTTATCAGTTAGGCTAAAAGGTTGTCTTTTTAAATAATACTGCAACATTTATCTTCAACCGAACCAATTAATCATTTATTTATATTTTGCTTTATTGAAAAATTCCTTTTGTTCTTCCCATCTTTGACCTCCCCTCTGCTTCCCTGCTTAATGTTGAAAATCATTGAAGAACGTGGAGCAAGTAATTTGAAAGAAAGAATTAATATCCCTCATATTTGAAAAAAAAAAAAAAATTCTTTAAACAGGTTCAATTTTCATTAAACGAACTCCTGCTGCTCATCATAAATCACATTTTCATCCGACCATTTGAATCGGATGATAAAAAAGAAATAAAAATAACACATAAACACATTAAGAAATTACAATATTTAAATTGTATTTTCTAATTCAGTAAATTTCATTCGTGTAAAATTAAAACAAGAGGAACTGTAAAGTCGTATAAATAAACTTTGCCAATGGAAGCATAAATTGTGATTTGTTACTTATAAAAAAGATTCTTGCCATGATGACATAGCAATCTGATGAGGAATGGTATTTGAAATTCGCACGGGAATATTCGTAAAATTATTGTTCAAAAAAGAAAAGGTTCTAAATGTATACACACACAAATAATATATATATATATATAAGTTCAAGTTAAATACATTGTACATAATATGTGTTAAACTTGAACTTGTAAAAAAATATATATGTACTACTTGAAAGTGATGAAAAATAATAAAACAATAAACTTTTTACCAAATATTTTTGCAAGTTCGATTGAGCACTCATCAAATATTTTAGTGGTTTTAGTAACTTTAAATTGAACAGTTAAGTTAATAGTCCAATAAATAACAAATCAGAAAACGATTTTTTATCTTTTAACAATTCGATATCAACAATGAATCCATTCACCACTGATCACTCTTCAGTTTTCTTGCTCTTTTTTTTTTTTTTTTTTTCTACTAAAAAACATTGTTATAAGCACTAATGCAAAAATACTTAAATTCTATATTTTGCATGGTAATAAGGAAAACTTCTTTTCATTTTTGATTTTCGAAAAGGCATTTTCGTTTTTTCAAGATGTTCATGTCATTGATAAACGTTAGCTTATTTCATACTTACATTTTTATCTATTCGAAGGCTTTATTTCGTCCCGTAACTACCGCCTCCTAATCTTCGTATTTTTTTTCCTTTTTTTTTTTTTTTTTTTTTTTTTTTTTTTTTTTTTTTTTNNNTTTTTTTTTTTGTAATCTTAACAAATTTTACTATTAGCTTACTTTTTGTTTTCATTATCTAAACTACTAACTTCCTCGTCTTCCTTTTATTATTTTAACAAATCTCATTATTAAACTAATATCACTTTCCTTCCATTATGTGAATCGATTTCACTATTAACTTAGTATGAAACTTTTGTTTATTATTTTGATAAATTAGATACATTCTGTTATTGTTTGACAATTTAAATTAACTTATCTTTCTCTTATTATCCCAACAAAGTTTATTATTAGTTTAGTATTTCTTTTTATTAATCGCAACAAATTTCATTATTAATTTATTTTATTAACTTGAGTATTTTTAAACTCTCAAAGTTTCTAAAAATTATCTAACATATCATCTAGACCGTCAATGAATTTCAAAATTTTAATCAATTCAAATTTTGACATCGAATTTACAGGTATCCTAGGAAGCAGATATAGCGAACGAATTGTTATTATTATTATTTACGGATGGGAAAAGGGATCCAGCCATTAAAGGACCGACTACATGTGGTATGTCTAAATCCGGAATCCGGAACTCGTAGAATTTTATTTACTGCAGTGAAACAAAATTACTGTGGTCTTATCATTATTAATTTTCATTGCATTATTTTTTCAAAGCAAATAGATGATGTTCTATTAAGTTTTAAATTTATTAAATTTCATGTTTTTTTGCGCTCTTCATGAAATCTTTCTAATTCTAGCTATCATATTATTTCCATCAAATTAAAAATTGCTATTCAACATTTTTGACTAAATTATATTTAACTGTATAGATATGTATAATATGTATGACATTAAGACGATTCAGTTACTTTTTATTTGAACAAGCCTGAACTTAATCACTCTTGTCATGGTTTATTTATATCTCCTATCAATTGCTGATAATGCTAGAGCTTGTTGGAAAATTTCGTGACTGATAAATTGTAGAATAATTTCGTCAACTGTGTTCGACCGGAAACATGGTAATTTTGATAATCATGATAGTCGTGCTCTTATCATGCTATATTTGTTATGCTTTTATGAGTCCTTTTTTTTTCATTTTTGATTGATAAATAGAATTAACTAATCATTAACTACTTAAAACCAAATTTTATCATAGATATCAGATGGGAAATTTTGTTAATTTGTTTTGCATTCATGAAAAGAAATATTTATAAAGTAGTCGGTAACAAGAAAAATTGCTTGCTCTTAAATGGAATATTGAAAGCAATTCCATAGCATCGATCCTTAGAGAAAATTCATCATACCAGTAATACAACTATAATTCGCGATAACGAAATCCTTTGAAAGCGAACTAATGTTTTTCTTAGGCTTACCCGAATTAAATTGGCGTTTTGGCCATTAGGGACGTAAATTAAGTGTAAACAATAAGCAACAACAAATTTTGTTAACTATTCAACTGGTCTAAACGAATATAATTATGTCTTATCTACTGAAGATGATCTGACAATATATAATTATTTCTTCTACTCTAAAATAGTTCCATTTTACAAATACTTTAACAATCAGTAAATATGTTTTTCAATTATATACTTTTACTTTCGTCAGTTAAATCAATGGTTTAAAATGTTGCTTTATTGATTTTATTTTTACTTTTTTTCCTGATTTTATTTTGTTCCTTCCCATTTAATTTTATTTAATTGTCATTTAAATGTAATTATCACACAATATCCTGTGCTTTACGAGTGTTTTTTATTTTTTTGGCTGGACTGTTAAAAAAAAAAAAAAAAAATATAAAGAATTAATTGCTCAAAAAAGTTTGCATCGAGGAGAAATTACTCGATGCCGAATTTTCCCCAGCAAACTTATTAGCATTCATTTGTGAATGGTTCACGAGTTCTGAATTGCAAATTAATACAATATCTTCACAATTATTTGTTGAAATTTCTCGAGCATCCTTCTACTTTCAGTTGAAAAGAAGCTTTAAATTTTGAAAAACAGTCGGCAATTGAATTATTTTCAGTCACGGGCAACTGTTTTTCTTATGTAGAAGCTTTACAAATATTCCCATTCATTATCGTTTTCTTTAAAGCTATCGGTAAATAGATTGAACCAATTTGGATGAAAACAAACACAATCTATCAAATATTTATGTTGTTAAAAAAAAAAAAAAAAAAGCAAATTTATTATGGAAAGGCATCGTAATCAGTATTACTGTAACCTATACTTCTAGATGCTAACAAGCAAAATAATCAATAATCAAATTTTTGAAAATGCTAAAAATCATCACATTTATTTCGATAAATCGCTCCAACAACTAAATCATTTTCTAATCCTTTTCCAAAGGATTTCTTTATATCTCCCGACGAAAGAAGAGGAAATTGCTACTTCTAAAATCTGAAATTTTGTGTTTGCGAAATGGAAAAAGTGATAAATGATGCAGTCGTTATTCTAAAAAGCTATTATTGCTATTATCATCAATTTTATTACGTTATTTTCGAAGCTATCATCCTGAAAAGTAATGATAATAATTGTTGCTACTGCTAATATTATTATTTCTTTTCTTTTTCTTTTTCTTTTTTTTCTTTTCTTTTTTTAAGTAATTCAATTTCATTAAATAAATAACAGAACAGAATAAAAAGAAAAAAAAATTAAGAAATTTTTCATTTTAGATAGCACCGTACCTACTCCACTTGGCGTTAGTTGTTGCCGTTGCCGTTTATGTTTTTGCTGGCGCATTAGCAATTCGACAACTTGAAGCAATTGCTATTAATCGGAATTCATCGGTTCAACTTTGATGTGTTAAAATTGAATTTTCAAATATAATTTACAATAGTATTTAGTCTAAAATTTTGTTTTATTTTATTTCTTCCTCACTTCTTTTTTTTTTTTTTTTTTTTTTTTTTTTTTTTTTTTTTTTTTTTTTTTCGCCTAACTTTAAATGAATGAAAATAATGCAGTTCATTTCAATTTAATTATCAATTATTTTTACAGAAATTAATCAGCAGTGGTAATTTATATCCTGACGATGATAAACGAAGTAGAGCTGGCCTTACTGATCAAAATAAAGATGATCAATGTATGTTTCAAATTGCAATCCATTTTTATTGTCTTACATATTTAATATCAAATCGATTTGAAATAAATTTAAAGTCGAAAATAAAAAAAGAAATTGGGTAGTCAAGTATTTTTAATCTTAAAATAAAATACTTCCAATAGCTTAAGTACCTACATATTTAGATATGAGTTGTCAAAGAATAAAATTTTTAGTTTTTTAATAATGCAAATAACTTTTGATGTATAATAAATTTAACAGTGAAAAACTCTAAAAATATATATTAATTATCTGCAAAAAGAATCTTAGAAAATATAATGAAGGAGAGGAAAGGAAAAGTTTAAAGAGAAATGCACTTTTTATATAACGAAATATGTTTCATCAATTGGATTTATCGTGAATTTAAAAAACAAAACAAAATTTGCGCATAGTTCCAATTCCCCAAACAATTTTTTTTAGCTTGGAAAATCACAATTTTTGATGATGTATTGGTTGAAGTTAGATGAGAAAGTGCATTTTACGTTGATTTCAAATTTTTAGTTGAGAGCGAGAGATAAAAAGAGGAAGGAAAGTGCAAGAGAGATATAAATGTAAAATAGGTTTCTAATTTCAAAATAACAAATTGTGTCATTGCAAATTGTTAGATCTCAATAAATCAATATATCATTTCCAGATTTTTGATTGAAAATTTTCTAATAAAAGAAAAAAATTTATATATGATTTTCTGTAAGAAAGAAAACGACAAAATTTGCTTTTTTTTTGTTGGATAAAAATTACATAATGATTAAAAAGTGAATTTTTTTTTTGAATTTTGGAATGATTATGATATGTGAAATGTTCAGTGCGACCAAAAATGGAATGTATGATTGAAATGTTAAAACAAAAGAGTAGTGTTAGAATGTGTGAAGAAGGACACCTGGATGAGTTAACTGATGATGTTTACAACAGTTGCTTTCAAGAACAAATTTATGAAATTCGAAATGAAAAAATTTCACGAGCTACCGGCTAGTTTTTCTTTCTTTTTCTTTCTAACACTTCTGGAATTCTTCGATAACTTCCTCCAAATCATCAGATAAAATGATAAATTACAGCGATCAGAGACATATCTAAATTTTGAATTTCATTTAAAATTGCATTTTCGTATATTTCATTGCAGGATGATTAAATTTTAATTCTTTGTAATCACTTGATTTAATGAGGAAAATTCCATCGTAATCTTCGAAATCCAAAATTTACTTATTTAGGCATTAAATTTCGTAAAATCGAGTTTCAAATCTAAATTTATTGAAGATGCCGGTAGCACAAACGAAGCTGACGACTATTTTTACTGGTCCTTAATGGATTCTATTGTTTTCTGCTTTACTGTTATAACAACAATTGGTATGTTTTCTAGTGGAACTAAAAAAAATGTCACTCTCGATTTGAAAAATTCAAAGCTTTAAAATTAAGTTGAATAAAAATGTTTTTTCACTTCGAATCTTTTAAAATAATATACCTTTTAAAATAGGTATTTTTAGGATATGGAAATGTGGCACCGAAAACGATGGAAGGAAGACTTTTTGTCATAGCATATGGTGTCCTTGGTATACCATTTACAATGCTCGCCATTGCTAGTTTGGGTAAATTTCTGGCCGAAATTTTAAAAGGAATTACGCAATTAGGAACTCGTTTAATGAAGTAAGTTTTTGAAGAAAATTTTGTCCTTTTTTTCAAAATTATAATGGAAGTTTAGGGAAAGAAAAAACGGAGATATTAGACAATAAGCTTGGCTAAAAATGAAATGAAACTTTGAATGGTGAATATCGCCGTGAGTTTTTCGAATTTTTTTTTTTTTGCAAAAACAACAAAAATAGTTGAAATATAACAGGTGGGTAAGGAGGAAATTTAGTAATTTATATTACTATACTTTGTGGGAATTTTAAGCCTTAAAGTCTAAATTTTCCTGCCTTTCCATACATATTTCGGTTTATCTATAGGACTAGACAGAAATTATTTCAGAAAGCGGATCCGGAAAAGTCAGTCATTAAGAGTTTCATCAAAGGAAAAAAGAACTTTATGAGAAGTGCCTTTAGACATTTTAGAAATGAAATTAGTGTAATCGGATGAATTCTAGCTAAGCTGAGGAAGAATTATGGATTTCTAAGAACTTAAGATTTGCAGTGAAAATAGAGATAAGTTTCAAATCAGTGCAACTGATTTGCAACAAGGCAAAAGCTATTTGTTTTTCAAACATTTTATTGACTTCCCTAAGCAGAATTTGACGAATTAATTTTGTGTTTCATTTAACTTTTGCCCTTGGCCAAGAGTATTTAAGCTTATAATAATTGATATACAACTACCAACAATTTTACAGGACTGTTCTTTGTCGCAGTACCATACAAAAACAGTTCAGGGAGAAAGAAGCTCTAATCAGTGATTCGAAGAATGAAAATGACAAGCAAGTATGCACGGAAAAGCTTTTATAATTATATTATAACAAAAGAGTTATCAGATGTTCTTGAAAAACTTGAATAAATAAAAGGTGTAATAAGTAAACAGCCACTATAAAATTGCGTTACATTATCATATAGATAGAGATATAATTTTTGTTAACTAGCCAGAAAAAGAGTTTGAAGAATGAAATTAATTGCCCTTTGGAAGTAATGCTGAAAATGAAAGAATAAAATGAGCCTTTACAGAAAGTTTCCGATGAAGACGAAGAGCCAGATGGTTCCGAGGGAAAAAAGGTTAGAGAACATTAATCATTTATATATATATATATATATATATTTATATATATATAAAACAGTAGTAGCTGAATTTCTGTAAGAGCTAGAAACTAACATAAAATTTATAAATGATCATGTTCTTTGTTATCTTGCTAGCATATACCGAATCATTGGAATAATATTATATGATAGGAAAAAATGCAATGGATGGTGAAATTTCAGGCTATTTTTCCAATATCGCGTCATTAATTATGATGTTATTTTGATGATTTTAAAATCTAGCATCTTCTTTTTTCCTTTTGCAGGTGGAAAAATGGGGTGAAGCACTGGTACTAATAGTGGCCTTTTTCATTTACATCATAATTGGTTCAATAGTCATCGCAAGCTATGAACCGGAAATGGACTTCTTTGGAGCTATTTATTTCAATTTTGTATCACTAACAACAATCGGTTTGGGTGATCTGGTGCCTAAAAAGTAGCGACTTTTTTCTTTACTTTTCAAAATTACGAGAAAAAGTCATAGCAAAATTTGCTTTAAAAATGTTAAAATTGAAAACCACGCAATATCTTAAAAAAATTGAAAACCACGCAATAGAAATTCTTCTTCGTATTGTTGCCATCGTGCAACATTAAAATGGGGAAAATTATGCGTGAATCGCTTATCCGGTTGACAGATGGGTAACAGAGAGATACGATATTTTGGATGCACAGACGATACCATAACTCTAAGATTTTGGCAGTTTGAACAATTCGGTGGCAAAAGAATTTAATAACTTTTAAATATTCACGAGAAACGAACTACAACTGCTGGAATTGTGGGATTATTCGAGAAAACAAATGAATTTTTTTCAGCGAAAAATATCTGGTATTAACACTGATTTACTCAGCAGTTGGTTTAGCACTGACAACTATCGCTATTGAAATTGCTGCTGAATATTTGAAAATGCTGCATTATTTCGGGCGTAAAATTGACAATGTTGCAAATGTACAAATTTGGTTTGGAGGCAAAAAGTAAGCCAACATATTACTTTCTTGTTTATTACATATAGAAATTTTAAATCATGTAAAGAATTTCTCGCATCATTCTGCTGCATCCTCAGCTCAATATTTTACACTTTTGAAAAACTGTCAGCATTACAAATATTAGTGATAATTTGGCGCGCACCAAGTCTCTACTTTTCTGTAGCACTCAACTAAAACAAGTAGGGCACTGATATTACACTAGAAAATCATCGACAAGTCAAAGACATCAAAGTTAAAGCTAATATAAGTCATGCTCCAAAAATATAAATCATGCTGCAGTTTGTAAATCGGAATTGCCCAATTGCCAAAATTTAAGATGGATTCCATAAATAGTAAACAGGAAATCCACTAAAAACAACGTTCCTTTTATTCCTTCTGAGTCTTCTTATAAAAACTTCCTTGCAGGCTTACAATGAAACAGCTAGTCCGAAATTTGGGTGATTATTTCGACCTACCAGTGAATGAAATTGCTGATCTAAACTTGGACGAATTTGTCAATGCGGCAATTAAAGTTGAAGCAGGTGAACTAGGTACTTTACGGGTAAGTTTGTCCATAAAATTGACACACTTATACACTCATGAGACCAAAATCTGTTAGAGCACTCCCATAGTTGGAAAACAATATCTAGGATGGATAATTTACAGTGTCCACGACCAATCACTGTCGACATTGAATCGATAATCTTCATGGATGCAGATGAATCGTACATGTAGTAGTAGTATGTAAGAAATCCATCAGTCGTTGTCGTCCTTGTGTTCAACACTCAAGGTTAAAAACTGAGCTGTTTATCAAAAAAAAAAAAAAAAAAGCATTTGGAAAAAGGAATTGTTTGATCTCGCTTGTATATAGTATGGACCAATAAATGTCTTTTATTTTCACAACTTAAACTATTAATAATGCTTCCTAAGATACAGTAAATTATAAGAAAGAAATCCAAAATTCACAAAAAAAAAAACAAAGGAAAAACATAGAAAAACTGGTGTGTTACAAGGAAACCCATAACGATACGGTAGTGCATGAAATCTTATGGATTTTTCTTCGAGAAAAAAAGCACATGAATCACCAGCTTCCTAAAGAGCAAGGAATTCATTGAATAAATAGAAAGACAAATACAGCAGAAAAACAACTGAACTTACAACAGAAATATAAACTAATATCGCTGTGTTTTACAACAAAGTAGAATAATTTCTATGCTACATATACAGTGAATAATTTTAATAATTGGACAAAAAGAAAAAGAAAACAACTGCCTGAAGTGAAAATAGAGATGAACAATGCTAAAAAGAATCAAGCTGAGATAGGAAAATGGATTGAATTTTCTGTAAATTAAGACCCAACTTCTTTCATGAAGATCATCGAAAAACATGCTGTGAACGCTGAATGCGAACAATCATTGGCTTGCGAAAATGGAAGAAAAGAAAAGTAAGGCGGCACTTTCAAATATTATTAATAGCTTTCCCACAGAATGCTTGCAAACTGGCTTCACGGAACGCTTCCGACAGTGTCTGAAAAATTATATTTATTCGAACCAAATAGATAGGAGATGAATTTTGCAAATCAAGTTCACATGAAACTTCGCAAAAATTAATAAAATAAAACTATTGCGTTCTACGTGCCATCATTTCCTTAAAATCCCAAAAAAGAAAAGTGATCTAAGAAGCTGAAAAACTGTGACAATCTCACGTCTCAGGTTACAAAATAATTTCGATAGTCAGGGATCTCTCAAGTTTACACTGTTAAAGATACCATCAAATCTTCCAGACATACCACATATTTCTTTCATATAAATTTGTAAATTATATTATCGAACCAAATATACGAAAATGTCACAGGAAAAAAAAAAAAAAAAAAAAGAAACAACTAACAGGATGTGGATGACAAACTCGAGCGATATCCTCACAAGAAGCTCCGTATTCCAACGCTAGTGTTGCCTCGGCAATCATTTCACCAGCATTCTGTAAGGATTTCACGAAAAACAGAATGGATGTAACTAACACCAACTTACACATTTCAGCAGTGCTTTAAAATTGGAAGATAGTGGTAAGACTACATTCGCGGTGAAAAAGACTAATCAAATTACAGTTTTCACATGAGTAGAAAAATCTTCTAAATCAAATGATAACCGCTGATGTTGTACAATATTTAAAGGGAAACTAAAATATGGACACTGAATGTTTCCTTATCCAGTTCCGAGAATTTTGAGTCAAACACGAAGATTCCGACAATGTGTGAGAAAAAAAATAAAAATAAACAAGCATACCGGCCCAATGATATGAGCTCCCAGTAATTTATCTGTTTCCTTGTCACCTAAAATCTTCACAAATCCTTCTACATCATTATTTGTTTTAGCTCGAGAATTTGCTGTGAATGGGAATTTGCCGATTTTGTACTGTACATTCTGAAAAATTATTTCATTCAAAATTCCAACAAATAAACTTATGAAAATGAGACATTTTAAAGGAATAGTAGATGGAGAAAGAACTAACTTCACTTTTTAATTGCTCTTCAGACTTCCCAACCCATGCAACTTCAGGATGGGTGTAAATAACTGACGGTATACAGTTGTAATCCAAGTGTGTTTGCCCACCTGCAATACCTTCAACGCACAAAATCCCTTCATCCTAAAATTTAGGAAATTATTAAATACTTCAGGTTATTTTTGTTAAGTTTTATGACAGAGGAAAATTTATTTGCAGTACTTGCCATATTATATTAACAATGATGGAATAAAAAAAGTTCGTTTTATTGATCGCAGAGTTTGTCAGTTGATCCGTATGCAGAAAGTATACTTCAAAACATATATATATATATATATATTAAACTTCTGCGGCTAGATACTATGGCAATCTGCATTAACGTGACTATCCTAAAAGTGAAAGACATCAAATCTTTGTCAAACTTACTTCCGCTTTATGTGCCAACATTGGGCCAGCAATCACATCACCGATTGCAAATATTGATGGGACGGAAGTCTGAAAACGTTCATTGACTGGCACACGTCCTTTTGAATCTAACTTTATCCCAACATTTTCGACTCCCAATCCTTCTGTGTATGGTCGTCGGCCAATCGCAACAAGGATAGTATCAGCTTCCAACTAAATTAAATTTTTTTTAGGTAATTATGGAACGAGATTGTTAAAAAAGATGGGTATGAATGCAATCAAATACCCAACTTGATATTTTTTAAATTAGTTCCTATCAAAATGTTATAACCCTCTTTATGAATATAAAAAAAGAAGTTCATATCTCGCACAATAAAACATAAGCTACAATGATTTACTTTCAAAATCCACGAATAACTCTTACGAACTTATGGACCAGTAGGAATTAAGAAACCAATTTTTCAAAAGAAACAAGCCATACCGTTTTCTGATTTCCATCTTTTGTACTTTCAACATTTATTTTAACCATTTTACCTTCTTTCTTCCCTCCTATTACTTTCGTATTCATCATGAATTTCATTCCTGAAATCACTTATGAGTCATTAATTCCAAAAGAAAAACTGCATAAATCTTTAAAAATTCAACAAGAAGTTCTTTTTGCGTAAAAAATAGGTATTGTTACCTTGTTTCGCAAGCGTTCGTTGGAAAAGTTTCGCAATTTCCATATCAATACCCATTCCACCAGCGTGTCCCAAAAACTCGATAACTGTGACCTCAGCTCCCAGTCGTTGCCACACACTTCCCTGGACAGAGTGAATTGAACTAGTCAATAAAAAGAGATTTTAATTTGGAAAACCAACTGGAACCTGGTAATCTTAATTTTAATACTCTCATGAAAACAAAATATTCACCAGTTCAGTACCGATGACACCTGCACCTATCACAATCATTTTTTCTGGTACCTTTTTCAACGATAATGCGCCTGTTGAAGAAACGATCTGAAATAGAGTTCTACATATATAACTGCAATTTAAAATCGACCAAACAAAGTACAGAAAAAATCAACACACTTAAAAACTGCCTATCGGTCGTAAACCAATTAATAGTATCACTCTACCACCAACAAATTGGCCATGGGTAGAGATGAGTAATTTAGCAAACCTATTCGAAGTACCTAACACAAACTACCATTCAATGTATAACACAGAAACATATTCGAAGGTTGACTGATAGCACGAAAAAAACATATCAAAGTATTATTAAAGTTTCTGTCAAAACACAACTGTATGGAAAAATTTGAAAGAGCACAAAAAACATTCTATGAGAAACCTCTTCTTCATTGATTGGAACAGCCGGAAAGGGAGTGACTTCGGAACCTGATGCAATGAGTATGTTACGCGTTACAATCTTTTCCTCGCCACCTCCAGCAAGTTTCACGGTGACCTAAAATGTTTAATTTTGATCTTTTGTATATTAATTAAAGAGAAATACAACATACTTCGTTCTCGCCTGTAATCGTCGCTATTCCATTGACTGGTGTCACTTTGTTCGCTTTAAACAACATTGCTATACCGCCAGTCAAAGCTTTCACTGATGCCGCTTTTGCTGCCATCATTTTTTCCAAATTCAGTTTTGGTTGAACTTCAACACCTAAAGTAAGGCAGTTAATATTTTTCGAATTACAAAGTATCAGTTTCGAAACTCACTGTAACAGTACTGAATCAATTTCATAAATTGCTGGCAAGGTAACCTTATTCCAAACAATATTCAAAAAAAAAAAAATTGAAACTAAATGTGAAGGTATAGAAAGCAGGATGAAAACAATACAATTTCTAGTACTATCAAATTGAAAGCTCCAGTTACAGTATGTTTTTTACTGCAAGAAAGAAAAATGAAATTTAAAAATGGGGACTTTATAATAATACTAACACCATATAAGTTCTACGTTAAAACGATAACCCAAGTATCATTATTTCCTTTTCCCGATATTTCTGTCCTCAAAATTCTCAAAACGAGAATTTTTACTATTAGTAAAAAACAAACTGGATACTGGAAAACAGGAACTAACCTCGACTGTTGAAATCACCATGTTTAGCCATATGATAATACAACGAATTATTCAACAAAGACTTCGACGGTATACATCCAACGTTCAAACAAGTACCACCTAATGTTGGACTCTTTTCAACACATACTGTTTTCATTCCAAGCTGAGCAGCTTTGATTGCTGCTACATAGCCACCTGGACCAGCTCCAATAACTACCAGATCAACATCTGAAACGATATCACTTTACTGGTTCCGATTTACTATTTTTACTCCATTCTCTTATCTTTCCTTTTAAAAACTGATACGACTGAGCCTGACCAAAAGAAAAACACAAACTTGGATTATTTGTGATCGAAAATTGAATTAATTCTAAATTTTTTAATAATAACAGTAAAACATGATTCATCATACTGAGAAGAGAAAATCTTATCATTAGTTCCATAAGATCGCGTATTAACAGTAAGAAACGGAGCCTTCTTTGAAAGTGCTCGAATAGCAATTTTTCGATAAAGCATTATAGCTGAAAATGATATACAATATGGGGACAAAATCTTCCCAAAAATACAATTATTGACGTAGCAAAAAAATAAAACGAAAGCCATGTAAGGTATTCAATACTGAACAAAAAAAAAGAAAAAAAATGACTCAAACATGGGAAGTTAAAGCATACAGCAAGTACTGGATTAAATATGCAATTTGAGATGATTCATGATCACCAATACTAATGAGAAAAATTTGTTATGCAAAAAGGAAGCAGTAGGATTTTCGAGAAGGTCGAGATATTGACTTTCCAGCTAATGACTGAATTGAAATCATTGGTAACCTATTACTATGAATTCTGGCAACCAATCAAGTCATTAACAGGAAGCTAACAATATGTGTCTCTCGTAACCGATACAGATAACAAAACTTGGAGATAGAGGACAAAAAAATCTCACTATATTCAACAAATTTCTTAATAAGAAGGAAAAAAAAAATTTTTTTTCATATCATAAACAAACATTGCTGCCATAAAAGAATGTAGAAATTCATTGGTTTATATTAAATGATTTAAGGAAAAACAAAGTCAAGTGAATGCATAAATTTTGCAAGAAAGACTGAATTTCTAGAAAAGAAACTGATACGAAAAAAAGTGAAAGGGGGATGGACATTCATAAGTAAGGAACTGTAGAAATATGAAGTCATTTTCTAACAGCAGTTGTTTGTTACACTTCAGTGAAGAAAAAAAAAAAAAAAAAAAAGAACATATTAAGAACTACTACACATTAGCTTCCCGTAAGAAAAAGCAGGAAATGATAATTTTAGGATATCTTCTTTACTGTGATGTATTCATCATTCAAGATATAACGGTTATGAGCGACCAATTGAAAATAAGGAAATGAATGCTAAAGTGTAGTGAATGAAATCTAAAACGTGTTGAATTCTTAAATCTAAGAAAAAAAAAAAAAAAAAACAACATGAGTTATTTGATCTTTAGTTATTGAAGGATGTGTTCAAATAAGCAGTAACAAAGCATTTACGCATACCGTATTCAACAAGTTGTAGGAAAACTATTTTATAATCTAATAAGAGCATGAAAAATTGTAGTTCAATAAGCATTTTGAAAAAAAAAAAAGAAATGATACTTCCAAAAGTGATCAGCAGAATCTTTTAACACACTTTCTTAGTGATTGCATAGCAATCTCAACTTTAGCGCTTTCTTGCAAACACTTTTTTCTCATAAAATGATAATTGATGATACTAAATGAAACATATGTTCTTACCCGAACCGCATGATGCACTTATCAATTAACATGGCATAAATACTAATCGGAATAACCCAATCTCGAGCATATTTTTCATTGTTCTAAGCTGTTACGTAAAAACCACACTGGAATCGTTAGAAAGCATCTACTTTTTAATTATTAATCAAACGTCCCGACTGGAATCATCTCTGCTTCGTATTTTAACTTAATATTGATCCTCACAAGAGAACAGTCTGTTCTAGTCTTTAGTTTCCCAAGCGTATAGAATGAAAAACAGAACTAGTTCGATAAAATGCTTCGCCTAATGTACCTTGCTGTTTTTTTTTTTTCTTTTTTTTAAATGTATCAACGAAATCCACTGATAAAATTTTAACTCCAATAAATTCCTTCGATATTCGCTGCTTTGCTATGTGTTTAATTTGTCAAACTCAAAGCTATTTTTTCATACGGTTGAGATTAAAAGTAGTATAAAACGAAGTTGAAAATACCAAAGTTATTAAACACCTTTGAAATGTTCAATATTTCATTAGATATTTCGAATAAAACAATTTTTTCAGAGCAAATTTTCTTCTTATTTTCTTCGTACTCCATTGTGCGACAAGGCAAAAAAGTGGACAGTAGCGCAAACTAGCTCTTACTTATTCAAGACAGGAAAAGATTTAAAAGGGTTCTGCAAACTTGAAACAGTAAGTTAAATTAAACAATTTACAAAAGAACAAAAAATAAAAAAAGAAATAATAATATGACCTTATAATTCCGGAGAAGAAGGGAAGGAGATGGGAGTAGTAAATCGAAACAACTCACGAAATGCTTCCAATGAAGTGAGAAGAACTATTCCATTCCAGAAAAGGAGAGGAAACTAGGAGCAATTAAAACATTTCCAAAAAACGATAAACCCAAATACTATTAGGTGGCAAACTGCTAGTTAATGATGACACTAACTAAACTATCAGGTGACCGCTTTCCTAATATTAATTGCAAAATTTCCACTGATAACTTTCATGGAATAAATTTTCAGCAAAAAAAAAAAAAAAAAAAAAAAGAATGACCTATACAGTTAAATTGAAAGATATTAGTTTATAGCCTCCAGTAACTATGCTTTAAAAAAAAAACAAACTTCAACTTATCTTCACAACCAAAAACTGCACATCATGAAACAACAAGAAAAACGATCGCTAAAAAAGTCGTAAAAACTCACAAAACGCAAGCAGAAGTTGTGAATCCTACTATAACATGCTAAGGATACGATAAAATGTATTTGTGCGTAAAAAGCGTCAATAATCTTTGATTTTGCCAAACATGAGAAACTGAGGGACAGAAAAGTAGCAGAAAAAAAGGAAAAAAAAAAAAGGACAAAAAACAGCATATCTCGGAAATATCCCCTAACCTATTCTGTTTCTGAACAATCCAGAACAGTAGTGCGGAACTACGGAATAAGTCGAGCAAGTGGGAAGGGTGATAGATGCGGAACTTAAGCATAAAGTTAATCTACTACTAAAATTCACGAGTACATAACAATGATATTCAGAAGTAGGCCAACCGGTGACGATGATATCTCGATATGAATCTGTGTTGTTGTCTTCATGAACAGACCGGAGGACCATCAAAAAAATGCGAGCTATTTTGCGTAGTTCAACCACTTACACGTAGCGTACTGTCCCACATGACTTGCCACTAATGGACACCACCTCGTACGACTTCGTATACACAAAGACCCCCTACCTGATCCATCACTTAAACGTATTGTCACACATGGTCTGATTTTTATCAAGTATCGTTGTGTATCTCTTCACTAGTTGACGTGCGAGATGCAAACAGCTGTTTCGTCTGTTGTACGCGCGCGTCTCATTCAAATGCAGTCTCTGTAGCGGAAGTTACGTACTTCCTCAATAGGGCAATAGAATTGTCTGATCCGTTCGCGTTCATCAGTACGTTATCGTATGATTGACTCAAAAGTGTTATCTCTTATCAGTCTTAACTCATCGATCATCCTTATCGTTGAAATCTTCTGCATTCATGTTCTGTCGTAGTATGTTGGTCGTGACGTAAGATTCCACCCTTATGCTATATCAAAACTAGGTTTTAGTCAAATTATTCTATGTTTTACAATTTTGCACTTTTTTCTCGAATATTCTTATCATAGCCTGCTCGTCATCATTTTTCACGTGTATCACACTTCACAGGAATGATTTGGCTGATATGTCCAAATTTTTGATTATAGTAAAAACTTGTATTCACTAATTTCACCAAAAGTAATTGTTAAATTCCCTTTTTTATCCTTTCAGTTTAAGACTTAGTGATGTAATTCGGATTTATTTTGATTCTACTATTCTTCGTTTTGGAACGTGCTAGAGCTGATTGTTTCAAAACCAGAGGCATATTATTGGAAATCTGTGGGTGCGCAGAACGGTTGAGGTTGAGGAGGTTTCTGAGTATAATCAGTTCTTATAGGATATTTAAGATATACTGGGTTACGCAAGTTTCATAAGAAGAATGAATCAGAAACCATAAAATGGTACTAATTTCAAATATATTCGTAGAATTATTGGAAATGGTACTTTCTTAAATATGTCCAAGTTAACAGTTTAGGATAGAAGGCTGCATTTTTCAATTCAGTATGCGATGGTGATATTTCTATTGATCGCAAAAGTTTTGTCTACCGAGTTCCTGAAAGTCTCAAGATATCGTTCAAATACTTGTGGATTTTAGGAGGATTAAATTGATGAGTAAGCAAGATGATTCGAAAACAACATCCTGCACGAATGACAATTTACAATCGAAATCTGCGAAATATAGATCCAAATGATGCTGGTGGTAACGGTGAGTAATAGTAATTTGGATATATTCCTTACTTATTAAGATCACTCTTTTTTTTTTGAAAGCATTGTTAAACATTTTACGATGGAGAGCTTTACAGTTCCCTTATGAGTTTTAACTTTCATCTCTAATTAAGAGAGAAATGCTGCGTTTTTTTTTTTTTTTTTTTACACAACTTATGCATATATAAGTGTGCTTACGTAGCGGCGATTCATTCCCCATTTCAGAACTGTAGAATTAAGCTAAAGAAGTCAGATTTTGTGAATAAATTTTGCACAGATATGTTGGCATTTTTTATCGAAAGAAAAAGATCTATATCACCAACTGAGTTAAGAACTGCATCAGGAAGTGGTGACAGATTCGAGAATTCACGACGTGGTGGTCGCCAGAAAAGTGGTCCAAAGCGAAGCAGTGTTGGGGCAAGAATGTCTAAGAGTGGTAATGATTTACTTTTATCATTATTATTTGTTATTATTATTAGCTATTATTATTATTATCAATTATTATTATTGTCTGTTAATTGTCATTACTGTCAATTAATAATGATTATTATTATTTATTGTTTATTATTTATTATTATTATTATTGTTATTATTATTATTTTGTTATTACTATTACTATTACTTTTACTTTTATTTTTGTTGTTATTATTATTATCATTTTCAGCAGGATTGGATTTTGCTCCATCTGGTGATATTGAAAATTTAATTTTTAAAGCAATTTCTAAATTTTTATGCGCTAAAATTCAGTTTCAGGTATTTCTCGACGCATTAGTCCTGTTTCGGATTACTAGGTTATCTAATTACGAGTCAGTTTTATTTTGTTCTCATAGTTATGGCTGAACTGTTTATTGATAGTTCCTTCTTTAGGTGCAACTGAGAACGGAAATTCGCGGGCAAAAAATCTTATGCCGTTTGGTCCACCTGTACCTGATGATATTTTGGATGATCTTTGCTTCCGATTCCTTATCAATATTCCTGACGACCAGGTGATTCATGTGCTTCTAATTCTCCTAATTCAGAATATTGAAATTTCTGGTTTTGGAATTTGTTTAAAAACAAAAATTGGGGGTTTGATTCGATCAAATCAATGTATTGCAGAAAAATGCTCCTGTTCGATTATGTTTTCAAATCGAGTTGGCACATTGGTTTTACATAGATTTTTATTGCAAAGGCAATAATGCAAATGTAAAATGTCCTGAAGTGAGCTTGAGGGATTTAGTCGGGTGAGTGAATTTACGCTATCTTTAGCATGTAATGGTAAAAGGAGTACCACAGAATCATAGAGATAGTTCCTTATTCTTAATCTTGACCTTAATTTTATTTAGACAGATATTCAATCATTGCGATTTTCTTGTTCAGTACACGGATAACGTCGATAAGGTAATTTAAAAGTGCCATTTTCAACTAACTCCTACGTTTTCGTTACCACTAATTTTTCAAATGATTATTGATGCTTCCACAATGTCATTTACTATTAATCCGCTACAGGTAATGGAGGAATGGCGTGTATATAAGTCTGGCGTTCCAACATACGGTGCTGCACTTTTGGATAGTTCAATGAATTATGTGCTTTTAGTGCAGGGATATTTCTCGAAGAACAGTTGGGGCTTTCCGAAGGGAAAAGTTTGTCACTTTCTACAAGCTTCAAATTTAATTATTTCAAGAGGTATAGAACTGCCTTGTGCCGAAGTAAATTTGTGTGGTTGGGTGTATGTTGTAGCGGTAGAGACTAGTGAAGTTATATGGGCGGAGGAGTACCCATATGTTTGAATAGTAGTACCCATAGTACCCACATGCATATGTTTGCCGAGTATTGTACATATGCATAAAATAGACTGGAAATAAAATAACATTGGGGTGTTTGAAATGTTAACCTCTCAATTATGTCAAAATCGCTCGGACATATTTTGCTATGAACGTAAAATGCATATTGAAAGACGGAATGAACTATTTAACCTTTGTTTGAGTGTCTGGTTTCATTTTAGTTCCCCTTAATTGGTTAAATGTTATTAATCGTTAATTTGGAAACGTTACTGCTTCTTCATGTCATATTTTTCGTGTCTTTCTTGGTAAAGGAAGGGTACTGATTGGCCCATCTTGAAATAAGTTAATCAGTGAAATGAATATTATATGTGGTATGTCTGATTCCATTAGCTATGAACAGGACGGTAGTCCGCAGTCTTGAAACAGTGAGCTATCAGTTGGATTGACTTGGAACCGTTACACTGCTCTTTGTTGTAAGTAGCGTAATCGTACCGCATATGGTGAAATTGGGTCTGATGTTGATTACTGATTTCTGGCATTAAAAGTCGAGGAGAAACTTCACTGAGAAGATAAATGGTTACTGATGCAGATTTCATAACATTTAGACAAGAAGTAGGAAGTAATGACTAGGAAAAGATTATGTTCGATTTGAACACGTGTACAAAGACGCTCACCTCGACGCGGGAAAACAACTTCATTTATGAGCTTTAGCTGATTACTGGCATTGATGACAGTTCCAAACAAAATTTTCTCTATGGATGTCAATTTCAGTCTAACAAAAATAATTTTGGGTAAGACTTTTCTTAGCGAACGCTTGGATTAGAATGATGGAGCACAAAGAATATAAATTTTAGTCAATATAGAACTAGTGATTTTTTCAGTACACATTGAAATAGAATCAGCGAGTGAAAAGAATTCTTGTCGCTAAAATATTGTATGAATTAAAACTAACAATATCTTGCAGTTATTTGTTTAAATGATAATACATTAGAGGAAAGATCATCGTTGGTGTGCTAGCTGATTTTGTCTAGAAATTCTTTGGACATTTATATTTAAAGCTGGGCAGTAAACTAGAAGAAGGCAAAGTTTCAATACATGTATCGTCAAAATCGACTTAATTTTGCCTCTAATTTTCAGGCGCTTATGCTAAGAGAAACTAAATAGTATAAATAAAATGTTTAAGGTAAATGAAGAAGAGGAAGCAGTGGCTTGTGCTAGTCGAGAAGTAATGGAAGAAGTGGGTTTTGATATTTCCGACAAAATTTGCAAAACACGTTTGATTCAGTGTTTTGTGAACGATACTTTAATACGTTTGTATATAATACGCGATGTTCCTATTGATTTTCCTTTCGCTCCCAATACTCGGAACGAAATAGGGTTCGTATTTCATAGATTTTTTTTTTTTTCTTTGTCGCTTTTATAATTGAGCAAGAATATTGCTTTATTCAAATTAAGGAAACGGAAGTAAACTTTCAGGAAAATTCAGTGGTTTTGTATTTGGGATTTACCGAAGGATCGAAATGACACCGCCTCTTGTGAGCGAATTGGTATGACCCCAAGTAATTTCTACACTGTGATTCCATTTGTCAAAGAACTGCAGGCATATGCTTCTAAGCATCATAGTATGCAAAATAAGCCGAAACATAAGGTATGTCATGAGACATAGTTCCCATAATTTTATGTTGCAGCCATGAAATTGTTGTGCTGGATCTGTCAGTAATGTACACAGTATACTGTGGAAGGGTGATGTTGCATGTTTACATCTTTCTTTTTATAGCCAATGGATGCGATAAATATTAGCACACGTTCGTCAAGCGCATTTAGTCCAGTGCAGCCTCAACGTACGTTGCTCTTTTAAAATAAAAGCTGAAAATTTTGATATTTTCAAAAGCTTTATCTGCCATCATCATTACTGCCAGTATTTTCTTGCATATTTCAGTAGTGATTACAGTTTGATTAAGTCGCTTTATCTGTCACATGAAGATTCGGTTTCATTTTCTTTGCTAATTATTATACTAATGAGGGCATAATTTACTGAATGAAAGAGTTTTAATGTGGTGAAAATGACAGTTTTACCTTTATTCAGTTTGGTAAGTATCATAACAGTATTATTGTCGACAACATTTTGTTTTCAATAGATTGATTATTTAGAGAAAAGTGAAATGCTAGCGCCGGTACTGAGTCCTTTATTCACAAACACAAAGCTTACGACAAATACGAATCGTGCAGCGGTTTCTCAACATTCTTCACAACATGCCTCACCAAACTCTGCGTTTTTCAAACCACTGACCGCATCCACTCAACAAATTTCATATACTGGGACAGCCTTTGTACAAATGTTGTCAGGTGCTTGTACAAGTATCGAAGGTAGATCTTATTATTTACATCGAATATTTTAGTTTTTGAGCTTGAGTCCTTACAGTATGCTAGAAACAATGATAGCATGAAAATCTTATCGTAAGATCTAAAAGTATTTACTGTTAGCTTCTATATTCAGTTTTAATAGCAAATTACCTCCAGAAAGAGTGAAAATGAAGGAAGTGACGAGACCAGTGCCTACGGTTCCAAAAGCAGCTGTACCAATACTTGGTCGCCCAGTATATGATGCATTCAGAGATGAAGTGGAAACGAAAGTATGTGAATGAAAACATCAGTGATTTGTTACTGACTGGGTGTGAGGTTTGCTTCAATAATCTGGAACTTTCGAGTTTACGAGATGCAGTATTACCTGGTGAGCCCAGGCTTCGAGTGGAACGTGTTGAGGACTTTATTATTAGGATTTTTTCCATTCGTAAAAATATAGAGGCTGAAAATTAAGTCCAATAAAGGCTTCTCTCATGCTGATAAGTAAAGCTGTGATAGTTTCTTGACTTTTATCATTCCACGAGATCCTAATGCTTAGTTCCAGGCGGTCCCATCTTTCCGAGAACCAGTACAAAAGGAATGGCTTAGTGGTACTCTTTATCACGGAACCGTAGGTGCAAAGGAAGTAATCGGTTACCCAATTGTCAACGTCGAAGAAAAGAAAACGACTGCAGAATGTAGTAGTTCTTACAATTTGCCAGTAAAGAAGGAGGATACGTCGCCATTACTTTATAATGCAGGGTTTGCTTTTATTTCGCTATTAACGAATGGAGAGAAGCTCAACTCACATTAGCATGCTTGTGCATTTGTTTTTCATCAAATTCTAATTTTTTCATTTTTAATTAAAGTCTTTTGCAGAGAAGACTCTATGAAGAACTACTTGAGAGAATTTGGTGGTTGTTTGAAAAGTGCAAATGTTTTGACGGCAAGTGCGAATCACATGACTGAAGATAAACCACTCGTTGATTTATGCAAAGCGTGGGAAAATTTCAAGGTCGGTGACTTTCTGTTTGAAATCAATACAAGGTTTTAGATTTCTGGTCTTTTGGAATACAAGATTTTAAGCTTTTCTTTCAAATTATATGGTGTTATCAGTTCGTTTATTGTGTAGTTTTGTATATATCTAGGGGCAAAAAAACTCATGCCGGAAATAATAGTAACATCAAAGAGGAATTTTTCGTGGAAAATGAACTTCCTTTTCTTCTGGTAATTTTTTACCTAGGCAATGTGTGTATTTCCAGTTCGATGTTTCGCGTTTATTCTGAAAATGCTGCTGCATCCAGGAACCATGCTATTTCCCAATGTGAAAGAGATTTTGTAAGCATTGTTATTTGATACATTATTCGTTAAGTTTATCGGATCTCACATTCAACTGTACAGCTGATTAAAATTGCTTTTTATTTTGACTTGACAAGCTTTAAAAAGTAGGGACGACTAAAATGTTTTTTTTTTTTTTTTATGACTCTTTACCTCTCCTTTTGGGGGTAACAGTTCCTGAGGGACATTACTGAAGTGAGGGGCACACTGACTGAGTTACGCTTATAAAATCTCATGTTCAGTGGGATTACTGTAGGAAAGGCATTATATGTGTTTTATTATTCTCTATCGTCCTGATAACGACGATATATTGTTTTATCAATTCCTGTATTCTTTGTTGTTTTGATAACGACGTCTTGTTTTGTCGGTTTCTGCACCATCCTAGCAAATGAACTGCAAGTGGTGATTTTTATCCTCTGTGTTTCTTGTGTATATTGTTTTGCAGTTTTTTTTTTTTTGTTTATTTGTTTTAGTTTTATGTGCATTGTTGCATAGAAAGTTTTTTCTGTACTTTTTTAGCTTATTCCCTCTACCTTACTAAGAAAGATTCATTAAATCGGCTAATACGTTCACTGAGCATCTTTATAGATGCTTAGTAAAGATACTAGCGATCAAGTTAGGGTAAGGGCTGTTTTTTAAGGCTTTTCTGTTAATGACTGTTTAAATTTGAGTAAAGCTGGGACGAATATCAGTTTTCAGATATTGAGAAAGACCGATTACAAGGCCATAATCCTGCAGAAACGTGCTTCGCGGTTGTGGTAGTAATTCTGCCAACAAATAAGGCTCATTGTTTTGGTGGACTCTCTGTTTTAGGAACTAAAATGTAAAGTTGTATTTTTGTTCTAATCAGAACCTGTGCTCATATCATTCTGTGAATAAGAGTTTCATTTATTTGTGAATCGTTATTTGTTCATTTCTTTTTTTCGGTGGCCAAGGCTTCAATAAAAAATTGTTACAAGTTCCCTGACTATATTTTCAGTTTCCAGATCGACAGTCTGAGTAACTGAATCCAAAGACTCAAATATCCAAAACTTTAGAGCAAAGTATTCCGTTAGTAGCAACAGTGGATATGAGGCGGAGGTAGGACTGCATAATAGATTCTCTTCAGTTTTAGTTTAGACTAAAGCTGACAACAGTGACTCCGCAGCTTAAGGCTGTAAGAATGCTAAGCCTTCCACAAGTTCATCATCAGCTTTTTCTTGCTTTCAATTAAGGTGTGAGGCTACAGTTTCCATAAAGAAGTTTGAAAGACGAAAATAGCTTGAAGCTGCATAAAACAATTCCGACTACTATAATAATACATTCATTGCACTTTGTCGAGTGCCAGATACAGTATCCCAGAAATTGACGAAAGAATAAAGGATGGGAAAACATCAGCAAATTAGGGTAGGATTTCACATTAAGTAAGGAGAAAAGATGGGATGAATGGATCGAAGTATGTTGGATGCTGGCTTCAGTCTGGTCAACAAATTAGTACCGAAATATACTGGAGGTACTGGTGTTCAAACATTAGAAATCAAGTTCCAACTTATGGTGGACAGAGAAAATCGTAGANCGGTTCAAACATTAGAAATCAAGTTCCAACTTATGGTGGACAGAGAAAATCGTAGAACATCATAATAACCTGGATTTTGCGCTGACTAGTACTCTGATGGGCTATTCCATCAATCACTAGTTTATTCCCATATATTTTGCGAATCTAAGTTTTTTCGACGATATAACTTCAAAAATATGTTTATTAATATCCTAACTGATAACTAGTCCGAAAAGTCATACAAAAGTATTTAGTGGCTTCCTAGCAACACGACACTACTACCTTATTTCAGATATCTTTATCTCTATACTAGTATTATTTGCGGAAATGACAATTTGAAAAATATTTCGCCAGCGCTGCAGAAACTCGAAGTTTTTCATCCTTTTTCTGTACGATACTTTGAAATCCCAAACACCCTATATTTTCTGTTTACCTTAGACTTCTCAAAACACTCTCCCTTTAACACCGTGATCATGCTTTGTCCGTCACCAGTTATAGAAAAGGTCCAAGCTCTGGTCCTAAGAGTATGACAAATCATAAATTATCAATGCTACCTACGCTCTCAATTGCTTATCTTGAACAACCAGCGATCATATGATAATAATCTGTCAAATTTATATAGAATTAACAGAGCTTACAGCGACAGGACAAGACTACATTTATAACAAAGTGGCTGAGAAATTCTAGATAAAATTCTGAGCAAATTACTAACATAATGAGCAATATATCGTAACAGGTCCGACAACTTACTTCTTTCTTTTCGACTCGTCCACCAACTCTCTCTACGCTCCTTGGTTTGCGACATCTTGGAGTTGTAGTTGTTGATACCAACAATTAATTTGTGATCATGTGATACTTCGACGATAACAAGTTTTATCGAAAGCAGCCACGAATGATTCCTAATAATAAACTGAAACAGGATAGTATATCACAGACAATTTCAATATCCCCAACTGTTAAAACATTTTGAATCAGTTCAAATGAATTGATACACAAACATTTAAGTACAAACTGTGTGTTATTTTGAGGTCTACGCTGTTTTGTTCCGTTAAATTCATAGTTAGACAGAAAAGGAAAAAGAAAAAAAGAAAAAAAAAATATAAATCGTCATCAAGACTATGCTTCTTCCAGACCAAAAATAATTTTTAAATATGGGTTGTTTTTAAACAATTGTACTCTTCCTTGATTTTTCACCAGCAAAAGATTTTAAAAAGTTGCCGTACATGGTCAAAACATATACTTGAGCTCAATTTACAAATGTGAAAAGGGAAATCGAAAAATTAAATAAACAAGTATTCCAACATTAAACAGAGGCCCGTGCTCTAAAAGCTGAAGAATATAGCACAACAAAAAATAAATAAACAATCACCGAGGGTAGGGATCAGAACAGAAAAATAAATGAGATGAAAATAATTTTTAAAATATTCATCTTACAATTTCACACACTCGAAATTACATCAAGAATCGGAAAAGAACCTATATACTTTAGTTTTTTTCGTTCTTGTTCTCTCTCTCCCTCTCCTTGAAATCAAGAGATTATACGAGGAAATGAGAACTTGTGACCGAAAAAAGGATACTGTACCAAACAATGAGCAAGTGAGAGCACAAGCCAAGCCAAACATAATTCTAAGAATGGAAAAGAGTCAGGAGATTACTGAAAATATTGGATAACTTTCTATGTTCGAATGCTTTGTACGGAATGTAGCATAAATTCAATCTTAACTCAGTTCCAATCTTGCACATTTTTTAGACCAGATTCTTTAACATAGATCACTTGTACTAAGAATTTCTCTTTTTCATTTTGATTAATGACTGCGAGCAGACTTACGTTTGAACAACGTATTCGTAATAATGTGCAACAATAAAATTTTCGTAGCGCTTGCAAAATCATTCTCTAACTATATATTTGTTGTAGCCTGTCACAACTTGGTGTTGCCATACGTTGAGCCCGATTCCATAAATCGGTATCACCGAAGGTACGTGCTCTCCATAAGGCAGTCTCTCCTTAAGTAAGAAATAATTGATATATAAAGCGAAAGAAACATGCGACAGCATATGACCTATCATTAACGGCACGATTGATAACGATACATATACCTGTGTAATTTTTTCGGAAAAAAAAACCTTATTTGGTATATTTAAAAACAAAGTCAAACTTACTATCATTTCTTTCTTTGTAGCATTTCATACGTAAGTGAGAAACATACTCGTCTTCAACCTGATGCTCAATTTGGACTAATTTATTTCGATAATTAGTCAGAAAATCCGTTTTAACGTAATACGGCACTTGGAGATCTCTCGTAAAGCGTTCTTCAGTATATTTGCTAAAATGTTGTGATCTGATTTTAAGATAGTCTAAGATGTTGGATATTCTGCTTAATTTAAGTACTCAATTTTCGTTCAAAGCTCGAGAATATTCCTTGTCATTTCGAATTACTCTAAATCTGGAACTTACCTTCCAATAAAAACTTCTAAAACAAATCAACAATGAAAGAAACTCACCCAGTACGATGCAGTGAAAATGCTGGATCGCCAACCATTAATTGAGCAATCAAACCAAGGAATAGTACTGCGAAAAGTGGTAAAAGTTGTAAAATGGGTGCATATGGTGACTGAAATTACCTTACTTTCAGCTGTGAAGCATCAATGCAAGTGATGTGAAAAGATACAGATTCTTATTTTCTAAAGAATCTATTTAAAAGCGGAACCTGGTCCTGCTGTGCCGAATGCTGCTGATGGAAATGATACTGTGCTCCACGTTGACGTCTATTTAAATGGCCTGCCGGGTAACCACCGCCAAAGAACATGTTGAAAATCTCTTCCGGAGTAAATTCCGCTGTAAATTAAGTTAGTATTACTTCACACTACAAAATTATGTGCGGAGTATTGTTTGACATATTTACACGATGTACCATAGGTGTTATCAAGACCGGACCAATGTTTTAAATACATCGGACACCTTGACTCCAATAAATATAAGTGAGGGGTAAAGGATTATTCACCTATTTAAATGATACGCAGAAATCTCCCGACAAACCTTCAAAACCTCTTCCATAATCATACTCGCTAAACTCATCTTCATATTGATTGTTCCGTCTTCGTGGCCCTTCAGCACCGTAGAGATCATACTGAGCACGCTTGTCTTTATTAGAAAGAACTGCATAGGCATTGCCAAGAGCTAGAACAGAAAGCTCGCAGAATTACGATAACACAGTGAAAGCTGTAACAATAAACCTTGAGTTAAAATGCCACACAAGCAGATGCTTCACAAATAATCATAATACAATCAAATACGTAACGTTTTCGATACAAACGTTGTGATAGCCTTCATATGATTTCACTCAAGAATCACTGAAACTGAGATCAAAATTACCTTTGAAAGCTTCAGTGGCCCCTGGTGCGTGACATTTATCAGGATGAAGTTGCAATGCGAGCTTACGGTATTCTCTTTTTAGATCCGCTTCACTGGCATTCTTCTTGACGTTAAGTATTTCATAATAATCTTTGCAATGCCGTATTCTGAAACAAGATTCTAAAATTTTTTAACAAATACAGTGCAAGTATACTATGGAATTCTCCTTGTTTTCTTGCTTGAAAGTTGACCTATAGTCACCAACGAGAATTTAAAACCCCGCAACATCACTAGCACACTTTGAAACAAAGTTCATACCTTTCGACAATTTCTAATTCTTCCTTCGTATAATGAACACCAAGCTTTGGCCGAGCTGATGATCTTGAACGTGTTCTTTGCTTCGCTTCCGTTGCACTTGAAGATGAACCTTCGTCTGCTAAAATGTGAGAAAAATTAAAAGACGAGAAAAAAAAATAGTTTCCTTTTACATAAGACCTGGAATTCTAACTTCGATTACAATTCACTTGCTGCAGAAGTGTCCACCTGATCACTCCATTAGCATGCTATTACTCTAGTCATGCTCTGCGACCAGGACGTACAATGTCAAGAATCGTATCATTAAGCTTTTTTCCCACCCCACAAGCCAGCTTACTTGAAAAGATTTATGTCAAATGACATCGAATTCAGTTCTTGAAAAAGCAAAAGACTGTACCTCCATCTGGGCAACCCCTTTCACCATTCATGGCCGACTGACCACGATCAGCACGAAATTGTGTCCGCCGACTTCGAATATCTGAGTCTGCTTCATACTGATCGTAGTGACCATAACCGGCATCTGTCCCTGTTGCATGATAATCACCTTCATCATTATCACCACTCATTGTTTGTGCTTTTTTCAGCAAATCTGAAAACGATGCTACAAGCAATTCTAAGAGTCCAGCTCTTGTTTTATCCACTTCTATGAAACTCATTTAATTCCAACTTCAGTACAGTGTTTCTAATTAAGCTATGAAGAAATTTCTTAGCAATTTGTAACTCATGATCTACTAGTGTAAACAAACATCTGCAAATATCTAGGAAATAAATACTCCAAAATTAGCAGATATATACTTTCTTAAATGGTCAAAAATTTGAAATTTAGACTGACTTCCGGCTTTACATCAAGAAGTTGGGACAACGGAATATTTAGAGGAAAGAACCAATACAGTCCAGATAAGAGAAGTATAATTTCTCGAATACAGGTCATAACAGTATAGGACTTTAGAGCATCATATTCAATATTTTACAAAACGTGTCACTCAATTTTCCAGTAATTTAATTCCCCAACATATGATTGCTATACAAAGATATCTAGCAAACATGTTCTCGGAACTTTTTTTTTAAACTAACATTTCACATCCATTGTAGGATCTAACTTGGTAGCTTTATGCAAAAATTTAACGGCTTTTGCGCTATCTTTTCCCCGTAATGCATCACGTGCTATATCCACACAGCGTTGCGCTTCCGCTCGATTTGCCTCCATTTCACACTTCTAAAACATGCAGAAAAATCAACAATAAATTACCCAATAATTATTATACCCATATTTCGCAACAGTAGTTATCATTTTGTCTTAAGTACTTGATCCATCATGTGTCACTATCCAAGTTGGTCTATTTTAGATTATGCACGAATTAATGCATAATGTGCTCCTTTCTTCCTCTCTTCTTTTTTTTTTTTTTTTTTTTTTTTTTTTAATTTTTATGCACCCCATGGCTTGATCTAAACTTAAAAGCACTGTGAAGAAGTGATAGCGGTGGATAATTCATACACGGATAATTGGTAAAATTGTGAAAAATTTTTGAGTTTTAAAACTACTAACAAAATTATAAAGAACTTACATAAATTCTTGAATTGATTAAAATTTGCTAAAGTTGACGAAATTAATACCTCTGCAATAACTACCAACTATGTGACACCATTCTAATGTATTGTAAACATAAATCGCCATATGATGGCCGATTTTCCTGATCAAAATACGAATTCCGGTTTACTGATCTCCGGTTCACCTTTACTCGACTAAAACGGTCTACTTTTAGACAGTAACTAAAACCAAATTGCTAACCTCCCACCCTTACACCCACCATCACCCAACTCCCCCTTCTCCCCCCCCCGCCCTATCTCTTCCTTTTCTCAATTGATAATTTAGCAACGTCTCCCAATTCTGTCTTACGCAATGGTACTTCCTATGAAAATTTCTTGTTTCACTATCATTTACAGTTTCTTGCGATACGTGAAACGTTTGGTGGAGCCATACAGACGTGGGAATCACGTTGCTTCTTTAAAGTAATGATAATAAACGACATTTTATGCATCCACAAGTATTACATCATGCTCGATTTTTTTAATTAAGTTCACTTGTTTAATTTCAGCAAAATTTGTTAGATGATTAAGCATTCTTTTGTTTATCCCCAACTGTATCTTAGCCACATTTATTAAAAGGAGTAACTTTATAAATTTAAAATTTCAGATTTCGGAATTTTGAAATCCAAGAAATATTTATGATTTCGATTAAACGTACGTACTTATGAACGAAATGATTTGAAAAATATAACCTGTGATGTCCTTCTTTTCTGCAACGCAATAAATTTCAATGAAATTAGTTATAAAAAGTAAGTAAATCGTATGAATCATGCCAATAATATGATAAACTACTAATGGTTGCATTTTATCAGTCGTATTTCATCATACTGCCGTAAAAGTTTTGCATCATTATGCCAAATACACTTCATGAAATACAGTAACAAAAACCGTTAAACATTTCCTACCCTAATCCGCCTGTGTATAATGTATTATTTTAGGTTATGCGAAATGAGGAACTGTTATAATTTCTCACAATGTAAAAAGTAAAAATGAATACTTTCATCTGTTCTTATCACTCTTGCTATTACAGATTAAAAAGAAAAGAAAAAAAAAAAAAAGGGCAAGAATTCTTGAATAATAATTCATACTGACGGATTTTCTTGCTGCTGAACGAACATTTAAATTTTAATCCAAAATTTTCAATGATTACAACATCATTTAATTGCTAACCAATTCATATTGTAAGTTTATTTTCTCAGTAGCAAACAATCTCGATTTTTCTGTTGGCTCACTATTAACAATAGCCTAATAAATGAACATATGACAGTAACTTTGATTACTGCAACTTTTTTTTTTTTTTTTTTCCTTTTTAATGTCAGTTTTGTATTGAAAAAACCGTAGCAGTTTTTCAAGGAGCAAAAAAAATATGAAATGCTGAGTGTGCAGGTATTTTTGAAACTTTTTCCGCTTCTTTATCATTTTTTCCAATTTTATTCTTTCCTTAGGTAACATTCCTTTCTAATTTTTTTTTTTTTTCTTTTTTCCCATCGTTTCTAATATTTCACCAACATATTTTCTTTCAAATACCTGATGTTCTAAACAAAACGCCATATTCCATTTAGTAGCAATAGTATAAATTGACGACAATAATAATTAATGATTATAAATTAATAAGCGGCAAATAGTAAACAGTAATAATAGTAATAAAATAATAAATAATGATATTATTAATAGCATCAAAATTAATAAATTTCACGCAGCATATATTCTGAAAAATGATGCAAATAATTTCAATGAAAAACAAATTTTTTAAATTATAATGCTGTTCAGTTCGGGTAAAATTCTTGTCATAATGACACCTATTATTACAATATCATTTCATTAGCAACAAAAACAGCCATTTCAGCAACAATATAGCGTTGTAATGATAATGTAAAAACTTGTTTGAAACCAACCATTCTCTTCTACTTCAAACAAAACCAATAAGGCTTTTATTATTTTACAACGATGGTTGGTATGCTCATCAAATTTTACTTTCATTATTCAACATTTCTTTTTTTTTTTTTTTTTTTTTTAAATACAATTTTTGCTACTATTTCTACTACTACTACTACTACATATTTATGCACTATAATTGTAATTTGATGATTAGTTGTTGAAGTTGCATAAATTAATAATAAATTAATTAGATGAAATCCGGGTAAACATAAGATAATGTGAGTAGGTCAAATATTTCATCAAATTGGTATTAATAGGATGTGAAAATCATTCGTTACTTCAGTTAATTTGTGCAGTTTTTAACTGCAATCATTACAAAAATAATTCAAGGTCAACTAACAGTTCTGATCATTCGATAAAACTTTATTGTCTGCTGCTGAAAAAGTAAGGGGAATTGAATTGTTTAATTTGAAATTCACGGTTAACAGTTTCATTATCTGATTTCATTTTTCAGATTCTTTCATCGCTCACCTTTAATCATTAGTGTTGGTAAATTGATTATAACTTGCATCTAATAATAATAATAATAATAATTATTATTATTATTATCCTATTAAGACAATAATTAGTATGACTTTGAGAAGTTCAATTAAAATATCAGTTTGTAAATATGGATAGTGAATTAAAAGCATCATGCTGAGCACAAATAAAACAAGTTTTTTAATACAAAAATCAAATCAAAGAGAAGCAAACGCAAGACAACTTCGTATTTATATATTTAATTTGATGAGATTAGTAAAGAAATTTAGCATCTTTAAATTCAGAAAAAAAAAATTTTTTTTTTTGCTATATAATTAATATTATTGAAAATTTATTTCTAAAATAAATGATAAATGATAGTGATAATGATAGTCCAAACACCAGCAATATATAAGCTATTAAATACCCATCAGCGATGTAACCTTTTTATTTGCGCTTTATAATTACCGGAAATGCTGTTAGCTATGTCAACTTGCAACTGTACCATTTTAAATTGTTTAAAATTAAATTTTTGCTATAATTAATTGATCATGTAGTATTAAGAAATCAAAAGAATTATGATAGCTGTGAAATGGTTAGGAGAAAATCTCAGCACAGTGATTTTGGAAGATTTAATATAAACTAGCTAATATACATTGGAAAAGAAAGCATAAATGTGCTATTTGAAAAAATAAGCATAGAAGTAGTAGTAGCTAAATAACTTACAACTATTAAATGAACAAAAATTTGCTTATTACATTTCAGAAAAAGAAAAAATTTTGTTATGGAAGTTTTTTTTTTTTTTAAAAAAAAAAAGTAAAATTTAAATGTTTTCGTACCATTTGTTAGGACTACAGAAATTTGATAACTTTTTCAAACTTCAATAACACAATTTTTTCACTTTTTTCTAAGGAATGTAATAAACAAATTTCTGTTTCTTTAACTTTCCAAAAAGGACTCGTTCATTTTTTTTTTTTTTTTTTTCAATTTCTTCAAACAGGTATTTTTGGTTCATCTATGTATGCCGTCACTTAAAGTGCCACTTTTCTTAAGTAATAGGTTGATCGGTATCATATGAGAATACCGAAGGGAATTATCCATCGATCTTATTCGCGATCTTTCCAATGGTTTTCTTAATTTAATTAATCTTTCTTCTCTTTGTCTCTCCCACCTTTTTTTTTTATGGTAAAGAAAAAGGAAGGAGAAAAAAAAAAAAAAAAAACGAAAATAAAATGTATTTGTTTTCTAATTACTTTTGCAGTGTGAAGAAAATGTGCTCTAGCTGTTTGTCACAACTTTTTTGTCAATTGAATTTCGTCAAATTTTTCATCTTTTAAATTGGTTCAAATTTGAATTTTACTGCTATTCAGCTTTTTTCTGTTTTTTTCTTTTTTCTTTTTTTTTTTTTTTTTCGTCCCTTTCTGTTGGATATTATCAATATTTATGCAAACAAAACAACATGTTATTTACGAACTATTTATTTTCATTTGGTACTTTTACGATGATAGTCGGTGTTAAAACTAAACATTCAGGTTAGTTTAATGACATTTTATAATTTCAAATAATTATCAAAAGTTTGAAAAATAATTTTTGCTTCATTGCTTTTTAATTTTACAAACAGTGAAATCTTTCTTGAACGTCCAAATAACTGAAAATATGCTTAAATAGTTTAATCTCAATATTTTCTTATTTTAAAATCTTCTGCATTCATTTAGAAATTTACGTTTGAAAGATGAAGGTTCAGTGGAAGATGAATCATTTTACTGCTAGGAAATTACATTTAAGAGAAAACCGATTTTATCGTATTTTGAAACAACAACAAACTTCTGACGTTTTAGAATATTTACTGTACTGACGACATTGTGAAAAATTCTGAATTTTTATATTGAGATAAATTTAAGCTAGATGACGGAATCAATTCATTTAAATAATTCGGTCGGTTTTTTTTTTTTTTTTTTTTTTTTGGTGTTGTTCATTAATTTCACAAATCTGTTTTTTTTTTTTCTCCCATTTCATGCTGTATTTAATGTGTGATAAAATTAAGATGATAAAATCACGAGCAAAAAAAAAAAAAAAAAAAAAAGAAAAGACAAATAATGTATAACATAAATCAACTCATTTGTCAAATAAATATATTTCATTCCTTTGACACTCTATTCATATTAATTTATTACGACAGTCAATTTGGCATCTTATCATTTACACTACTTTGTTCTGATGCATAACTTTCTGTTTAAATTGATTATCTGTTAATTTTATCACTAAGAGATAAATATTTTTTTTTTTTTTTTTTTTTTTGCGCAGAAAAAAAAATGACNATTTTTTTTTTTTTTTTTTTTTTTGCGTAGAAAAAAAAATGACTAATGTGATGTTGGAAAAATTAATGGATAATATTTCCTAGTCAGAGTTTTCTCTTTTTCTTTCTTGCCAGCAGCACTGATTTTATCTTCATCTCATGAATTTTTCAAAGAAAAAAAAAAAAAAAAAAAATTTTTTTTTTTTCTCAACAATTAACATTCTTATACTTCCAAATTTCTTCAGCATCCCAACAGTGGCAATTCCTCATTTCTCACTTCTTCTTTCTCATACATTTCTCATTCTCTCTTCTCATTTTTCCACTAATTTCCTTCAATTTTTAAAATTGGAAGTTTTTTTTTTCTCTCTTTCTCAGACAATAAGAGAGTTCAATATATCTTAAAATTTCAAATATAGAAAGTTAAAATGCTGAAAATTTATCTAAATTATTATTAATTTTCAGTAGATAAATGTAGAGATTTGGATCGACATTGTTTTGATATGGTTTCACAAGATGGAAACCAATGCTTGAAATCATTTGCTGTAAAAAATTGCTTGATGACATGCATGGTTTGTGGTGAAATCGAGAAAAGTTAGCATTTATTAAAAATTAATCACTTTTAAATAATTGAAAACTGTATTTCAATTTTATGATAGTTATTTCTATTCCTCAAATTTTTTTCTTCAATATAAATTCGAGATAAATACAACTGTACAATTTAACGAGAATATAAATTATACATACAAAGATGTATATGAATAGAAATAACTTCTATATGAATAGAAGTTGATTTTTAAATTAATTGACAAGATTTTAACTCCATTCATCTGCGTTCTTTTCTTATCCTTAAATATTTCAGAATTTGATGTACGATATGTGCCAGAATTATTGAAGCCATTAGCTTGGCTAATCGGAATTTGGCGTGCAGAAACTGGTGGTAAAGCAATCTTTCCAACAATACCAGTATTTACTTATGGGGAACAAATTGAATTTTCATTACCAGCTACCAGTTTGAAAGCTCTCAAAGCACTTAATTATACGTAATTTCTCCGGATTTGGCTAAAATAAGAAATATTAATCATTCAATGAATAATTGACAGTGTAATTGTGATAGTTACTTTCAACAGAAATTACCACCATAATAATACATCATTTTTCATTCATATCAGATATAGAATATATAATATTTAATTTCAGTGCTTTTGCATGGGATATGAATAATCGTGAAGAATTACACAGCGAATACGGCTTTATTACAATGAAACCAGGTGGTAAAGAAGTTGCTCTATCAACTGTTATGAACAATGGTATGTGAGTAAAGGTTTGCATAATAAGTTACTATTTAACAAATTCGATTTTTGATTAGATATTGAAATTATCCTACAAAACTATGAAGGAGCTAAAGTTATCACAGCACAGTAACATTGCCTCATGTAATACTAAACTAATCAAAGTACTAAATAGTGCAAAAATTTTGGAAAATTTGGGACTAAAGCGCTAAATTTTGTTTTTGTTAAATCTGATTAAATTTTACTTTCAGGTTTCGTGATGATTGAGCAAGGTCCACTGGTTGGCAGATCGATCAGACTTCTTTTACAAGACATTGGTCGAATAAGTTTTAGCCGAGATCTGCCAGTTCATGGGGTTTGATTCAATTTATTCAAATTTATTTGGGTTTTCAATTCAAAATACAACCATATCAAGATAGAGAAGCAATAGTAGCACGGTAATGACCCAAGAGAGCTCAAAAGCACGATAGATATGTATGTAAAGGAAAAGTTTTTTACTAAAATAATTAATAGAATATTGTAATATACTGGGCAACAAACAAATCGATAACAACTTAATTAGTAATTCAATTAAATGAGCTTTTCAAATATTTGTAAAAATGTTATAGAAGAAAACTGTCACATTAATTGTTTTTCATTATGTCCCTAAATAAACACCAAAAATTTATTAATCAAATTCCGAAGTATTTTTTACTGAAAGAATCTGAAAATAAAGTTAAATTCATGCTAATTTAACTTATGAACAAGGCAAATAAAAGCTTTTTTTTTTCTTGCAGACAATTCGAGAATTTCGAATGTTGGATAGCGAAACGCTTGAACAACGATTCATGATGGAAACATTAACACATCGGATGCAAATGCATACTTTTATTCGATATAAAAAGATTTATCCGAAATAAATTTAAAAAAAAGTTCACTGAAGAAAAGTTCTATCGTTGTTTACACGAAATGAAACGGACAGCATTATAAGTTAAACTAAAAGTTGCTTAACAAATGATATATTGACGAAAATGATAGATATATATATATATATAATTATATGTAAAATATATATATATATTATATATTTTAAATATAATGATATATTCCTAGAGGAAGCTGATAAAACAGTTCACATAGCCAATACACATGATAAAAATCATCCATCAGCAACATCGAATAAGCTATTTCAAGTAGTTAGAAAATGGATGAAATTAAAAGTATTATAAGAAATGTGATTCACACTGTTATTCCGGAACTGATATTATTCCGAATGAGGAATTAATGTTTATCACAATAGGGAAACAAAAAAAACGAAACATGTTGCTTTAACTATTTATCGCTTTTTGGTTCGATCCAGTTTCCTTCAATATTCCGAAAATTATCATAAAGAAAAGTTTCCCTTTCCGGGAAATACCAATTCTCAGAAATCCCTTCTGAGAAAAGGTAATGGAAAAAAAAAAAAAAAAAAAACTCAAAATTTTCAGCAATGTCAATTTGGCACAAACATCTTCTATCATATAAGGAAATGTAGAAAAAAAAATGGAAATTCGTATTAATCGTAATCATTTCATGAAATATTACCATTTCTTGTTTTTTATTTCTCACTCTCAATCACTGCTTCAATATGAGTATACGACTATTTTCAACTTTTCATAATTCTCTTCCAACCTTCGCAGATTACACATTATATCGTCAATCTTAGCAATCTCTACGCCTACCCTCTTTTTTCACGCTCTCTTCAATCTCCATCTCATATGGCATTGTTTAAATTCCTTTCGATCTTTGATTTTTGTCTTTTCTGTTCTATTTCTCCTTTACTTCGTCCTCGTCCGTCCCAGTAAGGCTTATACTCATCGTCCACTCTGTGTTATCCTGGATTTCCCGGTATGTCACAATGATTGGGCCGGTTCGCTGTTCCAGAAATTACAGGCGGTGTAGTAGTCATTGTGATAACTGGAGGTACAATTTGAATTTAGTGAATTGATTTCTCTGATTTGGAACATTTTTCCAGAAATATACAACAGATTTTTGGGAATTTTGAACAAACACAGCTTGATGATTTGTTGTGTAGCAAGATGGCAGAATTATCAACAAATTGGAAGCAGCTACAAGAAGTAATGTTCTTATGTTGCCTGTGGATTTTTTTTAGTTTCATCCGACCTAAGTTTCCGGATTGTTCCTCCATGTTTGGGATGTTTAGGTTTCGGAAGTTAGCCAGTTAAACCTAGCTTCTTCTCCCTTTCAGAAAACGAAGCTAGCTGGTGGGAATTGCAAAAAAATATTGCTTTTTCCAGCCTAAAGTTGCATGTCAGCTTGTTTGTGATCCTGAAATTTGCAAGCCATAACATACGTTGTTCACTTTCCCTGAATGCTTCAACTGCGTTATTAGGCTCTTGAAACTTTTACTTGTTGTAATTACAGGAGTTAAAGAACGAGAAGGTGAAAGCAGGAAAAGACACTGTTAATAAGTCGTCCAATAAAAGTGCTATGTGGAAGCGTAAGAAAATGGCTCGACTAGCCAAGAAGGAATCGAAGCGGCAACGGCTTGACGTGGGAAAAGGGATTAGCTCGGATAGTTCGGCGTTAGATGCCACCTCAACTCAACAAGAGTAAATCATCCCTTGTGTTGCCTTTTTTTGAGTTGACTTATAAGCAGTAGATCAAGTTTGGTTACGTACCTTTCTTTCTTTGTGGGTTAAATATGTGAAATCGTCGGAGAAAATAGGTCAGAAGTTTTATCAGCAATCATTTCAACTTTCTGAGGTTGACAAGTATGGCTAAAACAATTATTTGAATGGGCAGTCCAAATAGTATTTGAATAAAGACTAACTGAATGTAAGAATAAGATTTCTGAAAAAAATAACTCTGTGGCTCTGAATATCCTTATCTTACAGGAAAGATGAAGTGACGAATGTGCTTGGAATAGATTGTGAATATGTTGGTGTTGGCATAGATGGTCGTGACAATATGCTTGCAAGAGTTTCAATCGTAAATTCTCATGGGCACTGTATTTATGACAAATATGTAAAACCAAGAGAAAATGTGACGGATTATCGTACGGTAGTGAGCGGAATTAGACCTTCAAATTTGGTAAACGGTATATTTTTTAAACTATCACTGTTAATATCTAATTGAATTATTTGAACTTTCAATGCGATACTGAGATTTTGTTAAATAATTCATTAGGGATAGCCGTATTAAAGTAGGTTCTTTTTTCCTATTATATTATTTATATCATATTATTCTGTTTCACTTATCACTCAAACACTTGTAGGGAATTAATAGGTTCAAAATTGTTGCATTCGATCAGGAAAATGGGAGTAAAAGAGGAAAAGGGAGTAAGGAAGAAAAGAATGAAGGACTTTTGTTTGGTTTTCATCATTACTTTATTTCGTTCGAAATTTGTTGTGCTCAATATTAAAATACGTTGTTACAGGCGAGTCATTCCAGAAAGTTCAATTAGAGGTGCACAAATTGCTGAGCGGTCGAATCGTTGTGGGACATTCGCTTAAGAATGATTTCAAAGTGAGTTTAAGATTATTACAATATATATATATATATATATATATAATATTATATTTATATATATATATATTAGTTTGGTTCTTTCTGCTTTTCACTTTCAGGTTTTAAATCTTTCTCACACGCGAAAAATGACACGGGATACTGCCAAGTATTTTCCATTTCGTAAAATCTTAAGGATTTCACAAACTCCTTCGTTGAAACTATTGGCAAGACGGTTGTTGGGTATTGATATCCAGAACGGAGAACATGATTCGGTTAGTACCACGTCACTGACCTCAATGCTTTGTGAAATTTTGATTCGAACTCTTTTGGTTACTTCTCGTAAAAGGCATTTCTAAATTTTCCGAATGTTATGAAAGATATTACATACTCGTTGTTCCGTTTCATATCTTTACACTGTAAAGTTGGCCAGACCTTTATGTTTGTTATAACTTTGTCAGCTTTATTCGCTTTGTGCCTTGGGGAGAATGCCTTACACAAGTCCACATTGTTAAAAACTTCGAAAACTTTCGGTTTCAGGTTGTTGACGCACGAGTTGCAATGCGTTTGTATTCTTTAAACCGGAAACAGTGGGAAACTCATATTCGGAGATTTGGTAACCGGTGATTGCGTCACACTTGTCATTTAAATCTTGTACTTTAAATTGCTGTTTTGCAAATTAATAAAAGTTGTTTCACACACGGCTCACTTCAGCATATTTCTTCCAATACTGCCTTCTTTTTTAATGTTTTTGTGTATTGCAGGCATTCCTCTATATAGCTAATGTCTTACATCTCGTCTAACACATGGCAAATCGTCATGTGATTTAATTGAGCTACATTTTCCTCAAATATAATCCGCGACAAACATCGTTAAAATCTGTGTCACTTCACACACAGGACCTGTAAAATCTTGACTTATATGACGAAATGTTCTATAGTGCGATACACAGTGCATCTAGTAAGCAACACACCCTTTATTACCTCCAATCCAATACAAAATACACAATGCAAACAGGAGCCTAGTTGCAAGGGAAAGGAAATAAAGAATATTATACACAACTGGACACCAATATTTTTATGAGGCAATTTATTTGGAAAAGTAATCGGAAGAGTCAGAAAAAGAACCGAAGTTGGAGAGATATACTACTACAAATGTATACCACTGTCATATAAATTAGCCGGAGATACCATGAATAAAACATAAATTTAAACCAGGTAACTGCTGAACACAGTGCTTTGAAGAACTTTAAGAACTTTCACCGCCAGTCACACAAGAAAAGATCACCTAGACAAAATTCAGAAGAAATAACAAGATTTGGTAGAGGAAACAACACAGTTCGTAACACCGAGATAGCTGAATTGAATGTCTTTTCAAGAGATTTTCAAAGCTTTGAAGATCGTTTCTCTTTTACTAATGTTTGAGGGTCTGATGATCATCCCTTCGTTCTTTTTTTTTTTTTTTACTTTGCAAAACGAAGGGATTTAATTATGGATGTGTGTGCGTGTGTGTGTGTGTGTGTGTATGTGTGTGTGTATGTGTGTGTGTGTGTGTGTGTGTGTGTGTGTATATATATATATATATGTGAATGGATGTAAGACAAGGGAGGAATCCATTAGGAAAATATTTTTTGTCCGGGAAAAGAAACAAAAATAACAACGAGGAGGATGAAGCGCCAATCTATCGCAGATCATGTTATTGACGAACAGTAGGAAGGAGAAAGGGAACTCGCGCTTCAAATATGAAGTTTCCATTAAAAAAATTCCACAGACCTTCACTAAAAAAAGGAGGAAACTTGTAAGTGAAACAAGAAACATACAACAAATCGTTCGAAAATAAGAGAAAAACAAAAACAAAGCAATTCCAACAAAGCAGCGCCAAAATACACTGCCATAAATCTGACATATTTCAGAAAACCTCCCTTACCGTAAAAATTAACCTCCCCTGATCGAAAACAATATGGCGTCGCCTCTCACTCCGAGTGCGTTTCTTAATCATTGCGGTCACTACGCGGACATTCACGGCTGATATGTCCTATCTGCTGACAATTATAACATCGTTTTGATTGATCCGAACCAGAATCTGGGCAATCACGTGAAATATGGCCAAATCTGCCACAGTTATAGCATTTCTGATTCCCACCACCTCCAACGCGACGTTCCGTTGGGCATTCTCGAGCAAAATGTCCAAAACCTAGAATGTTAAGATAAATCAGAAATTGTCCAGGAAGTAAGCAATTTATCTTAAATCAGATACCTTCACCAAACACCAATGGACACTAACTAATGAGTAGACTTAATGGAATTCTTCGAAATTGAAGTTGATGCAAGGTCGTTTTTATTACCAAAATATATGTTAAGTTAGCCAGAAAAATTCCAAAACAAAAAAATTGTAATTGAAAAACACATACCGCCACACTGATAACATTCGCTCTGACCTGAACGTCCACCACCGCGTCCACCATAATAACGGCTACCGCCACGTTGGTTCGGACATTCTCGTGCAAAATGCCCCGACTGTCCGCAATTAAAGCAATCTGAAATCACAGCGATCCGTGAAAGCTTCAAAAATTGGTCCTAACCACAAGATATTAATTTATATCAAAACCGACCGGCAGTTTCCGTTTGCCATCTTCTGCATCAGCAGTGCAAATTAAAAATCTCAAAGTGTCCATAGCAATGATGCTGAAAGTGCACTTAATACAGATTCAATCCTCGAAAACACGCAATATGATTCTCAATCGCTCAACTAATACGAATGGAAAAGTAAACAGAACAATCCATACTAACCCCAACTGCAGTATATCGAGTAAAAAGAAAAAAAAAAAAAACAAACCTCCGCCACCCCCTCGTCGGCCGGCCTCCTGAATTTGGGTAGGGCAATTCCTGGCAAAATGTCCTTTCTCGTTGCATTTATAGCATCTGTCCAAGTCGCTGTTACTCATAGCTCCAGAATATACTCCTACCTCGTCTCTTCAACCGCCTCCGACTTACTCTCACACCGCAATGCACGCGTCACACGCCACCTACACACCTGTGAAAAAAAAAAATACAAACGTATAAACAGCCAAATTCAAAAAAGTGATTAAAACTGCCGCTAACAGCATTTGTGCAAACAAAAGACATTGATGAAGAAACAGAGAATGGAAAGCTGGTGACACTGTGTTCTGACAATGTCAAAAAGGCATTTCAAACGTATATTTGTGATTTCAAGTCAGTTTGTGAATTATCAGCTACTACAATTCTTATTTCGCGACTATATTCTAATAAATTAATGGATTATCTGGAAGCATTTCTAAACTTCGTAAACTTACATCCCAGTTAGCGTTCCTAAGACAACTCATATGACAAAAAGTGTAAATGAGGAGGAATTTGAAATAGGCCATCATGAAGCAATCTGAACTTGACAAAAAGATGAGAATAAAACGGTTTTGTAATTTGATCCTTTATGCTCACTCAATTTTGCTGCTCTGCCCCATCCATCATCGAAGTATATTTTATACATCTATGTACTCCATTTTCCGGATCACTTCGATAACCGGATTGTCTTTAACAAAGAGAACAGAAATTCCTACTACTATTTTAACACAATCATCACCGTCCACACCCCACCGTAACAACCACCAGAAGAAGAACGATGCTGAACAATGTAACCCAAATTACGAAAAATACACCTGCCTTGGCATCTTGCCATGGAATATTACCAAACACCGTATTTCAGCCTTTATTTGAAAAATTTTAAAAAGCTTTTACAGCTGTATACTTTCAAATATTTCAACAATATATTTGGCATAATTTTCCTTCCTTTTCTCCCATTCTATCTAGCCTTTTAATTCTTTATCTTACATTGTTCAGTTTACAGTTTTCCCTACTGCGTTAAATGAAATTAATTTTTGATACTTATGTGAACGGCAAGCGATCGGTAAATTAGACCATACATTGACAAATCAAAAGAAGCGATCAAAGCAACAACACACATCAATAATCAGACTTGGATATTAAATTCGGTTCTTGTTAGTACTGCTAATAAAAAAAAAAAAAAAAAGAAAAAAAAATGAAATATTTCCTTGATATATTGCATAAGGCAAAAATTTGCGACATTTTGCTTAATATAACTGAAAATTAAAGTTATTTCAAATGATTTGATACGTTTCTTAGCAAACTACCAGAAATTATTTAATTGCAAATACAAAAGTAAAAGTAAAAAGTCCATCGACCTCAGCGTCATCATTTTCTCTTTTTTTTTTTTTTTTTTTTCTTTCTTTGATTCAAACTTTTCAAAACCTTCGAAATTCAGAAAGTTTCATTCCAAAAATGTTGCAAACATTATGAATCACACTTGTGCAAATACAATATTAGAAATTAAAATTTCCATTTAGGTTATTTCTGCTATTTGTGAAATGTTATCTTGAAATGAATTCAAAAATTATTTTCTAATGGATAAACTAAATAATTGCACCCGTTGTTGCCATAAATAATAATTTAATAATTGGCCTATACGATCAAACACAGATGACCTGTCACGCTCCAATTATTACCCCTGATTCCTTTCCTGATATGCCCTCTGCCCTGGATGGATTAGATTGGTTTCATCGTCCATTTTCAATCATTCTCGCTTAGAAACTGAATAACTATAACATTTCGCCGTAATGTTTCAATGTTAAATTCCGAGAAATCCTTTTATAATTCATAATAATGCCATCATTTGAGGATAAGTTATTCAACTCAATAGCATACAATTTCTTTCCTTCCGTGTCTTCTTTTCTTTTCTTTTCATTCATGCAGATTAATTCCTTTAATAACTTTCATACATTTTAATCAATGATTTTAATTCAAGCAGTGGTACAAAACTAACGAATTCGTAATTCGAATGATTTGTCGTATTTTGACAAAAAAAAAAAATAATAATGTTGTAGATTCATTCATATGTTTGATACTAAATTATATTTGCAGTAATATGAGAAAAAACAAAATAAAACATAAAATATCTTCTTTTGTTTGCGATATATATTAATTAATTACATACAGATTAATAAACACTACTGATTATCATTAATAATTATCCTGATGACCTTGAAGGTCGATGAGGATGACGACCCATTGTATAAGCAAAACCAATTCAGAAATTTTTATCATTTATTATGGGAGTTTCAATGATAATTTGTAGATATTGCAATCAAATGCTTATAGTTCGCAAATAATCATAATGAAAATTTTGTCAATTTCAATTTTTTTCCTTGAAATATGAAGCCTTAATTAATGTAATGAAAATTTTAACTAAATTGTGGTTAAAAAGCGCCAAAAGTTTTCTATGTAATCGTGAATGGAATGAGAAATCATGCAATTTCATTTAACACTAATTGTAAGCAAGAAAGATATTTTTTCATAATTCCAACAGTATATTTTAGCTAATACGAAATATACGTTTTAAAATAAAACTTAATTAGCAAGAATCTTTTTGCAATGAATTTTCAATACACTTTATTTGTATATTTGAGTTTATCATCATAATTAATTTTACAAAAGAATTTAAAAAAAAAAAGAGAAAAAAAAACAAACGTAATGAAATGAGAAATAATGGCAAAATAAGAGTCAAAATCAGAAAAATAAATGACATGTAATTTTCGTTCTTATATACAAATTATTCTGGTAAAAAATTTAAAAAAGAGTGATAAATGAATATTGTTGCTATTTTAGAGTTAAAATGAATTAATTGTCTGGAAAGCCTCACTTTAATGATTAATGAAAAAAAAAAAAAAGGATGAAGAAATGTCCTTTTTTCAACCAAAAATTTCGCACTAATTGTTAATTTTTCAACTTTTAGATTATCTCATAGTCAAAAGACTTGTTCATTACAAAGCAATATAGATTTTTCTTTTAATTTAAAAAGAAATGAAAGATTATTTATTCAGAATGAATGATTTTAGGTATTGGAAGATTTAAAAGTAAATTTTTCGTTTTTATAAAAAAACAGATGTTTTAAAAAGAAAATAATTTGGCTGTGATATGAAAGTCCGATTTTATAAATGAATGGAAATTCCTGCAACAACACACAAAATGTTCATAATGATAACAGATAACAGATGTGGATAGAAAAAAAACCAAGTTGACAAGAGTGATAAGATTATTGAAATTAATGTCTCTTATCAAAAACTTCGATAAGAAAATTTTCGCAAAAATATCAGTTATTAAACTAATCGAAATAACATTTCCTTTTTTTTTTTTTTTTTTTAATAAGGTTAAACCATAAAAGTATATTAAATTTTGTAGGAAAACGAAAAAAGTATTAAAATCTTTTAAAGAGTGTTCAAAAAAAAAAAAGGAGAAAAAAGGATTGCGTCAAATTTACCCTGTCAATCTACTGAAAACTTTCGAAAAGAGATTTTTTTTTTTTTAACTTTTTTCTTTTAAATTTTAGAAACGACAGTCCACAAATTGTAATATTCTTCCCAGTGTTGTCCATGTATATTGTGAACCGCCGACATTAGCACATGTTGCCATTAAGCTTGGAGATGATGTTATTGATGTCCTTTGCTGTAATTAGAAATATTTAATTATCATTTTGTTTTTTTTCTTGTAATTTGATTAGGAGATTTTGCCTAACAATGTAGAAAATTTTTGCTAATTTTTTTATAACTCCATAAATTTAAATAAAATATTTTAAAGGAAATAAAATGAAATGATTAAATTATTCTTTCAAGTCAAACTTTTCCACCATCTAGTTTTATTTCACAACACAATTTATACAAAATAATTATTTACAGGATGTCTTTTTTCCTTAATTTTCAAATCATCTTCAATTTTACATCAGTATATTATAAAAACTTAAGCGGGAGAGATTTCAGGTTCGACATAAATAGGACTAAAATTATGATTAAAAAAAAATCAATTACTGAGCAATTGCTACCTGATCATATCCTTCAACTGTTGCTGGTTGTCCTCTTTCCGTACATGTTATAGCAACGGTTGCACCTTGGCTATGAGTATTGCCATAACTAACATCGCTATAATCAAATCGATACTGATCATCCTGATCAACGGATTTCACCGGATACAAGACTAGATCTGAGCAACGTGCTGCTGTATATGCTAAAAAAAAAAAAAAAAAAAAAAAAAAAAAAAAAAAAAAAAAAAAAAAAAATTAAAAATGAATAAATACATCTTTAACTATTTTAATTTTTTTTTTTCGAAAACAATAGAAGATACAAATGTAGTATTGATTAGACTTAAACTAATAAAAATGGTTCAATAACCGGAAGCAATACAAAGAGAGATTTCTCAATGGATAAAAGGGATTATTCGAATTTAATAGTATTTCTAAAAGTAGATTGAAATTTTTGAAAAAAAAAAAAAAATAAGAATAGAGAAGTGATAATCAGAATGAAATGATTCAAGTGAAAGAATAATTAAATCGTTCAGAAATCTTTTTGAAAAATTTGCCCGTGGATTTTTTTTTTTTTTTTATTGCTCTCACATTAAAATGAAAATGAATTTAATTTTTTTTCTGCTGAAAAAAAAGGAACTATTTAAGGAAAAAAGAAAATTTTATCAACTGTACTCTATTACTCACTTTCACTGGAATTTCACAATTCAACATTAACAATATTGGTTCCGGTTTGCAAATAAAATAATTATAAATAATTCTATCGCATTTTCACATATTTTACGAAACGGACAAATTACGGTTATTACTTCTGATTATATAACTTATTCGAACAGTCTTTTTTTTCCTCAGATCTTTTATTTTTTTAATTTTTTATCATTACATAAATAAAAAAAATAAACATTTCGTTTAATATTTTTTACCTGAAAAAACAAATTTTTAAAATTTTCATTACTGACTATTTTCGATATTGCTTGTTTCTTTCCCCTGTCTTTTTTGCACTGTACAATTTAAGCTTCAGGGGATTTTGCAAATATGAAAAACATCGAATGAATTAAGTTTCCGGAATTTTTTTTATTGCATAGCAAAATTTAGCATTTTATTTAAGTTCTCTCCCACTCATATTTTTTCTTAAAATTGTACTATTGAAAGCTGAACCAAAAAAAAAAGAATCAAGAATGAATTGCAATCAGAAAAATTTTTTTTTGAGCTAAATGAAAAAAAAAAAAAAAAAAAACTATTGAAAAACCGTAAAGAACAGGTTTTTTTTTTCACAAAATTTTTCAGAGCCTAAAGAGTAAAAAAATTTTTCAAGACCCAAAGGACAAAAAAAAAGTCATGTGATAATAGAAAATATATTTTTTAGCGAAGTTAAGTGGAAGAAGACTTTAGAACCGATACCAAGTATTTATTTGAACAAAATATTCTAATTTTTTCTAAAAAAAAAAAAAAAAAGAAAACTGCCATTGTTTTTTTATACCACTATTTACACAGAAATAAAGCCAAAAAAAGAAAAGATATCTTCGGTGATTTAAAAAACAAAAAAGACCAAAAAGGTTTTGAATTAACGGTTCGATTGCATATGAATTATAAAACTTAGTTCTAACGAATTCATATGAATCATTAAAATTTGTTTAAATAAATGCAGTTGATGTGGTATTAAATTTAATAATCACAATAAACTTTTACATTTTATTATTCATTAGTAACTTTAACAAAATGGCCAGGTTAAAAAAAAAAAGAAAGAAAAAAGAGCATCGGCTTGTACCTAATTCAAATATATAGCCGTTTTCATCCATTAGTAAATTTAAATAAAACTATTAAACGATAAAATATTTCAAATAACAAATTTTCAAATTACCCAAGCAAAATCATAAATGTTATTATTATATCTCTGATATTACGTTGCACTAAAAAAGGTAAACATCAGATAAGAAGCTTTAGAAGCAAATTTACAGATTTGAAAAACTTGAAAATCACACGAAGAATTTCAAATTTGACAAATAATTAGGAACCAACTTGGATCTTGACTTGGAATAAATCCCGGCGGTGCACATCCATAAATAACTGCTGACTTGATCAGAGTAATGATGATAATCGGCTGTAGTGATAGCATCAATAATTGCTAATTGTAGTCGAGATAACCAACTTTTCCTAACATGTGAATTCATTAATTTCAGTAAATTTTAGAGAAAAACAGACAAAATAAAAGAAAAAATTCCAATAAAAATACATTTCATTTCCAGTCGTACGTAACACTACGAATAATGGACAAGGAAAAGTAGAAAAGTTAATTTGTTCAGGGCTGATTCAAGAGTAGAAGAGTTTTTTGTTATTCCCGCAATTTATTATCAGTGATAATTGCAATCACTACTAGTTTTGGAATAATTTACTTCCCAAATAACAGGAATGAATGAGAACTGAGAATGAAAGACAAATAAAATGTCGCAATTGGAATTGCTGGATAAATTTGGGAAAGGGTTTATCACGATCGGTATTACCTGTTCAGGGATAAAATTCATTATAGGACTCGACAGCTGACTGCTATTATAAGAGGAAAAATTGGGAAGAGAAATGATCCCAGCCCACCTGTATACATTCCCTTCAATCACCTTTACCATCTCTATCATTTCGTTTACCCACTTTCCAGCTTCCGATTTAACTAGATTTCTGTTGATAATTAACTAAAAATTGTCCATCGTTGTTGTTTGGAAAAAATGGTAGGAGAAGTTATGAAATTGTATGCTACACAGAATGACAAATGTATTTCTGTTTGTGGCTCGGCCAACTAAACGATTTATCAATTTTTTTTTTTTTTTAGAATCAATTTATCACTATAATTGCATTTCTGATGCCATAACTATTATTTTATGGTAACTTGATTGGTTTGTATTTATTTAAAAAATAAAAAGACCTTATTTTTAAAAGCTGAAGTCATTCGAAAAGAGAAAGACTTTTTTTTGCAAGATGTTCTGAGAAGTTTTTTTTTTTGAAATAGAAAATTAAGTTTAATTATAAAGGTAAAGTTTTCCTAATTTGTTTTTCAATTGATGTGAACTTTTAGCAGAGGGAGCAACAAATGATGCCAGTGATATGATTTTTAAAAATAATGTTGATAAAATATGAATGGTAATTATGCGAAAAGTTAAGCAATTAAAAAAAAAAAAAAAAAGAGGGAGAAGAAATGAATCAGCGAATTTTAATGAAATATTCATTATCATTATTCAATCATAAAAATTTAACATTTTCTTTTAAAGTAAAATAAAAAATGATCAGTCAGTTTTAGCTTAAATTTTCTTTTTTTTTTTTTTTTTTTTTTAGTAAATTAAAATAAAATTGAAGTGGAAAAAATTAATGGACATTTTGCTTAAATCAAGAGAGAATGATATCCTTAAAAGCCATTATGAGAAGGACATCGCCTTCCTTTTTTTTTTTTTTTTTATTCTTTTTCTTCAATAGCAAAGCTAAATTTAGAAATAATTGAAATTTCCAAATTTTTTCATTTCAATTTTTACGGAAATGCTCAGCGCTCAATTTTAATTGGAAGGCTATAAAGCATATTTGAAATTACCATTATAAGTGAAAAGGTTATCTTTAAAAAAAAAAACAAAATACATGTATAAATCAATTAAATAAATCTTTTTTACTTTTTACGGCAATGAAAAATATTTTGCTTGTATATAGTCCAATTTTTTAAATTCTTTTTCCTCTATCTTTCTAGAAATCTTCAAAACGGTGGATTATTTTCAGGATTCTGGATAAATTACAAGAAGGGATAAATAAATAACATGAATTCCCTAAACTGTGCTAACTTAGCCTGTTTTCCGCTTTATGTGATTTTTTTTCTTTTTTTTTTTTGTTTGAAATTTTCATTCATTTACAGTAATTAAAATATTAGAGCAAAGGTCAATTAACGTAAAATTTAAGTCAATTAAATGGTAACAGTTGCAGGTGGAAAAATTGGAAATGCAAAGCACTGAAAGATTTGTTCTTTCAATTTTTTAAAGGTCAGTTTTACCAAATAAATTCGTTTTGTTTTTTAATAGATCAAATTTTCCTTCATGATTTGATTTCTTCTTAAATTTCAAATTTTCTTAAAATTTTCCCAAATAAAACAAAATGAATAATTAATTGGATATACCAAATAGATTAGGTATATTTGGATATATGTCTACAGATATTGTTAAAAAATTTCAACAATAACTGTAGGCAACTTCTTTTTCAAATTTACGTCACTTGAAAAAAAAAAAAATCGCTTATTTCTTATTTAAGCAGATATATTTCAAAACTTATTTCAATATATTTCAAATAAACCTAGGGTATTGAAGTTATCAATTTATTCAATTCATCAAATTGTTTTGATTATTTTGTTTTGCTGTTTACAGAAGAAAAAAAAAAAGTGACTTCTTTTTTTATCGAACTTCACACTATTAAAAGAAATTATTAGCTGCCAAAGAAAAAGACCATTGCTGATAAAGCCTTCATTTCGCTGATTTGTATGACCTGAATTAAAAAGCTGCCGACTATCTGAAGATTACTGGTGATAATGATGCAAGAAACATCGGTAATTTTCTTCTCGAGTACTGCTTCATCACATCCAGAAAATTAGCTGCTTGAGTTTTATTGCATTTTTGATTAAAATTATCGTTATCTCAAGCTAACAAAATAAAATTAAATTCTTTTTTTTTTTTTCGCTTCTTTTGAACTGATATTTGCTTTGAAGTTTCAATCTCGTTACTCACTGCTACAATATTCCGAAAATTTATTTCAAACTTCTCAAAAATTGACTTTTAGATTTCAATATTTAATATACTGTACAAAAATCATAATTATTTGATAGCAAATTCACTGCGTATATTTAATTTTCTACAGGCAATTACACTTTTGTATATTTCATTTCCTGAATGTTTTCTTCATAATTTTAGAATTTTAATAATGATATGTTTAACAATATAAACTTTAATAAATTGCAATGCATGTAAACAATACATTTTTGAGCTTCGTACCTCGAGAATCTTAAAGTTTACCACGCGATTTTTTCAATTTCTTGTACTAAGTGCTGAAAAATGGCAAGAATTAGCATGTTAAAGACTGATAAGAAAATAATGATATGTTAAGTAGTTGATTGCAGGAAAAGAAAATAAATGCATAGAGTTTTGGATATTTCGGAATTACCAACATGCATTTGCCAGGTAATATTCTTGGTGTATAATATATGTGATAAAAGAATGAAGAAAATATAATTTCAAAACAAAAGTAAATTATTGAATTAAGTTATTATAAATCAAAATTACAACTGAATGTATTCGTCGATGCCCTGGAAGAACGAACAAAAGCAAACTAAAATTAGAAATATATAATATTAATAATGATTATTATTACATATATAGTACGGAAGATATAAAGAAAAGTAAAAGTTTAAATTTTAGAAGTTAGGCTGATTTTTTTTTCTGGATGATAGCATTTAAGAGTCAAATGACGAAGAGAAATTTGGCAAGATGAACAATTAACAATTAATCTCATGACTTCTGATGATAATAAACATATTGTATTCATCTGTCTAATTTTTTCACATCTGTTAAGTGTAGCAGAATTGATACATTTAGTGATAAGAGATCAATGAAAACAAACATGCAAAGGGTTACTGTGGGAATTAATGAAATCTACAACTTTCATAGAAGTGATAAAGTCAGAAAAGGCAAATGAAGAACTGATACTGCTGTTCGATTAACGTTACTCTAGCAACAATTATTTTTTTTTTCCTCAATTTTCACGTCAAATCAGGTTTAAAAAATTCAGTCTAGATGGTTTCAGAATCTATTATTTAATTTTACATTTTAATAAAATAAGCATAGTTGTCAGAATTAAATTTTGTTTATTTTTGCAAAATAAAAAAAAAAATATGACTTTCTCGAAAACTTCATCACTAAAACAATTAAGTGATTGAAAAAGATAAATTTTTATTCCGAAAAAAAAAAAAAAAACTTAAGTGTCATTTTAAATCATTTTAAGTGATAAAAATTTCCATATTATTAATTGAACATTTTCTTTCCTGCGCTGTTCATTTCTCATTTACATTTCAATTGCTTTCAGTCAGCCCTCATACTAATCGTATAAATTCGGCAAAGAATTTGTCCAGTTTCGAATGTCTTCTTAAAATCTTTAAGCTCTTAATTGATTAATGATTAATATAGAGATCGTAAGATAAAGCAAACTTATGCGTATAAGTCTTTACTTTTCCAATCTTTTTTCTTCCTGTCAAACAAAGTGTTATTTCAAATTTCAAGACTGTCCCCACAGACAGTTTGGTGCATGAGAAAATAAAGATGCTATAAGGATGACAACAATGTTTCAGTTTATCCAGTAGTTAATTCCACAAGTGGCAGATCCATTCATTGTTTTAAATTTCTACTCAGTTAAATGATCCATAACGTACAATTTAAAAAAAAAAAAAGAATAAAATACTTCTTAGCAGTTTATTACTAAGAAATTTCTTTCATCTTCGCATTATGCACATTAGAAATAAGGTAAGTTTAGAGACTGGAGATTACATGAAAGTAAAATGCAATGAATTGAAAAGGACTGAATTGAGGAAGATTAAATGACTGCAATGTTATCACTGTAAGCGTTAATATCGAACCCCCGAACCCCCGAACCCCCGAACCCCCGAACTCCCGAACCCCCCCCCAAAAAAANTTTATCATAAATGTTGTTGTTATCATTTATTTTTTTTTGCAATATGTTTTATTATTTTAAATAAAATTTGATGCAACAATCTTTTTTTTTTTTTTTTCATGGAATGTTGCAGAACAAAAACGAGAGGACTGTCATAATTCATAAAAACCTGAAAAAGATAAAAAATTCGAGAACTCAAACAACTTTTAGTATTAAGTGCTTCTAATCAAATTCGAAAGAAACTTTCTCTCCGCAATTAAAATTTCCCGAAATTCGATATTTTGGATATAACAGCTTCAGGGCACTTGGAGAACTGAGCATGCTAAAAGCGGATTCGATTCATTGATGACTTCCGAATGATATGACAAAAATTGCTGTCCGTAGCAGAACCATCCGTATCATTTTGATTCATCGGGAAATAAATCATTCCGAGTGGGAATGAGATATGTCACTTTTAAATCCTGCTAACACCAATGATTTTACGCAGGACCTTCACGTACACGCACGCCAGGGATCCCACGTAGAGTACGTACTTTCACTTCTTATCAATCGACACTTGTCAACATAATATCGCCTTCTAGTAGACTATATTGGCATGACGCCAAAGACAGCGTAAATGAGAAACAGTGTAGGATGAAGAAATAGACAGTCAATAGAATGTGCGATTTAAGGAAGGTTAGGAGGAGATACAAAAGTCGAGACAGTGTTTCCTTTGTTAACGAGTTATTTTGTGGCGAAACATCGAGCCAGGTTCACTGGTCGTACGCATTTGACGGATTTCGGGTCAAGTCATTCCATAGTTCAGGATTATACTGGATGGTTGTACGTGGGAGGGTTACGTACGAAATGACTTTAGCAGCTTCCTGTGCATCTTTTAACATGTTTGATTTCGATTATAAATGATGTTGAAAGGATAAAACGTGAAAGTTAACGTGTACCATTTCTGTGATCGTTTGGCTAATGGAAGGATGAACTCACGAGGTGATGAAGTGTGCGTGCCATTAAATACGTGTAACAAAATTTTCGTTCAACGCGATTATTCGAAAGGACTTGGAGTCCAGTTTGAAACCGCATTTCCGAGTGCTCTTGAAGGGAAAGTAAGCATTGCTAATATGCGTGAAATAAATTTTGAAATAATTGAATAATGAAATTAATCTTTATTTACATTACTTCCTGATTTCTGTATGCTGATCTTCATGTTAGCTTGGATGATTTGATATTACTGAATTTTAGATTCAGGCTTCTAAATATTTTTTTAAAAGTTTGCAACATCAAGGGTATAAAGAATACTGAGTTTAATCATTTAGCCGAAATATCAGATTTCGGTTTAAGATGCTAGGTTATTGCAAGTGTGAAAAGTTGTCGTAATATGGAATCGTGGAAAAGAAAGTTATCTTAATTAAATTGCTTGTGACCACCTGGCGTAATAGTACAGTTTACATATTTCCAGATTAGTGAGCAAGCTTGGGCATATACAATTACAACCCTGAATTCATACTACAGCAAAGCTGAAGAAGTTTGCTGCGCCACTGTGCTTGAGACATTAACTGGATGCCTTTCATGTTACATTTCCAGGCTTTTCGTAAAGGTTCTTTTTTTCCCTTAATTTTGGATCTTAATTTAACGGAAAAAGATGGAAGCATCGCAAGCGTTTGGTGTTATTTGAAAGTTCAAATGAAATTTACTATCTAGTTTTATTTCGATTATTGAGGATGTGTTAATAGAAGTTGGTAATCACGTTTCGCTAAAATTCAAGATTATGTTATTTATGTTATGAATGATTGTTTTATATTTCAACGCGTCTTCACCTACAGACGCAGTATGAGAAGTCATTGCTAGAGATTAATCGGTTTTTGGCAGAACAGAACACCAATGTTTATCTTCCGTCAGGTGTACATTTAACAGATCCAATTCAGCGTGGTCTTCGTGTGGTAAGATGCTACTTTTTTTTTTTTTTTTAAATTTCTAGCATCATAAAATCTTTTAAGATTGTAATAAGTGCTAAGGTTAACGCGTAATCGGGAATATATGTTTCGATTTCCTACGAGACGAAAAATATAATGAAGCCAAATGAACATGGAATGCAGTTGAAAATACCATTTTTTGAAATGACAAATTTAAATTGATGAGCGATATTCAAATGGCAAACTTGTTGATAATGTGGAAGCAAAGCGATCAACCTTCCTTGGATTTATTAGCTAGTTTTGGGAGTAAGGATTCACTACTTTGCTAAATATGAAAGTGAAACAAGTTAAGCGACAGATTTTATTCCGTTGATTGGCTTCATTTTTGTTAATCTAATAAATTCAGATCAAAGGAATTGCTGAAACTGTATTAGTTATATTTGATTATGTATGTATTTAACTTTATGCTAAAAAAAGTTTGTAGTGGTATGTTTTCTTCATTTCACCTTGTATATGTTGGTAAAACCTGAAGTCATGATTGAAATAGGCTCTGAATTGGGTTTGCTGGAAATGAATTTGATTTGTACCCAGTGCTTTTACAACACTCATTTCAAGAGTGATTTTTTTTAGTGTATGTGATATAATGCATGTTATACCTTTAAAACGTTGTTGGAACATTTTCACTAGGTTCAAAATTTTTCGAAATAAAAATCGAACTGTATTACAGTTTGAAATCAGTTTAATACAAACGTCACCAGTATTACATCAGGATGATATATCTGCAGAACCAAACTATGCCTTAGGTTTGGATCAAACGGATTAACGGATTATGGATATCAGTTATTCATGATATTATTTATATTGTTGTGAAATTTGTGTTCGAAGACCGTATGGCTTTCTTTAAAGTGAAGAGATACATAAGAATGCCTTATATATAATGTAGTGACTTTTTGTTATCTCGTTTTTTTTTTGCCATTCCCCACTATCACTGCTACCTTTCGTATCCTCTCAGTATTGGATATTCGGTAGATGCGTGAGGTGAAACTTCCACATTCTGTCTTTTTACTAATTTGATCACTACTGGCTTAAAAAAAAAAGTGAGTAGAATAGACGAATTGATTTGGTTGGGATTGTAAATTTAGTTGTAAAAAATTGCTTGGGAACGCTAAATCAAATATCCTTAGTTTTATTTCCCTTATTATTCGTTTCTACAGTATATTACGTATTATTTTTTCCTTTTATAAGAATTAGGAGAAAATTTCTCAAGCGCAATATGTTCAATGTTATACGCAGTGTTGCTTTGTTAATCATGATAAGGTAACGCTATGATCATTTTTATATCCGCCGAAATTTGATGATGTACTATGTTGCATGTTTGTGATTTATAAATATAATGTGTATAAATTACTTATGTGAGGTCGTTTATAAATCCGTACAATTTTTCTTAGGTGCTGTACTACATTTTTCTGATTGAATTTACTAAACTAAATGACATGTTGATGAGTTAGGAAAGTAGAAATTCATTTTGTTACGGTTCAAATACGTAAAAGATATTCTTTCGAGTTGTTTGTTCATCCTTCCTGTTCACTGATGTTTCCATTCTTTTTTTTTCCTTTTTTCAAATAAAACTTAAGAAGTGTGTTGACCTTATATTTACATCCGAATTTTCCTGTTTGTCCAGTTCTCACAAATGATAATTTTTCATTCAGCTTGCTTTTTTTTTTTTGTTTTTGTTGTAGTCATATTTGTCGTTGTTATCATATTACCACTATTAGAGCCTTAAATTAGAGGAGCTTGGTTCCGGTGAATTTGTCTTTTTTCTAAGTTTAAGAAACGAACACTTTTAGAGGTTTCTTGAATGCTAGTTCTGTTTTTCTTTCGAAATATGGGTAGAGAGAAGTACACTTTGATGCACTTGGAGAAATATAGTAATATTAGCCTTATACTGATGCATAAATATGTCAGATGAGAAAAAATCGGTGAATTTTTGGGCCCTGTTTGCATTTTTTCATTCTTTTTTTGCAGATGAAGGGATAACACAAACTATGCAAAGCTGGATTTGCTTTCCTGCAAGGATTCCAATTAATAGGATTGTAGCTGATTTCCTCTCTTAAACGAGCTTTAAAGATTTTTCACGTAATTTAAAAGTTTTATCATGTGGTTGAGCAGAAATTATTTCAAGAGTAATGAGTAAATTAGCCCACTCTTTCAATAACAGTCTGGATAAGAACGCAATTAATTTTTTTTTTTAATGTTGCGGAACTGATGCAATTAAATGCAAGAGAATTCGTTAACATCGGAAAGGACGATAAATCAGTGCTGTAAGATTGCAAAAAAAAGCCCTGTAAATAATAGTTATTTGATATGGATTAGTCTTTGGAAAAGTACATCGTCTAGTGAAAAGCATTTGTAAAATTCCTGAACTATTTTATTTTGTGAGTACATCGGTACAGGGCAGCATAAAGTCTAGGTATGGTTTGTTTCGTTTTCTGCCTTCCAAAAGAAAGGCAAAATTACCGAGTGTCCTCACAGATACAGTTGAAAGTACTTGTAAAATGCTGTTTAATACAAAATTTCATTTTTGGCTTTACATTTTTCAAGCAAAGATTATCCAGCCAAATGGTTTCTGAATTTGAAGAAAACAATGTTTAGTTTGTTATTGTTTTTGAAAACTGTTTCTTCGGTTTTTTGAACATAATGCAAAGATATTAATTATTGACCGGTTGCATTATATATATGTCATCACTGGAAGCTAATGAAACAAATCATTATGCTATTGTTAAAGACTGAGCATTATCAATAAATCGAAAATTCAGTAAAAAATAATAATGATCATCATTCCATTTTCTCACTCTTAATTCACGATTTCATTTCTTATTTAAATAAATTTTCATTTTCATCTTTATTTAAATAATAGGCAAATTAAAGAAGAAAAAAAAAAAATGAGGAAAGGTAAGTAAATCTAGCATTGAAGTGCAGATTAATTTTTTTTTTCCCCTTTTTTTGAATTGCCGCTGCAAAGTTAAATAAATGAATGGTGAAGTACACATTTAAGGTAAAATTTTTGTTATTTCTCAATGCCCTACCAGTTAGTCAGCTGCCAACCTATCATTTGCATTCAGTTTATTCGTAAACATTCGAGAAATTGCAAACTTCATGGGTGGCAATGAATGGCTACCGTTCAAACTCATCTCCCAGGCATCGTGTGTGGTCTTTTGAAGTAACAAGAAGTGAAGCAACATGTCACATTGATAGAAAAACTTTTCATTGGCATTAAATTTTTGTTAACATTTCAAAATCTTGCCAAGCATATATTTCACTTCATATTGCACCATCTTTTCTTTTAATCCAGCAGCAGCAGCGAAGTATAGACAATTCGCCAGAATTATCAATCCAATTCCTGTTAAATTAACAGTTCTGTTAACTTCTATTTTGTTTAATAGAAATGATAAAAATGAATTTTTCAAGTATTTTATAGGATAATAATATAATTATAAAGAAATAATTACATGCTAATTTAATGAGAATTAATAAAGCGGTCGTATTTTTGTCTAAATTACTTTTTATACATGTTTTCATAATTTCTAACAGCGAATACTGTATTATGCATAATTTTATTGCCCCAATTTAAATGATTTCAAAAAAGAAGAAGCAAAAAATTTACCCGTAATTTTCCAGGTAATAATTGGTAATAAATAATAAACTGAGAAAAAAAAAATTTCCTTACACTTTTTTCCTATTATACACATTTCCAAAAAATGTCTATTTTTTTTTTTTTTGGAATTTTAAAAAAATAAAATAAAATTAAAATTTAAAGAAAAAAAATTTATTATTTATTTTAAAGCAGTATATAAGACTGTACAAATCAGTTAATCCGTTAAATTATTTTCATTTAGCTTTATGTAGTTTTATTATCACGCTGTTAAACATTTTTTAAAAATATGATCCGTTAAAGAATTTATCTTTTTTACTAATTAAAATCGTGACATCAAAATTGATTCAACTTCAGTTATATACCTATTTTTAAATTTAATAATTCCTTCTGAATCACTTTAAGTAATTAAATAAAACCAGTAAACTTGTAATGTTGCTTTCCTCTCATCATAAGTTATAAATTTAAAATTCAAAAAAAGTAACCGCAATTAACTGTCTAATATTAGTTTCAGGAAAACCAATCAGCAGCATCCATATTACCCAGACTATGGGTAAATGTTGGACATGCTAAACAATAGTCACAAGCTGGAAATTCTTTTTGTTTTTTTAAGCTTATATTGCAATAATGCAAAACATATAATTCTTTGTTTTCATAGAAAATGATTGATCCATAATTTACTTGTTCGAAATTCAGGATAATAAACTTCTGGTAAGTATTGACATGCCAAAAAATAGAATAAAAATTCACGGAAATTTCATGATGTTTTATTTAAAAAGAAATCCGTTCCTCCCTATAAAAGTAGAAACACAGTCACTTTGAGCAATTTACTTCGATTAAAGAAGCATTGAAATCCACAATTTTACATTATTTTATTTTTCAATTTAATTTACAATACGAGTTAAAAGTTTCAACAATTCATTTTGTCTTGATAATTAATTATAAATAATAACTGTTGCAATATCATAAAAATTTAATTCAAAATTTCGTTAATCACATCAAAATTGTATCATATCTGCTTTACAAAGATTTTTATCAAAGCTTTTTGAAAATACAGGACAGGGAAATATCAATCGATGTGTTGTTATTTCCAGTAATTTTCAATTTCACAAGTGATGATTTTTGTCAGTTTACCCGAGTGGCTTAGTATCGGACAGCTAGATTCGTTCGTTAATTAATGAAATCAATGATAACGATATATGAATAATTACCAACATTCACTTACACTCGGATCTGAACACAAATTCCCCATCCATTTCCGGTTTCACGCTTATCAAACTCCAATTACATCTCTCACGACCAACACTTTATTTGTTCAACTCATAATGAGCCCTTTGCAATTCTTCGTCAAGCATGATTAATTAACTTAAATAAATAAAAAATGAAATTGAGTTGAGGAAAACTGAATATTTCAGTTCAGTGAAACTAAATTTCAGCAAAAATGTCTCAGTATCGTATCAAGCATAGTCTAGAATTAATTGTCCGAAAAAACTAATAAATTTAATAACTAGTTCTCTCTAATTTGTCACCTACTTAGACAGTGCTAATTGAACGGCCTCTTCCTTTACAATCAGCAACAGCGATTTAGCAGTATATTTCCCTTTCAATTTTTTTAACGGTAAACACACGTCTTCCAATTCTATTTTGCTGTACTATAAAAAGCTAAATTAGTGTTTATTTGCAAAAATCCTAGCAATCATTACACTACCGCTTTTTCTTACAAATTCAAGAATTCATATAACTATGGTAAGTTTTCAGACTAAACAAAGTCAGAACATTGTAAATATAATAAAGCTTGAAAAAAGCAAAACACTTTGGTTATCTTATTCGAATTGTGCCCAGAAGTGTAATATATTAGAAATTAATTACAAAAAACTACGTCTGAATAAAATACAAAATTAGTTGTTTAAGATCTGTCTGTTTGAGAAGTCATTTGAACAGTATTTTTTTTACACAGAATATAAAAATCGAGAAATAAAGTAAAAAAACAACAATTGCGTTAAGTTTGAGATCAATTTGTATTATTATAACAACAATAACAGGACAGAATCAGTGACAGGATCAATACATCACATATCAACGAAAATGAAGTATTTACATGAGGTTAGCCGAGAGTATTTCTCGAAAAGAAAATATTAAATTTTAAGCTTAATTGCTGAACCAGAACTTCTCACAATAATAAGAAATATTAAGTCTCTAGATAGTTGAATATATTTCCATTTCCACTACAAAAATTGGTTCTATGAAAATCTCAATCTAGCAACATACAACAAGTTTGATAGTTACTAAGCTAATCGATATAATCTAGAGTTATTCGTATCTACTACTGCAATCATTTGTGTACCATTTAACCAATATACTTTCAGTTCCTAGGATATATCTAGACAATTTTTCTTAACTGACTGGCTGTTAAAATTTTGTAGGAAGGAGATTTTTTTTTTTTTCAAGCAAAAGAAGTGAAAAAAAAAAAAAAAAAGGAAAAAACATTTAATTGTGTTTTATGTGCTCTAAAAGTTTGGTAGCCTGAAATTTAGTTTTCCAAACCAAATGTTTTAGATAAGTTGAACAATCTTATTAGACAAAAATAGTTTAATTATTTACATTTTGGGGCCAAACATTGTCAGTTTACATAACTTTTTCACTATTCTTTCAATGCAAAATTCCAACTTATTTGACTAAAAATCTAAGAAATCTGCAGATAAATAATAAATTGACTGTTGACTTAAGTGAAGACATTAAAATAAGTGAGGAAGCATTGTATGCATATATACATAAAGATATAGTATGCTAGTCAGGTATTGGTGATGTTTTTCCCAGAAATGAAACCGGAATCATGCAATGCATGTCCATCAGTAGGAAATGGTTTCCCGAACGAATTGCTGCCGTCAGTAAGCGGAAAATTATTCGGCTGATCGGACTGACTTGTCGGATTATTTTCTTCATCACCAGAATTGTGAGTTGATGCGGACATTTGGATTTGTAAAGCACCCATTGAGCTTTCTGCTTCAAAATTTATTCCGGATGATACAGTTACCACGCTCCTACTAGCGGTAATCAGTTCATGCGGTAACTCCGGCAATAGTTCTGGTTCTGTTAATACCCGTACCGTTTTGACATCGTTATTATTAGATTCCTTAATAGACTTATCGATATCATTTCGGACTGCAATCCGATTTTGTTTGTCGATGGATATTGGTCGAGCTACACGCCAGTGACTGGCAATGAACCAGCCTGGATTATTTTCCAACGTTTTCGATGTTTCCGTAACAGCTGTTAACAATTTTGAGTAAGCTAGACTGTGGGAAACAATTCGTGAATCATTTTTAGTAATTGAGCCAGATAAATTATAAATGAATGCAGAAATATTGTCGGGGATTATATATTGCAACGAACAACTTAGCGGTGGTAAGACAAATGAAGGTTGTGTGTATTTAAATCGAGCTGATATTACCGATGAATGCCTAAAATGAAAAAAAACGAATTTAAATTTGAAATATTCGGAATTATACAGTATTATTTAAATACTTTAACCACTGTTTTTCCATTCTTGCACTAACTATTACAAACTTTAGACACTTTAAAATAACACTCTTGAAAACAATTATTTTCGACGATTCAAGCGAACTTTTCAAGGAATCTAATGCGTTGGTTCATATGTGAGCCTATGATGCTAATGAATGCAGTGAAGACAAGACTACTGAAATGGAATCGCTTTTGAAATTATTTGCGGACCTACTAACTTCCATCTATTCTCAACAGCAGTTCTTTCAGATTCAAAATCTATTAATTAAATTTGATATCTTAATAGCGTATTATTAGTTTACTTAATTAAGGCAACTAATCCTTACTTACAATCTTGAGCAGTTAGTAAAGCATTCTATCTAGTGTAACTAACTCTAATGGAAAAAGAAAAAAAAAAATCAGGCATAAAAACGACTTACACTAATACTTGGTCGATTTGTTTATCGAATAAACTATCAAGTGGCTGGGGCTCCTTCCGTTCAATAAGATATTCCTGCTCTATTTTACATCGATAATGATAATATGCTCCTTCTGAATTGATAACAACCACTTTATCTGCATTTAAGATCGATGCGCTTATATAATCCAAAAGGTTGCGCTCAATTTGAACAATATCCCAAACATCCAGCTAGAAATTCATCGATGTTACGTCATATATTACTAACCAATACAGTGATTCCACTGATTAGTAGTAATACAGTGCCATATTTTCGCTATTTAATTAGGACAATTTGATTAATGCATGCCTAATTCAGCCAGTTTTGGAGAATAAAGACGGCAAAATTCAAACTTAAAAAAATGAAAAACTCACATGAACGTTAAAATTGAATATATTACGCAAATACTCAGCAAAGAGAAGTACACATTCCTCGTGTAAAGAACTATCATGCGAATAAATCAGCAATACATTTAGTTGTGCTAAAAATTATAATATTATTACTTATTCGCGCAGTCCGTAATGCTTGTCCAACACATTTTCAGATTTTAAATCTTTTTTTTTTTTTTTTTTTAATCCACTAGTTCTTCTTCTGAAACTTTATTAAAAGTTTATGACAGCTTTTTATTAAAACGATTTTTTTTTTAGAACTTCAACAAATCTCCGATTATGATGAACAGCTGAATAAGAAAGGTACCACCACTTCAGCACTCTCTGAATACCTGAAACAAGAAAAGTTTGCTTTAAATTTAAGAAGGAAATTAAACCGCTGTGAATTAAAGGTGCTCGACTACTGCATAAGGTTGTCGGTGGTGGATGATCCGTTATAAATCGTATTCGTACTGCTTTGCTGGTTAGTCGATGACGAATATGGTACAAATATAAGATATAAAGTAGGAAAAATATCAATAAACTTATCACTAAAAACACAATTGCCAGCAATACTGTCCTGTAAAGAACTTGACTTTTTGGAAATTCGAAAAAAATTTTTGAAAAGCAACTAGACGCTACTGTTTTGTTCAACTAATCATAAAATTTTAATCAAAATATTATGGATATGTATGAAGGGAACTGGGTTAACAAAAGCAGCAGTTTGAAAATATCACTCCAATCATTACTTTCCAGATAAAGTTAAAGTTTTCAAGGGATCATAAGCCTTGCTGTAAAACAGAAAATAGGAAAAGTATTATTTTAATGTTTTATAAAATTTGGATATTTTGGATATTAAAAATTTGAATACAATATATGTGAAGGCAAGATGGCTATATAAAAAAATTATGGATTCATATGATAGAAATTAAGCTACAATTAAAACGCGGAATGACTAAGAGCAATATCAATTAAGTTTTAGTAAAAAAAAAGAAAAAACAAAAGAAAAGAATTATTAAAGAATCCATTTAAAGGGGCTTCAGTAGTGGCTATTGTTATGTTTTAAGAAATTAACGTCCAGTGGCCTGGTCTGGCCCTACTATTAACCAGAAATCGCAAAAGTATTGCACCGAATGTACATGATAATGATCTCTTAATTGGGTAAGAAGTTGGAAACTTATTCTTTACATAAAAGTTTTGAAAAGAATTCCAGGATTTACCAGATATATCCAGAGGAATTCCGCTCAGAATGAAAGATTAAGGTATTATTTTTTCCCACTTCTGGCAAGATAGATAAAGGCTTCTCTACTCCTGCAATTGTAAATCGAACTAAAAAAAGAAGGATTAACGAAAATTTAAATGTGTTTTCAAGATCAAAATAGCCACCGTTTTCAGAAGATACAGCGAAACTGTTTATTATTTAAATAAGCTTAAATTCTTTTTTTTTTCAAGTTAAAAATAAAAAACACTGAATAACATCAAAATTTACAACTGTATGCATAAAGCTTTGCCCATCAGGTAGTTTTCTTTTGTTCCTTGTAATAGTAAAAATTAGACTTACTCTGAATGCGAACTTTGTGCCAATCAGCAGCAATGCAGGAACATACCATCCGATTATCAAACGGATTAGTACTCAAGACCGGACAAAGACATCGACCATCACGAGAACGTTCAATTGGTATTACAGATGGCATAAAATACTGGTCCACCTGAAGAATTATTTTATTCTTTGAACTCTTTTAATCTCCTTTTTTTTAAGCAAGACTAGTGAAAAACAGAGTAGTTGACCTTATTTCTGCTTTTTCATTCAGATCATTTCATCGAAAATATTCCTTTAGCTCATAAAACTCGCTCTATTTCTCACCACAAGGGTTGCTTCTAAGAAGTACTTTATGAGTTATCATATTTTAAAATATACACATTAAAAATGTGCAGAAGGAGATGACGTAATAATTCTCGATAATTTCAGAAAAGTTTTTTGATTAATAATAATGGTGGCAATTACTACCAAAAAAGTGGAAAAGGAAATGTTAGCACATGAAAATTGATGCAGTTAGTTATGCATATCGCATGAGTTGCAAAAAAAGATAAGCAATTAAAAAAAAGAACTGAAACAAAAATTTAAAAGAAAGAAACAAAGATCGAGGAATATCTATTTATTATTTTAATTATTTAAGACATAACAAACTTTTTACTAGAACCTCTAAATCAGTAAAGTTATATTCGCCAAAAAGGATCGTTTGATTGCCAACATATTCCATATACATCATTTCAAGTGGTACGATTGCACTACGAAGTAATTCGAGCCCACTTTCATCTTTTAGTCGCACCTCATAACCTTCGAAACAATAATGAGCTGGTGCGCCCACAAATTCTACTTGAATTGTTCTTGCTATTGAGTGCACCAAAATACGTCGAAATCCGCCGGTCCACCGAGATGCTTGCAAATTTGCTAAAATCAAAAGTAGATTTGTTGCAAAATTTCGGAAAATGGCTACAGAAATACTATGAAAAATTTAACAAATAGTAATTTTCTTCTTGCTTTGAATTCATTCGAATATCAACTCTCCATGTTTCATAATCTTGACAAAAAAAATGAAATTTCAGAAGAGTTTAAGGAAAAATTTACATGTCCGCTTACAGTCGTGTTCAGTGACTGGATCACTGTAATAATCTGAAAAAAAAAAAAAGAAAAAATCTATATAGAACAAATTCCAGTTCTTTTTCTTAAACATCATGAGCCTGGTCACTCACTAATTGCACGGGTTTTATATTAAGTGGAAATGATATTCCACCACGACAGTGCATAAATTTTCCGAGAGTGATCCATGATCTCAGTTTTCGGACTGTTTCACAACTGATTGCTGCTGATTATTTTGTTCTCAGTAATTTTTGCATTTAACTTCAGCAGCCGATATTTCAATATTTTGTCTTTTTGGTTGCCGAACTATTACTCTTACTGATACAGATTCTCCTTACTTCTTTTGCACTATTAAAGGTTCGGAAAATGTCTTTAAAAAAACTACCAGGATGATGAGGCATGAGAATGTGTTTCTGGAGGACTGCTGTTTGATTAACTGTTTTCAACAAACTTCTCAACTTAATATCGTAAGCTTCGTCAAATTCGAATAAACTTTCGGAGGTAAAGTGAAATCGGGGCTGAAATGAGATTATTTGATGCTACCAACGATTTTAAGAGCTGTAATTATTAACAATTTTGACATATTTTCGAATCTAATTGGAAAATGCTACTCTTAACTTAAGCGGTTTTAATAAAGTACTTTGAAATTCGAATAGATCTGTCTTCGAAAAAATGCCTTTGAAATTGAATTTTGAAATTTTAATCGTCTTTAAATAAAGCTGCATAATCTGTAAAGAAGGAAAACAATTATGATCAAAAAATGAGGAAACGAAACTTTATTTCTGAAAAATTCGAAATTTTGCCTGTTTTTGAATTCAAACTTAATTAAAATCAATGAATCAGCCAATTTCAGGCTTTTTTAGAAGAATTTTTCAATTAAAAATCACAATTTTATTATATCTTTTTTTCACTTGAAAAAATTACTAATTTTCTGAGAAGAAATTCTTTTCAAGCTAGTAAGCGAAAAAAAATTAGTTAAAGCAAAAACAAGAGCAAAAATAAAATGAAAGCAAACCGCAGTAGAAATTAAATGGTGGTTCCATTGGGAATTTGAAACATCAAAATAAAAGCAAGTCTGATTAGATGAATTTTGTATTTCTAATATAAATCCGAGAAGTAGTGATGTAAAATCTGCAATAAAATGTATGTATTTGATGACAAAAGAAACTGAAAAAGTTTGTAAAGGCCAAATTTTGGATGGAAATTTAAAAATTGCTGGAATTGGTCACAATTTCCTTTTCTTTTAACTTTAAAATATCGAAAAGGCTTTCGTTTAAAAAAAAAAAAAAACGTTTCATTATCATATCCTTCTCAAATTATGATTAATGGTATACTTCTTACACTATGTTATTCATCATTTCAGAATATAAAATATGCTTTTAATACTCAAATACAAAAAATCTTTCCAATACTTTGCAGACTCATTTACTAAAGAAAAAAAAGATTTCTATAGCTTAAAAATTAAAGAAAAAAATGCATAGTGAAAAATAGTATTTAAAAAATGGTAAAATTCTACTGGTTTTGGATGCAAACTCCCTATAATACATTAAGATTATTTAATTAATTAAACTCCTTTTCCATCATTTTATTCTTATCCTGCTTCATCTAATTGCAGCCTGATGGGAGATTCAAAAAAATTCAAGTTTTTCTACATGTTTTATATTTGAAATAGATTTAATAAACTTTCTCCTGTCCCACAGGATTGATTTAAAACATCACTTGAGCATTCCAATTTGGAACCAGCACTGGTGATATAAAATTAACAAATAACTGCTCAGTGTCTTTTAAAGTCGCATAGAATTTAATGACTTGAATAGGAATTTCATCTGAATACAACCTTTATTACTAACAGGTAATTTCGAAAATCCTCGGAAGGTAAACATGGAAAATATTATGTTTAATCTTATTAGATGGCTTAAGTTATTTAACCATAATCATCGACTGTCTTTCATTGAAGCTGCTGATCTTATTCAAAAAAATAATAGTAACAATAGAATTCTCAATGAGAGATATACTAACAGCAACACCACTGCTAGTCCCAAAAGGAGTAAGTGATGACTAATAGGTTGTCAAATTAATTTACCATAATAGCCAAACTGATAATAAAAATGATAACAAACTATTTGGAGGTAACTGCCATGAGATATCAACAGATAACTGATAAGTTTGCTTAGCATGGCGAGTAATAACACGAGCAAATGGTTCCACTCGAATATCATGCGCAAATGTTATCATAGCACCATCTTCTACTTTGCTAATATTAACGATGCTCTTATTGTCTGTCACGATTTCATCATCGCAATTTACTGTAATAATTGATAAGCAGTACTATCATATAACCGACAATTGATTAATTACTTCATTTGGTCTCACCGTCAAAACAAAATTTTTCAGTAAAATTACCAGAAGTCATTAAACACACATTTATTGATGATACAAGCATACAGTACAAAAAAAATTAGACTAACAATAATCGTTCCTCCATAGATGCTAGCTATAATGCCAGTAATATGAATTACTTAATCTTGACAAAAAAAAAAAATTGTCCAAGATTTTAAGGAAGAATAAAAGGCCACGTCGCAACGCTAACTTGTTACGGCGGTAACATTGCATTGTACGCCCCAGTCAAAATTCGAATTCCATTCTGGTAATACATTTATTATATATTCCGGCCGGCTATATACTATACTGCGTTTTCCGATCTGGTCATGTATCATTTACTATATATTTCGATCCGATCATATATCATTTCCTACATATTCTGCTGCGGTGTATATCATTTATTACATACTCCGACCAGTCATATATTATATTGGTCTTCCAGTACAACTTTATTCATCATATGTGGAAGGGATTTTTTTTTTGGAAAGCAAATAGTAGGAAGCATCTTTCGACAATTCTCGACTTTATTATTTTTATCATTGGTAGATATCACAGGGAAAGTGAAATTACACTAACCTGAGCGAACAGTACATACAAAATCCTGAAAATATTTTACCTGTTACATATAATTTCCTTTTATTTTACACAACGGAGGAGGAATTAAAGGCTGATTAAATACTACCTTTAAACTTGGATTGATAGTGATTAAGAAATCAGTCAGTCAAATCTTGTCTAATTGAAAATTTTTAATTAGAAAAAAAAAAAAACTGACCAACTGTTTTGCAACTAACGACAGAAATAAAAACAGAAAGAGGGGAATAAGATACGTGCGCTCAAATTTAATAAGTATCATTACACTGTTATTAATTACTGCCTGTGATAATCGTTGTTTATCTAGCAGTGTTACATGAAAAAAAAAAAAAAAAAAAATCACTTCCATGCACCTAAATATATCAATTAAGCAGTGAATGCTGTTTCCTTCCTTTTCAGTTTATCCTACCATTTTAAACATAACTGGAATATTTAATCTTACACTTTCAAATATTTTGAATACCAATAATAAAGCATAATGAGCAGTAGAGTAAGTTCAAAATTGAAGCATACAGTGGCAATTACCTTGTGATGATAATCAGCGCAATTATCATGAAATAATGGGTCAAAATCAATGGCTGTCGATATGATAACGATAGGAATAAGGGAGGCAAAGCGGATCGCATTGAAATAATATGCCATCCAATAAATGATTGATTCAGTGATGATTTTTGCTCAGTTATTCAATAGTTTATACTGGCCTGATATACGGATGATACTAATGATTATGATAAATGATGCAGAAGGTCGTAATACCGGTTGCCAGTAACGATGGTAAATGATAGCACTGATGATACTATGCTAGATGGTATGAGTAGAGATGGACGTTTCGGAAATAACGGGCCGCTCTTAAACAGAAAAAAAAAAATTGATAAAATAGAGTTTTGCTTGTTGTTGGAGATGGACGTTTTCGCTTTTCTTTTTTGCTTTGCTTTATTAATTTTGCTGCCGTAAGCCAATGCTTAGCTACTTTTATTACAAGAAGGAATAATGTACTTGCATTATTCTTACTGCTACTACTGGCAGTAGTAATTCTTAGGGCTAATAATAATGATAATGATAAATAATAATCATATTGAATAATAAATGATAACAAATAGTAATATTAAATGGCAGATAATAATAACACCTAATAAATAAGTCCATCAAAAAAGAAATCAATTTATGCCCTTCTTTCAGTTTGTTAAAGCATTCGTCCTTTTTTTTTTCTTATGTGTATGTATGTATTTGCACTATTATATTATATTTTACTAATTTTTCATCTAACTCTACAGGATAAATGTGTCTAACTACTTTTACATTATAGTCATGACTGAGTAGTCTAGGGGGAAAAAAAAACTCTAAAATGCAATATAGATGAAATTGTTCAGTATTGATTTTTATGTTAAAGGAGCAAAAAAAAAAAAAAAAAAAGAAATAAATAAAAGAGCAAAATACAACGCAAAGAAAAACAGCCGAGATGAAATTATTGAATGATGAAAATGACGAAGTTTGAGTGGAAAAAAAAAAGTTTAGGAATTAGGATAAGAGGGAGAGCGTGGGTGGGTGGGTTGATTACAGGAATTATTTTAAATAGACAAAAAGTTGAGTGCAGATGATAAGTGATAAATATGGATGTTTTAAAAAATTTTACGCACTTCTTAAATAGAAAAAAATAATAATAATAAACTGAAAATATTGTGAGCGGAAATGAAACGAGAACACGGGTGTGGGGGAGATGGAAGAGGCGGTTGAGTGGGTGTATGCGTGGGTGGGAGAGGAGGAAGAATTGAAGTAAAAGGAGAAAAAATGTACTATCTACTGTCGAAACTTGAAAACAAAAAGAGGAAAACAAAGTTGAGATGAATTGTTGTTGTTTTTTCATACTAGTTGATTTACTGCAAAGAATTATTTATAATAATTTTTATGAAATAATTTACTTTTCATAACTTTTACTGAAGTAACACGTATATATGTAGATATATATATATATATATATATATATACGCAGACATACGTCAAATTGTATATGCCATACAATAGGAATCGATTTAAAAAAGAAAATTTGCTAAATAATAGACTGTAAGCTAATGTTGAGATGTGTGTACTGAACAAATAAAAATTCGATTCCGAAATGGCAACGACAAACAGATGTCCTTTTTGAAATGCGGAAAGTAAACAGAAGCGGTAAAGTGACAGGATGATAATAAAACGATGGACAAAATGCATTCAACATTATTTCTTGAATATTTCGCCAAATATATCAATGATTGAAAAAAGACTTTGATCATTTTCGATTTGATGTATCTTTTCCAAAATAATATACTAATTTAAAAGATTTCTATCCAATTTCTAGTTTTCACTTTAATAAATGGTTTAATTAAAATTAAAAAAAAAAAAATCAAATAATCAAAAGAAGACGGTGAAAAAAAAAGGGAGGAAAATATCAAGTTAGATAAATGTTTGGAAAAAACGATTCATTCGATGCAACCGTTTGCTAACAGTTTGAAATCGATAGTTTTAGTAGCACTGTTATAAAACTAAATAGATTTAAAAAAAAATTTTTTTTCCCACTTCTGGAGTTTCCAAAAATAATAAATAAATAAAGTGCTTCGAAAATGTAAGAAGAGAAAAATTATATTATGACAGTTAAAACACTTTGCTAAATTATTTGTAAAATTGAGTGGAAATTATAATTTATATGGAAATGTTCAATTTTCGTCAATCTTTCAATATTTCAGAAAAGTTATTTTTGAAAGAAATCTTATGGTAAAGAAAAAAAGAACTATTTGAAAGCAACACTGATCTAAAAAGAAAAAAATAATAAAAATTAATTACGAAATATTTCGCAAAAAATTGTTGTATTTTCAAACTCTAACCTCCTTCATTCTGAATCACATGAAAATTACAAAAAAAAAAAAAAAAAAAAAAAAAAAAAAAAAANAAAAAAAAAAAAAAAAACGAAAACCGGATTTTTCTCAAATGTTCATTTATGAGAAAAATAACTATAGTAGCACATTTTTAAAGAGTTAAAAGGAGAGGGAAAAGAAAAGAAGCTGTCGAAAGCAAACATTATAAAAAAAAAAATTTAATTTATAAATAAATATGGCACTACGAAGATTTATATAAAAATATTAAAATAAATTATAATGCAATAATTTGAAAATATTTTTTGGTTGTTTTTTTTTTTTTTTTTTTTTTAGGACAAAATTAATTAATAAATGAAGAAAAAAGAGGACGATAGTATTTATACCGCCAACGTTTTTTTTTTTCTTTTTTAATTATATATATAATTATTTTTTGCTTTTGCTATATATATATATATATAGCTTTTTTCCTTTTGCTACATATATATATATAGCAAAAGGAAAAAAGCATGCTAAAGTTTCATTAATTTTTTTCCTTAAATAATTTCACATCTTTCCTTTCCTTTCACCTGACTAGTTTTCTGTAAGTGAAAAAATTTAAATTTTCCAAAATCTGTTAAATTCTTCACTTGTCTCAAATATGACTGTAATCAAGAATCGAGAATCGAGCAATATGTTGGGTTAGTCTCGTTAAAAATAACCATGGCAACCATGACAATAAGAAAGCTTAAATCTCTCTATCATTGCTTTATACGCTTTATCATATCATTGATTGAGAATTATAAATTGTTTTTTTTTTCCATTTTTTTCTTTAATCTTAATTGCAAATTCCTAGTAAGTTTCTAATGACTGGAAATAGAATGAATGAAGATAAGGAAAAAAAAAAAAAAACGAATATCACCTTCATTAGTATATTTAATTTATAGGGTTGTTCTTTAATTTGAATTCCAAATTTTTTTCCTACTTTTCTTTTATCATTAAATTCTTTGGTTGCTAAAAAATAAGCTTAATTTAAGAAAAAAAAAATCGGAAATCATTTTTTTTTCCTCCTGCTACCTATACCCTCTGACATGTTTAATTACATTTATTAGATATTTCATTTATATTGACATTTTTTGCAGATTATTTTGCTCGCCTAAATGATAACTGTTAAAGTAGTTATGCTTCTTTTTTTTTTTTTTGAAAATGATAGCGAAATGTTTTATATTATTTCTTTTTGATTTTTAAGTAGCTTGATCAGAGTGTTAAAATTTCTTTTTTTTTTTTACCTAAAATATGTATATAAGTAAACATGAAACGTCGTAAAAATTTTCAAAAATTTAGAAATTCACTGTGTTGCGGTAATTTTTTAATTACAGAGCGAAAAAAAAAAAATGAGAAGTCTGGTAATTAAACATTTTTTCAAACAGGACATTTCTTTTTTGTTTTACAAAAGCAAATAAATCCTCCCATTGTTCGTTGCTGTTGTTTTCCTTGTTTCGTGAACGATAATTTAAAAGCTAGATCTCTAACTAGTCTAATAATTAGTTTATTACTACAAAAAAAAAAAAAAAAAAAGTATATATGATAAAATCTACCGATTGTAATGATATATATTCGTATAATGAAAATTAAGATAACGAATATGGCGGATTCCGAACGTAACGATCCTAGACGTCATTACATCCTGCGTGTTGCTTCACATATTTTTGCTTTAAATTTGTCGGAAAATAAAATTTCAAATTTGAATCCAATGCAAAATTTTTGTGATACTAATACGCCATTACTAATTATTACAAAAGATGAAGGGGTTTGTAAATTTCTTCATAAGTAAATTTTTCAGAAGTTTAAATAAAATAGTCATTATTTTTGTTTCGGAAAAACTCACATTTCAATTTTTGTCTGACTGATTACTACAATGAACTTAACAACCAACTGTTCCAAAATGATATCACTGATCGAACGAATTCTAGATTTAGAAAAAATTTAATTTCCAGAAAAATACGATTGATATATCAAATGAAATGCGAAACGATCATCATCCAAATTTAATGCGTGTGATTTTTTATAAACTTGAACCAATCACCTTACCAATGGATAATTATAAAAGTAAAATATCAGTAATATCATTACGTGGCCGTCCAACTGATGCATTAATTCGATCGGTAAAAGAAGTTAGTGATTAAAAAAGTCATTTATAATAATTATTCTAGAGGTAAATTTATACGATTTGGCTCGATTAGACATCCAATGATATTGTTAATTTTAAAGATGAAACAATAATGGAATAAATATTCCTTAGATTTTGGTTACAGTAAAAGATAATTTTGTCCATCCAAACTTTATGTCATGAAATTTTAGATCTTCACACGAACAATTGATAATGATTCAGAAATGTCTGCTAATAATCATTTACGAGTGATTTTAAATGAACTTGAAAAAAGTATCGATTCAAAAGTTTCTACTGATACTGGAGGTGATTGTTACTTTTTGGAAAAGATTAAATTCTAGATAGGCTACTTACGCCGATAAATAAATCTGTGTTTAATAATAAAAAGAAAATGTTATATTTTTACGACTATTGCACTTTGAAGCTTTTTTTTTCATTTCAATCATAATTTAGATAGTTTTCGAGAAAAGCGGTCAGTGTATGATGAAATTAATCACTGGAAAAGTCGAAAGGATAATGCTGCGTTGCAGTATTCTCGAGCATTCGAAATTCTCGAAGTGAAGCTTGAAATGCTTACTAATTGCAGCATGGATGAAATGAGTGAAATTATTGATGCATTTGAAGATTGTTTAAGCCAGCTTTTGAACAGTGAACCATCATTCCCGCAAAGTCGTATGGAGCAGATTATGCATAGCACAGGTAAATTAAAATTAATTTTAAACATTTTCCACCTATTTATAAAAAAAGGAAAAACACTGATAAATCAATATGTTTTTTAATAATTAATTTGGTAACTTCTAGTCCAAATGATATAAAGACATTTCTAATTATAACTTACTTCTTAATTATAACTTAATCATATATTTGATTAAAATTGACTCATTAAAACTACAAATATTATGAAAACTTAATGATTAGTATACACATAAAAGTAGAGTATAAGTTTATAAATACCACATATGACTCTCCCTAGCTATTTTTCTTCAAACGAATTATCGCTATCAAATTATGATAGATAAACTATTTTGATTAAAAAAAAAGAACTTCTGTAATAAATTGTACTGCTCTACATATAATAAAATGTATGGTGAGGAAAATTTATTTCTTTTAGGTTTGCTAATTGTTAATTCGATAATAAATAAAATTGATACTAGCAATATATGGAAAAGTGATACTTCGAATACAACGGTTAATACACTGCATGTTGTTAATTCTATTTGTGAACAGTGGAAATTCGTGATAACAACAATTCTTGAACAGTGGAGACAAAATATTGATAATGATGCATGGAATGGACGAGATAAATCACTAATTTCAAATTTTGAAATCCTTCAAAAACATACTGATGAGGTTGGCATATCCGGTGTAATTTCATTTATTTCTGCAAATAGTGCAAATACACCATAATGAATAATTGAGTAATATTTTTCAAAATTATCACATATCAATTAATAAGATCAAAATAACTTTATCATATTATGCATAGTTGTAGAAAAGAAATATATTTTATTAATTAACAGCAGCATTTTCCTTTTAGCTGATCATTTATTATTGTATCTATTCGTTAAATCATCCAAATTTTACACAGTGAAATATTAAAAAAAAAAAAAAAAAACTATTCTAATCAGATAAAAATTTTCTAGGATATATGGCTCACCCTATTGTAGTACTTTAATAAAGACAGTACTTGGTACTTTTATTCAGGTTTAAATGAGAAATTTTTGGAAAATAATTAACTTGCAGATTTTGTCATTGAAATTATTGAGTAGCCAAATGAATGAATTAACGGGTGATAAAAGTGGCCAAAAAGAAATGGAACGAATTATTCGAAATGTTTTTGGTACCTTTCCATTATTTACTTATGATATATCAATGCAGCAACAATGGAAAATTAAATTACTGGTAAAGTAATTAACTATTTTTGTTCTATTGTTAATTACAGCATCCTGTTTTCCAATTTTAACATTTTCTTCCATTGTAAATTATTGAAAAGTAATTGAAATAGGAGCAGGTAATTCCTGAAAATGAATTAAAAATTTGTTGTGTTATTTGAAAATCACTGAAGGAAATAAAATATAAATGAAAAAAAAAAAGTTAAACATATTTGAAGGCATAAAATTGAATGATAATTGGAGAAATTTTTAGCTGATATTACCAACTTAAATTTAGAAATTATATGTTTGCTTGACTTTAAACTAAATTAAAATTTATAAGAAAATGAAGAAATAAAATTCAAAGAGGCAAAAAAAGGGAATAAAAGTATTCCTGCATCCATTCCACATTCTATATTATCGTTTTAGTTAAGCTAGAACTAGATAAATGAAATAATTAAGAACTATCATTAATATTTTATTGAAAAATTCAGGAAGTAGAACAGTCTATTGAACCAATTGTGGAGCGTGCATTACCGGTTTTGAGAAAACGCTTACAATTTAATCAACTAACTGATGATGTCGTAAGTTCGTTCTTGTTACAAAAAAAAAAAGAAAAAAAAAAAAAAAAAAAGGAAAGAAAGAAAAAACTCTTTATCAATCTTTTTTATTTTTTAACAAAATCAAATTTCTCTTAAACTGCAATTTTATTATTTTTAAAGTACTAATATAGTACTAACAGCATATATCTCTGTCAAAATACGCCACAGGTAAAATTTTTTTTCCGGAACAGGCAAGAAGTGAAAAGAACCAATAATTAGTTTATTATTTCAGTTAATAAATTAACTCAGTGTGTAAATAAATATTTGCTTCCGGAAGAATTTGACAAGGTGAAATGATGATGCAGTACATGACTTGACAAGGTTTTCAATCAGAAACGTGAACTATGATATAACTTACCGAAATACTCTCATATATTATTGTTTGAAATTTTCAGGCAATTACAAATCTTATCAAATTTAAACATTTTCTGAATCGACCAAGTATCAAAGAAAAACTTTTTATGGAACGGTAAATGCATTTTTTGAAAACTTTAATTCCACTTATATAAATGGTTTTTCTGTTATTTGGCAATAATGAATAGTGTAAATTTTGTTTCTAATTAAATAGTGTAATTATTTGTCATTTAGGGAAACTTTGCTTAGTCGTTTGGCAAATGCAATAGAATCACAAAAATGTGAAATAACTGAGCAAGTAGCAACAAATGATATGCCAATTGGACAGTATTTAACAGAAATTGCTGCTAAATTAATTTGGATTAGACGGCAAATTAATAAGGTAATATCATGCATAAACTTTCTAATACTCTTTTTCTCGATTTTTTACCAAAGGTGTATTTTCTACTGAAAATTTTTTTACTTGAAACGCCTGATAAAATGACGAGTTATTTGGGAGTGATTTTCGAATGGAATGAATTGACTTCAATGGTAAATCTTGTTAGTGGAAGAAAGAGGCATATTGTGTAGAAATAAAATAATAATAATAAAGATGGAACTTAGCCTAAGTTTAATTAAGTTATCATTTAAAGGTAGAAAATACTAAAACTCTCTGCAATGAATTGTTAAACGATTTATCATCTTATGGTACAGTGGAAGCAAAGATTCAAAATGCAATTGATGAAATGCATTCTTTAGAATCTGATTCATTCGGGAACTGGTAAGCTAGCGAATAAGTGATATGTTGAGAGAGATGGAATTAAAAAAAAAAAAAAAAAAAACCTTGCTATTATAAAATGCTGCTAATAATACCGCAAAATCTTTGNCTACCAATTTATTCAGAATATTTCGGTGTCTCGAGAAAATGCAAAGTGCCAATTTGGATATCTTTAATTTGTAAAATTATTTTCATGTTCCAGGTATAATTAAGAATTCTTGATGAGTTTTTCAGGTGTCAAGAAATGATTAAAATAGTTGGCAGCACAACAAATTCAATCGCACTAGAAACAAATGGTAAGCTAATGAGCATCGAACAGAAAGGTGGTAATTTAATTGTCAACTACAGTGATCGTTTAGTAAGATTGCTTCGAGAAGTACGCCAATTAGTAGGTCTCGGATTTGCTGTACCGCGTAAAATTATTGAATGTGCTAATACTGGCGAACAATTTTACAAATATGCTATCATCCTTAAACAGGTTTTTAAATTTCGAAATTAAAATATTTCATTTTTAATTTATCAGCGAAATTTTAGTTGAAATCTTCCACTGTAATATGAAATTAGAAACAATTAGATGTCAGCAATTATGGAAAGTTTTAAAAAAATTTCAAAAAACATTAAAATGTTATAAAGTGAAATTCAGTCCTAATCTTTAGCAAATTTAAGTGTTTGATTTTTGATCTTGAAAGGCTATTCTAAAAGGTTTTCATTACAGTTAATCTAAGACACATATCTCAGAAATGGCATGTCACGTCACGTCACGTCACGTCGTGTCAAGTTTCTCATTTGCAGGTAGCGCATTTTTACAATTCAGTTGATCAGCAAATGCTTCCATGCCAACAAGCAATGATGTTAGACGAAGCGTTAGCGTTTGAAAAGTTGATACTATCTGGAAAGAAAGGTGAGGTAACGGTAAATGCGGTCAGTTGGGATAATCCAAAGCATCTTCAAGAATTCATCGAGAAGTTGCAGACAGCTGCTGAACGCTTAACTTTACACAATAGGTTGGTTAGTCTCAGTTACTTTCAGATTTCTTCTGGTATTTTATTAATAGTAACAACCGGTTTTCTATCATTTCTGATATGAGTCATACAGTTAAACAACTATTATTATTATAACAGGAGTAGAATGATTTTATTTGATTTTAGCTCGAAAATCCAACTAAAATCCATCAAATTTTATCTTAATGGCTCAGACACGTCACCATTACGTAAATGTGTCACATATCTAAAACAAATTGTTAGAATGTTAATTTTGAACGATTACTTTTGCTGCACATCGAGGAATAAAAGAAAAATAGAATTGAGAAGAATGGATGTGAATTTTATTCTTTCAAAAACTTTTGATTTAATCAGCTTCGTACTTCCTCCTTCTAGACGATTACGCAAAGCACACAGTGAAATTTGCGAGAAAATGAAGCAGCTACTGAATTTGGATCTTCTGAAAGAAATAAACAAATGGAAAGATGTACTGGGTGAAATACGAAGTAAAATAGCTGAGCAGGAACGAAATATCGGGAATCGAAACAATATGATACCGTGGTTATCACACTGGGATAATCAACTTTACAAAGTTAATTTTCCTTTCTTTTTTGTAATTTTAGACTTCTGAATTCTTTTAGCGCAATTTTTCTTCTTTTTTAAATTTCAGACTACAATCATATCATTCAGAAAGAGTCATTTATTATCTTTGCAGACTCTACAGCTACAATATCAGTGGGGTATCGAAAGTCTTCATACGCAAATTCCACTAATTCAAGCTCAGCTACTGTTTAAGTAAAGTTAATTACCTTGTAACTACCTCTTTTTCATCGTTTCTTTTCTTCAGAATAAACTAGCAAAATGTAATCCAACAATCTATTGAACCTAAAATTGACCATTTTATTTAGCAATTAATACATTTACAGGGAACAACAGCTTGAATTACGACCACCACTGGAGGAAATTCGAGCTAAATATTACCGGGAATTACGGAAGTTTATTAGTATTCCTCAGAAATTTCGTGGTGTGCAAGAAAGTGAGCAGGTAAAACAAAATAGCCATGCTTAACGTGATGATTATATAAAAAGTTCTTCACTTTATTGAAAACAATCCATTCAATAGTATAGTAAGTAACACGATTGTATTCCGTGCCTGAATATTTATGAATTTTCTATGAACTGATCATAATTATAAGTTTCCTATGATTATGTTCATAATCAAAAGCGCTCAGTTTTAGCTCTTTCCATGCGGTAGTATAATGTAATTCAAGATTCAGAAGATTCATTTGTATCCTTTGCTACCGGTTCAACAAAATTATGATATCAGTTTAAATCAATTAATTTTTTAACATCAAACTTAAGATATATTATAGACGAAAACAATTTTATTCTAGGCTAATGAATTATTTGCAAAAATGATCGAACGTAATGCGAATCGATTTTGGAGTATTTATAAAAAAGCAGAAGAATTATTCGAAAAAGTTGCTAATGTAGGAAATGAATTCGAGGCAAATATTTTGATTACAATTTTTTTTTTTTTCTTTTGATGAGTTGATTTTAAAATAATAAGCGAGCATGTAGATTGATGCTGTTATCATTTTATCATTTGATGCAGAAAATAATTTCAGATGTGACGTAATAACAAGCGAAATATAGAAATTAAATCATCTCTCACCTTTTGTTTAACAAATATTGATAATTTCAAAGGTAAAACTGAAATTTCGAAATTTGTTGTCTACAAATGAAAAATCGAAATTTTATAGGGTTGGATTGTGTTGGGTCAAGTTGATTTGGAAAGCTTAATTACAACTCATTTCAAACATGCCGCTGATTGGGAAAATCAAATCAAACTGTTGAAAGGAAAAGGAAGAGATGCGGAAAAATTACCCAGGTGAAATACTAGCAATTAAAAATTAACCGGGTATGAATTCACATCTCAGGATCTCTTCTCCAATAATTTACAATTTTTAATCTTTTCCTTAATTTCTTATTTTCGGTGTTCTTTTCAGTGCTTCTATGAAAATTTTCGGTAATTTCGTTACTAACAAAATTTTTAAAGAAAAATTAACATAGGCCAAAGGAACTGAATGCAATAGAATGGATCTATTACACGCTTTTTCCAAGTTAAATTGTTGAGAAATTAAATGCAAAATTTAAATTATATTTTGAAAAAAAAAATAATGCATCTTTTTAAATTACATTTTCTCTTCCATTATTATTATTTCCTTTCCTTCTTGAACTTCTCGATTGATCATCTAATGAATCTGATGGTTCTAATATTCGCATGAAAAGTTTAACATATTTCTTGCAAGTTTTTAGTAAAAGATTCAATGGAATGTTGTTCCGGTCAAAAATTATGATATTATAGCAATATCAAGTGATAATTGAAAAATTATTATAGTGAAGTAAGACTGGAATGCATTCATGTATCAACATCAGCTGTAAAAATTGCCATCGATGATATGCTGCAACGTTTATTTGATACCTTGATATGGACACTGAGATATTCTATCAATAATCAAATTCACGTCTGTGATAATCTTAATAACAAAAAAAAAAAAGAAATTATCTTTAATATTATTCTTATATTATTAAAAGTGTTAGTTACAGCCATGTAGAGTTGCTTTGAAATTGGTGCATTCAATTTTAAAATTAAAATAGTGATAAATTCAACTATACAAGCAGAATCCTCCATGAGAGAAATTTTCCAGACAAATTTGAACATTTATTCATCCTTTTTGCAGGATGTTAATTGTTTTCTAAATCAGGCAATTGAGGTACTCAGTTCGAGACCACAAACTGTTGCTGAAATTGCAGAAGCAAATCGAAAGCACATGGAATTTCGAAAATCCCATAATGAGGCATTTCTAAATCACTTTGTCGAATTATTATCTGATATGCTGTGCATATATTTGATAATATTAATTCATTTTGAATCATATTTTTTAGATGAAAAAAACGCTTGATGTAATTGAGGAGAAAAATGTTCTTTTGCGATCAGTTGGTGGAAGCGGTGTTGAGCAACTACCAATTGTTTTAAAATTATGGGAAAAATTTCAACTAGTACTAGACAGTCATCAACTGATGATTAAGGATCAAGTTTGTTTTCTTTAAATTAAATTTGAAATTTTTTATCTTTCATCATTTTTATTTTTTAGAATCTTTTTTTTTTTTTTGGTATCGTTATCTATGTGACAAAATGATATGTTAGCATATCAGAAGCACAAATTCATCATTAATTTGTACTTTCATTTCGAGAATAAAATACTTTAGTGATAATAGTTTAAAAGGAATTCCGATTACATGTAATCTCTCGAACTCTCCCTAATCACCTAAATTACTGCTTGCTATTTGTATACTAATTTAACTGATATTGATGTTACTTTTGGTTGCTTTGCATTCAGTTAACGACAGCATCATAATTGGAAATTTTTTTTATTTCAAATGTCATAATTAGTAGTTATTAACATGAAAGTAAGATAGTTTATGTAATCCTTTTCACTACTAATTATGACATTTAAAAAACTTTTTTTTTTTTCTTTAATATGCAGGTGGAAGCATTGAAGTTAGATGTTAATACACGTTTGAAATCATTAAACGATGAAATCGAAAGATTATTTGCTCGTTGGAACCAATTCAAACCAAAAGGTGATCTTCTTGATGATGACAGAAATGCTATGCTTGATGCAATACAATTCATTAAGGAAAAAAGGGAAGAATTCGATGGTTTGCAACAAAGACGAGATGCTTTATTGTATGTTAAAAATATAGATTTTAAATATTTTAAATTGAGTTTTAATTAAAACATTTTTAGCTAATATAATCGATAGGTTAAAAATTCTGAGCGAAAAAATAAAGAACTGAATAAATGAAATCTTTAATTAATTCTTACTTTTTTTTTTTCTTTCACAAAAATACGAGATTACAAAGGCATCTAACAGAATACTTTCTTGAAAAGGATAAATTTAAATCTTTCCAAAATCTGCAAAATTAACTTAAGGCATTGAAATATTATCTTTTATTTGTGTTATTTAGAAGCGAATGCGAGCAGTTCGATATTGAGAGACCGCAGATGCAATATTTTGATGAAATGGCAAATGAACTTGAAAATTTCGAAAATAATTGGTTGTTGTATGAACAATTCAATATTGGCTTGCAAGAAATGGCTAATGAAGAATGGATTTTATTCAGGTAAATAATATTATTTTCTTAATTTAATACAATAATTACTATTTGTTAATAAATAGGATCTTATCCGTAATTTGACTTTTATTTAATTTCTATTTCCAAAGATAATAAATGATAATACGTTTTTTGCTATTTATGCCGATAACAAAGAACTGGGTTTGTATTTTGTGATAATTATTAGGAAATAATTTCTTGTCATCTTTGCGTAAACAAAATTTATTAGCAAATTATATTTTACAAGCAATTTTTATGAATTTCTTATTTATTTTCCAAAACATTTTGAGGTCAAAAACTTATCGTTTTGACGAATATTTGCATGAATGGAATGAAAAACTGAAAAGTTTACCAGTCACACATATTACTGTTCGTTTAAGCAAAGAAATTAATCAGTTTAAGGTAAATAATATTAACTATAATTAATATGTTCTTTAAAGTTTTTTCAAATCGAGGATTTTTATCAAATGAGGTAATGAGCTAAATTTCGCTCCAGATTATCAATAAATCATAGTTTTATAATTATGAATTTTATTTTTTTCTTTTAGTTATAAAAATGAACATCACTTTCAATTAATTGTTTGATTTTGGTCAAGTGTTAATTAGCATGTTCAAATCTATTTTAACTGCTTTAAATAGGAAATGAGTAGCGGTTTGAAATATTGTCGAGGCGAAATCTTGAGTAGTGACCACTGGCTAGTATTATTTCGAATTTTGGGTATGCCGAAAGGTACAACATTGGAACATTTACGTTTTGGCGATCTTTTAAACGTTCACAAAATGATTGGCAAAAATTTGGAAGCATTGAAAAACTTAAATGAGCGTGCCCAAGGAGAAGTAACAATTCGTGAAGCTATTCAAGAACTTGAACTTTGGGCCGCACAGGTTTGTTCGATTTATTTTATGAAATATTTGATCAACTTTCACATCGCGACATTCAATTCTTACGACTAAAAATTGAATTATTTAACTTATTTGCTCATAAACTGAACCATCTCGAAAAGTTTGCATCTTATTCGATTGTTAAAAATTAATTTTTTATCAAAATAACTGTGTTGCAAAAGTTGGGATCTACTAATGGATGCTAAATTTTGCAATGATATAAAGAAAGAGAAAGTACGATGGTGAATAAGAATTTATGTTTTAATTTGATTAATTAATTCAAGTATAGAGAGAGCACTTTTTTTTTTCTTGAGTAGATTCCAAGCAAGTTTTATAAACTTTTAACTAAAGGGTTTTATAATGGTTCGACAGTATAAATTGGAAAGAACTTGTAAGGAAACGTAGATATGTAAATAAATCATTAAATTGGAGCTGATTTAGATTAATTACGATACGTAAGCATTTCAGCATGGAAATTAGAATTCTGACATAAAAAACGTATCATTACAATGTATAATTTAGTTCAAGTAAAATGCATACAGTTTTTGCTTTTTTGATTAATTTGCATTTGCATCCTTCTATGATTACAAACATTTTTATTGCATTTTCAAAAAATTAAAGAAAATTCTAAAATTTAGGCAGAATTTGTTCTTACTGATTACAAACATTCGAATGGAACAGTTGTGAAAATAATCAAAGATTGGAAGGATACGTTAAATTCGGTACTTTTGTTGATTTCAAAAATAAAAAGAATTTCAACTTCCTTATTACACTAAAATTTTGATTTTTTGAAATACAAAATAACTATATAGAGTTTTAGCAGTAGAGTTTTAAACTATAATACACTGAAAGCATAATGAATACACGTTATGTAATAACCATCATTTATAATTTTATCAAAAAATATTGCTCTAAATTTATTAATTTAAATTAAAATGCAAAGTTTGAAATCGTAGTTTTTCAATTCTGCTTTCATTTAAAAATTATTTTATGTAAAATTTAGGTAAAAGATAGTGAAGCACTATTACAGTCGTTGAAAAATTCATCGTATTATGCCCAATTTACTGATAAAACTTCAATGTGGGAAGCACGGTACAATTTTTTCGTGTATATTTTTTTATTTCTTCAAATATTTTTTTTTTTTTTAATATTTTGTGATTTTGTATTTAAACAAAATTTTGATTTTTTAGATTAGCTGACACAGAACAATATGTACAATGGATGAATGAAATACAGCGTAAATGGATTTATTTGGAGCCTATTTTTGGACGTGGCTCATTGCCATCTGAAGCATCACGTTTCAATCGGGTTGACGCCGAATTTCGTGCCGTCTTAAATGGTTATCACAGATATTCAATACAGATAAATTAATTTCAAATTTTTTTCCTAAATTTACATTTAATTAATAACTAATTAGTTTGATGGTATTTTAGAAGAAGTAAATGTCAGCGACATGTTTTTGTAAGATTTGAAGATGGCATATCATTATTAAATTTGTGAGTGTAAAATTTGAATTTAAAATAAGTTTTTATTTTTCGTTATTATTTTGTTAGGACTGTAATTCGTTACAGGATTGTAATTCGTTAATTGATATTTATTATAATATTATATATATAATAGAAGTATGGCAGTTTTACAGATGTTGTTCGGGATCCACGTGTCGTAAGCGTTAGTACGCGAGCTTCTTTGAAGCGTACGCTGGAGCAAATCATTGATCAACTTAATCGTTGTCAAAAAGCTCTAAATCAGTTCCTTGAAGTTTGTGCGATTAAAAAACTTATTCATATTAACCTTGCAAAAAAATAATTATGTTTACTTTAGTTAGCAAAGCTACTGATAATCCCATCAAATCATGTTTATGACTGATTATTCCTGTCACAGGTAATAATTTTTATTTTATTAAAAATATTTCAGGAGAAGCGAAATGCTTTTCCAAGATTTTATTTCTTGGGTGACGATGATTTATTAGAATTATTAGGCCAATTAATGAATACTACAGTAATTCAAACTCATCTGAAGAAACTTTTCCAGGTAAGCTGTAATTAAATATTTTCTTTTAGCTAAAATAGTTTTCAATCTGAAGCTTCACTGTATAATAATGATGAATAAATTGTAAAATGTGCAAAATAAAAATGCACATGATGAAAATATTTGAAATTTGCCTAATTAGAAATCTATAATGATAACAATTTGCTATTAGTTCGTTGATGTAATTATGTCCATTTGTAATTGCAAAAGAGAAATTTTAAATTTTTCAAGATGTTAAAAATATTTGGCAGGGTATTAATAAAGTTATATTTGGTGATGATGGTGAAACGATAATTGCAATGGTTTCCAGTGATGGTGAAATTGTTCAACTATCAAAAGCAGTTAGAATTGTTCCTCAGGCGGAAGTAATTTATTTCATTGAGCTGTTAAACAGAAGTTAATTAAATATTTTCCGAATACTTTTTGATTTTAATTTTAATCAAATTCGTTTTACAATTCATAGTTTCAGAAATGGTTGCAAGAACTGTCCAATGAAATGAAGAATACAATCAGAAAATTAATTGTAAGCTGTGTTGCGGAGGTATCACCTGATCCTGGAAAATACCCTTCACAGGTTTTTTTTTTTTTTTTATGCTTCTCTATTATTAATTGCACCGTAATTTTTATAATATATATAAGTGTAATTAATGGAAAAAAAGAGGAAACTAAATAAATAAGTAACAATTAAACAAACTTTCAGGTGTTGTGTTTATCGGAACAAATTCGTTTTTGCCAGGGTTGTGAACGAATTTTAAGTGGCGTTGGTGATTTGAAAAATTATCGAAAGCAATTGGAGGAAACATTGGCAAATTATACTAAATCAGAAACAACAGACACCGTCTTGAAGCTTAAATTAAAAGCACTTATTATGGATATAATTCATAACATAAGCATTGTGGATGAATTAATTAATAATTCACCTTGGTAAAAAATATTTACCATTTTTTATTCTAACCTGATCATTTTCGTCTTTGTTTCTTTTTTATGATTATCTTTTGCAAATTCGATGTGAATTTACAACTTTTTTAAACTCATAATAGTGAAAATTTCAAACTTTCAAATTCCAAATTATTCTGTTACGCAGTTTTATATGTTTCATCTTTTACAAGCTTAGTTAATACTATGCATATTTGCAAACATAATTTTGTTCAAAGCATTTTATTGAATTTGTCATCAAACTGTACTAATTAATTAATTCAATTCTCTTTTTTAAATAATGTCAGAAGGAATAACGAAATGAATTAAATTTCAGTTCAAAATCGTCATGGATCTGGCAAAAGCAGTTACGTTTTTATTTAGAATCAAAAGAATGCGTCATAATACGTCACGTTCGTACGCGATTCGAATACACGTACGAATATCAGGTTTGTTACTAAAATAGAAATTTAATGAATTTAGTAATTTTTCGTTTATTAATTCTTTTATCTGGAAAATATCATTCTCTGTGATACAATTTAGGGCAATGCAGCAAAATTGGTTCATACTCCACTTACAGATAAATGTTATTTAACCTTAACACAAGGTAAATTGTTCAAATTTTAAATTCTTTACTTTTGAAATAACAATAGTTTTCCAATTTATATTCCCTAAATATTGTATTTCTTAATTCTGTTATAGTTAATCGTTCGATTAATTTCATAGCGCAGTTTTTTTTTTTTTTTTTTTTTTTTTACAATTTTTCTTTCCTTGATTTTAGCAATTTTTTTTAAAGCACTATCAATGGGTCTTGGTGGCAATCCTTATGGGCCTGCAGGTACTGGGAAAACCGAGTCTGTTAAGGTAAATAAATATGTATATTGGAAAATTTTGCTCGTCAATTTAGCCTTAATTAAAATGAATAGTACAGAAATTGGAAATATCATTGATTATAAGGCAGAAATTAGATAAATTCATTCATTGTTTATCTCTTTAATGCTAATTAAATGGATATTTTAGGCACTTGCAAATTTATTTGGACGACAAGTTTTAGTTTTTAATTGTGATGAAGGAATTGATGCCTATTCAATGAGTCGTATATTTACTGGTCTAATACAGTGTGGTGCATGGGGTTGTTTTGATGAGTTTAATCGATTAGATCAGGTTGATTTTTTTTTATTAAAAATAAAAATTGTAAATTTTTGAAAAACAATTAAAAAAATATGATATTTGATGTCCGCGTAAAATTTCAGGCAGTACTTTCGGCCGTATCAATGCAAATTCAAATTATTCAAGATGCAATAAGATCACGATCCGGAAAATGTGTGCTAGCTGATCGAAAAGTGATGATTTTTTTTTAAAAATTTGAAAAAAAAAGAATGATATATTTTTTTTTTATTCGTTCATGCTTCATAAATTTCAGGTTCCTGTAGATTTAAATTCAGCAATATTTATAACAATGAATCCAATTAGCAAAGGATATGGTGGGCGGCAAAAACTGCCGGATAATCTTAAGCAATTATTCCGTCCAGTTTTTATGTCTGTTCCGGACAATGAACTTATCGGTTTGTTGTCAGTTTTCTAGCAGATTATTGCAAATAAATTAGACTGCTAGAGAACTGTAAGTTAAATTTTGGAATTTTCCAGTTTTATGTTCCGTTTTTAGCTGAAACACTTTTGAGCGCAGAAGGTTTCCGTGATGCAAGGAAATTATCACGCAAACTGGTATCAATCTTTAACTTGAGCAAGTTAGTTTACAAATTTTTCATTTGTTAACCTATTGAGGCGAATTTTACAGGTAAATCTTGTTATTTGTCATTATTATTCAATGTTATGCTTGATTAATCTATTAATTTAATCTAATTAATAATAAATTTTTTTCTAGCTGAGGAGAATTTAGGCAAATTGAAATATAAACACTTTATTTTTTTCTTTTTGAAGGGAAATGTTAAGCTCACAACAGCATTACGATTGGGGCCTAAGGGCATTAAAAACAGTGCTGCACAGTTGCGGTAATTTATTGGCTAAGAGCGTTGAGAAGAATGAAGTCCAAGTGGTTGTTGATGTAAATTTTCCTAATTTTTTTTTTTTGAACAAATTAATCATTGATAATATTAATATTTCATAATTTGAGCAGTTTATTTGTTGTTTTTTTTTTCTACCTTAATTGAAGTTTTTATTAATTGAAATTTTACAGGCATTGACTCTGAATACATTATCAAAACTTACTTTTGAAGATTCTCGACGTTTTAACATTCTTATTGATGATGTTTTTTCGAGCGTTAAAAAAGATTCCGTGCAGGTTTGTTTTAGTGTCTTGCTTTTTTTTTTCAATTTTATTATTATTGTTTTTTTCCAAAAACTTATGTGTTGCTAATCTATTTATGCATATAATAAACTGGGAAAGAAGAGAGCAAAGTTTTGAAAATTTGTCAATATTAATTAATATGATTTCTAGTATAACTAATTTCTAGGTATAATTAAAATTTGTAGTTTGGACAGGTATAATTTCAGGTTAAAGAACTGCTAGAACCGTTGAAAATGGCTAGTAATGAACTGAAAATAACGATTACTGATATGCAAGTAGGTATTGTTACCATTATTGATTTTATGCTTATAATTAATTTTATTTAGTCTTTCAAAATGTTAAATAATTCAGTGTACATCCGGAATATGTTTACAGATCGATGATGGTGATAAGATTATTGTATTGTACGTTGTTAATTAATGAACTATAAGTATTGGTTATTAATGATATTTGATCCTTCCTATTTAGATAAAAAAAATATTTGAATTGCACAATCAACTGAAACAACGAATGGGTGTAATATTATTGGGTCCAAGTGGTTCAGGCAAATCAACCATTTGGAAAGTGTTACAAAAAGCCATGATGATAATTAATAAATCCGTAAAAACTTACCGAATTAATCCAAAATCAATGACAAAACAAAAATTAAGTTTGCATTATTAATTTCATGTCCACATAAAATGAAACGGTATTTAGATAGCAATAATTTTATGGAAAAAGTTTTAAATTTTTATAAACTTTTATAAGTTTAGAAAACTTAAAAAGGTAAAACATCCAGGTCATCTAAAAACTAATTTATTGCATTTGAATGATTGGATTTTCAGCTATTGGGATCGATGGATATGGATACTCGTGAGTGGTCTGATGGTGTATTAACAGCAGCTGCTCGAGAAATTATCAAAGATAACAGTTTATCAGTATGGGTAATATGTGATGGTGATATTGATCCAGAATGGATTGAAGCACTTAATTCCGTACTTGATGACAATCGTTTGGTAATATTTTACTTTTATTAAAATAAAAATTTTCCAAAAATTCTCGTAAAACTTATTCATTCATTTTTGTATCAAAATTTGTTAAAAATTTAAAAGTTAGTGGAAAAAATATGTTAAAGCTAATTGAGTTATTATATAGCTAACAATGCCATCTGGTGAAAGAATTCAATTTGGATCAAATGTTAATTTCATTTTTGAAACTGACAATCTTAGTAACGCATCTCCAGCTACCATATCCCGAATGGGTATGATACTCATCAGGTATCGGTAGAATTTTACTTATTATTTTGAAGAAATTGCTTATATGCTAATTTGAACATTTCAAATACAAATGAATGAAAGTTTTCAACCTGCTTCTTTTCTTCCTTCCAAACTCTTCAACTGTTTCAAATTATGTCATTATTACAGTGAAGAAGACATGAGTATCCAGGAGCTTATTAATAAATGGCTTCAGGAGTATGACGATATCCATCCTGATATGGCCAGTTGGATAAATGACCATTTATATAGGTCGAATTTGGAAGTTTCTTCATTTTCAAATTATTTTTTAGATTTATATTACATTAATAATTTCATTTATGAAAACTATAAGTAAGTAATGAAGCACATTTGTTAATCTGAGCGATAACGTTTCAATTAAGATATTAAAATTTTCAGATGTCTCGAATGGATTTGGAAAAAACAAATTTTTCAAATTAATGTAAGTAAAACTGCTACTGTAAAAAGTGCTCTGAGCCATCTACGAAATGCGACAACATGTGACGAATTTTTGGTAGCCTTATACCGTGGATTAGCTCCAAATCTAAATTCAGAATTTCGAAATCAATTCATTAATGAGGTTCAGAAATTCGAAATACTAACTACTCTTCTTTTTATTGCTTCATTTATTTATTTTTAAATGAAGATAAAAGAAAAACGATTCAAATTTTATAAATTTAGTTCCACTTAAAATTCAATGCAACATGAACTAACAAATTAATTCTGTTTCATCCACTTACATTCTTTCAGGTTGTTTTCGACAAAATAAACTTACCAGATAAAGAAAATCCTGGAAATGTTTACTATGATAAGCATACACAATCATTACTCTCTTATACCGATGAAATGGATCTGATAACGAACTCTGATCAATTATTAAGTATGGAACAGCTTCCATATATTTTGACTGCTAGCGCACAAGCTAATCGTGATATTGTAAGAGATTATCGTTATTTATTAGTGAATATTTAAATTTTTGCTTGGTATTTGTTTCAGTATTTTCGTTTATGTCTACAAAAAAAAAAAAAAAATTAATGTAATGGTGAATTTTAAAGATTAAAAAATTGTGTTGAAGATTTGCTCATGGTTAGATAACCGTAACAGACAACCTTTTATGATGTATGGTCCTGATGGTAGTGGAAAAGAATGCTTATTACGGTATTGTTTAAAATTAGATTCTAACAGTCAATTAGCCATACTTCATTGCAGTGCTCAAACAGAGTAAGTTTCTTTTTTTTTTTTTTCAATTTTAATCTTTTATTTATTTATTTTTTTCATTTTTTGAATTCCTCTTCTTCTTTTTTTTTTATTTACCAAATAATGTTGTAAATTTTCTATTCAAAAAGAATGGATGAAGTGATGCAAAAAAAAAAAAATATAAGAAAGACAAAATGGCAATATTTATGAGATAAAATAGTTACCTATTTAGGAAATTATATTTAAAATGCAATTTTTATTTAAAAATGAATTTCAGATCACAACAAATATTGGATTTATTGCATCAATATTGTATACAAATTAGTAGTGCATCAGGACGAATTCTTAAGCCGAAAGAGAAACAAAATTTAATTTTTTATATAAAATCATTGAACATTGTAAAACCGGACAAATGGGGCAGTTGTGAAATTATTGCCTTCCTGCAACAACTTTTAACATATAATGGATATTATAATGAAAAACTGGAATGGATATCATTGGAAAATATTCAAGTTTGTGTATTTGACAAATTACATTTTCATCAAGTAAAATAAATGATATTTTTCCAATTATAATTATATAAATTAACTTACTAAATTATTGAGGATTACAAATCATTTCCATCTTTATTTAGTTCGAATGCTGTTGCTTAGAATTTTATTGCGATAATTAATGAGAATATTAAACTATTAAAATTTCTTAATATTATATAATTTTATGTATTTATTATCAATTCCTGGACAATAAGGCCATGACTTAGCAGTTAAACTGACTGTTCCTTTTAATATGCTATCGTTATCTAATTATGCTTAAAATGAGCATCTAAATTTTTTATTAGCATTTTCAGTTGGTATTATCGATAACTCTTTCAAATGATGAAGTACATTACTTATTACCAACACGTTTTGTTTCACTACTAAGAATTGCTGCGGTAGAATATCCTTCAAAAGAGGATCTTATCACCATTTACTCCTCTTATTTAACATTTTTACTAAAGGTATTTTTGAAATTATTAAGGCTTCAATAATTATCATATATTTCAAATAACTTTTAGAGAAGGAACTGAGTTTTGAATCGCTATTTCTTAATTAATTAAATCTTTTAAAAACAATTGATATAACTGATGCAAGTCTTTCAAATTGAAACATTTTAGGATACGATTGAACCATTTAGAGATCGATTAAATAATTTAGCGAGCATTATGGTACGTTTGTTTAATGATATACGAAATACATTTAAACCAACCGACATGATACATTATGTTTTTACGATGAAGGATTTAACAAATTGGATTTTCGCTCTTACAAGACACGATATTACAGGTAATTTTTTCTCTTCCCTATTATTACTGTAAATGGGTGAAAGAAAATGTGTAATCTGTGGAACTCAAAATTTAAAATATGCAATTTAAACAGTATTATGAAGTGTTATCAGTGTTACAGTATTGTAGTAAGTTAATAAATTGATGACTTATAATAATTTAAAAGATTAGAAAATTTCATTTTTTCCGGTTTTATTATTGTGCAGGAAATATAAACGATTATATTTTAGCGGCGTCTAAATTATTAATAAGCATTTAAGTCATTTAAATAAAAAAATTTTTTTTATCATCGGTATCATTCGAATTATGTCGCATTATCAAATGTTAACATTCCTTCATTTATTGTTGTTACAATATTATATAAATATTACTATGCTGAGGGATATCTAAATAAATTGCAAATTCAAATTCAACGTGGTTGTTTTTTTTTTTCCAATTTTTTAAATTTTCAGCTGATCAGTGTTTGTTCAATATTAATTATTCGTCATTTATAGCAATTCTTTCGTCTTTTAACAAACGATAAAAAAGATTAAACGAGCAATTTGAATCATTAACAATTATCATTAGCCTAGTATCATTAATTAGTTAAAAGGTAAAGTCCAAATTCGCAGGTAGTGATGCATGCGAAAAATTTTTACATTCAATGTTATATGAATTCCGACGAATTTTTAAAGATCGTTTAATAAGCAGTGAACATAAACAAAGGTAAATAATATTTATTTTTAAGAACAGGCAATATTTTCCTTAACATTTTAATTAATTAAAACTTTTGATATTAATGGATAATATGGCAATCTGTTGTATTTTGAGCCAAGAAAAATTTTCTGATAAAGTATTTCAATTGATATTTTCATCCTTGTTACATATGGAAAACGAATATATTTGGTTAATAATTGTGTATTAATTTTATAGATTTGAAGATATTATTAGCAACAATTTATCATCAGCTGCAATTAATGATGATGAAAGTGAGTATTTTATCAATCGTAACTTAACAGTAGATCACATCATACGGACCAAAAGTGCAGTAAGCTACACAATTAAAATGACCGAATGTAAAAAATTTCGAAATTAAGAATAACAATTATTAGTGGATCAGTAATGAACTTACCATTTTCAGATAATTTATATGTATCAGATCTAGGATCTCTTTCAATAACAATGATGAAAGGTGCATCTTTATCGATGGTACCACGTAAAGAATATGCTAAACTTTTGCAGCAAGCAGTTAATCGATACGGTAACTTTTAAACTATCATTTGTTATCATGTTAAGGTGGAAGAGACAACGGCAATTTTAATAATTTCTTAAAATTAGAAATTGTTCCAATCATACAAAAATTAACTGGTTATTAAATATATTACTTTTCAGAATTTGAAATAGCTAATTTCAAAATGCCAATTTTTGATGAATTTGTTAAGTTATGCTCTCAAATTGATCGAGTCATCACTGCACCTGATATGTTACCTTATCATTTCTTCAATTTTTTTGAATTAACCAATTAAGCTCAAACTGAAACATTCTTTCGAAATTCTTTATAAATTATAGAATGAAATTTGCTTATTTTAAAATGATACATTAAATCTTCAAACGATATTGTAAAATTTTCAAGCGGTTCATTATTGCTAGCTGGAAGATCGGGAATGGGAAGGCGAGAAGCAGCATCTCTTGTCGCCAATATCCATCAAATGCCTATTTTCTCACCAAAATTAACATCAAATTATGGAATCAAACAGTTTAGAAGCGATCTAAAAACGGTATATCATTTCTGATTTCATGAAAAAAAAAAAAGTCACTATTGGCATAAATTAATGGATTATGTTCTTCATCGATGATTGTTATTTTCCCAGTATCATCGTTGTGTTTCATTGTTCATTGATCATTGTACATGGCCAAACTGTTCTTGCATCTGCAATTAGCCAGTGTTCATTTAAACCACTTAATTTTATCCTTAACCGGTAATTAGTATTGGACTAATATATAGGACTAAAATTTATTTCTGCGAAATATATTTTTTATAGGTTATTCAAGATGTAGCAATTAATGGTCGACATGATGTTTGCATTATTGAGGATTATCAGTTACTAGATGATACATTTTTACAATCGATAAATTCATTATTATCATCTGGTGATCTTCCTGGAATTTTCACGGCTCAAGAGTTTGATAACTTTTTGATAAGCTTACGTGAACAAGCGTCACAAGATGCATTTCAAGGCGATTTGTATTCATATTTTGTTATGAGTAAGTTACATCTTTTCTCTCTTCCTGTCGCTTTTTTTATTAACCTGTTAAATTTTATATTTTCAAACAGAATAAATAAAATATAACAGTGCGCATTATTTAAATTAATTATAGTTTATAAGTAAAAGATTTGTAATGATTTGGATGCTCTCTAAAAATACTGTTAAAAGTGTCAATGCATTTTTCACATTCTAATTATTGTTCTTCTTCACATTTCTCACATTCCAAAATCACCGTCGAAAAAGAACAAGAGGAAATACTTTTCAAATTAATTAATACTTCCAACAAGTAGAAAATCTACAAACTTTTCCTAAAAGGAAAACTTTTAGAAGTGAAAGCAAACTTACATATTGTTCTAATTTTGAATGTTGATGATGCTAATTTTACTACGAAATGCTCATCAAATCCATCTTTATATAAAGAATGTTCGATTATTTGGAATGAAACATGGAATAAGGAAGCTTTATCACAGGTTATTTAGTCGAAAAGTTCTAAATTATAATATTCCAGCTAAAATTTAGCAAAAACAAAATTTGCTAATCAATTTTTATTAGTGTATTTTATAACAAGTAATGAAATAATTCATTGATAATTTTGCCACACTTCTGAAATATTCACAAATTTGAATAGTTTCTAGTTTTCATTTTCAATGAGCGTTTATTATTGCTAAGAAACAAATACAAGAAAAAAATAAACAGTAAAAATTATTTTATGCATTCATTATCCAGCAGTTTCAGTTATCAGAATTAGTTCTATCACGAAATAATATCAAAGTATCAAATGATATTCTAATCGCTTTCGGACAAATTTATTATCATTGTCCACCGAAAATTGCACCACCAGCAAAATATCTCCGATTCATTGAAAATTATATTTACATTTTGAATAAAAAACGAAGCGCTATTGAGACACGATCTAATCGACTAAAAGTATTCATTTCTTGTAACAAAGGATAAATTTTGAATTTTTACTTGAAAAATTAAGATTTAATGCTTCATTTACTCTAAGACATATATACATATGTATAGTGTTAGAGTATTAGAGTAAATACATATATATATACATATGTATAGTCTTAGAGTAAATATATATATATATAAAAAAAATAAAATAAAATAAATAAAAATAAAATAAAATAAATAAATATATATGGTAAATAAAATAAATAAATATATATGTATTTAAAACATTAATCATTTAAAATTGGAATAATACTTGTGGTTTAGTTTTTCCATTTTGTTACATTGCATTATTGTTTTTTCTTGTTCATTTGTTTTCAGGCTGGAATTGGTAAATTAACAGAGGCACGCGAATCTGTTTCAAAAATGCAAAAAAAAGCTGCTAAAAAGCGTAAATTATTAGCCGAAAAGCAAGCTGATGCAGACATGGCACTGAAGGCAATATCACAAAGCATGACGGTTGTCATTCCTTAATTTAATTAAACATTAGGAAAGTTTCGCGAAATTTTGATAAGTGGTAATTTATTTATTTGAATTTAATTCAATCAGCAAATTGATATCAGCTAGTGAGGTCCATTAATACAAATTAATTTATGCATGCTGGGAACAGTCTATGTTACGTGAACCGTGAAACAATTCATTCTACTAAGTGAACGAGTTCAGAGCAAAAAAGAAACTTTTTTTTGAAATATCTTTAACCGGAGCTTATTCTAACAACAATTGGAATTTCTTTGAGGATTTTATTAAATTTAAAATTTTAAAGAATGCAAATTATCAACGATCAGATATGGAACAACTTAAACTGGCTACTGCAAAAGAAAATGAAAGAATTGAGAAGCAGAAAGGTTTAATAGAAGAACAATTACAAGAGGTTAATACACTTTTTTTAGAGAGAAAAATAATTTTAATTGATGTAAAATTTATGATATTTATTTATAATCAAAGCGATAGTAATTAATGAGATGAATTAATGTGAATCAATTTATATTTACTAGGTAGAGCCTCTATTACGTGAGGCTCGTGATGCAGTTGGTTCTATTAGATCGGAGAGTTTGTCAGAAATTCGAAGTTTGCGTGCTCCACCAGAAGCTATTCGGGATATTTTACAAGCTGTTTTATTATTTATGGGTATTTATGATACATCTTGGGAAGCAATGAGAAAGTATCGTTTTAATAAAATTTGCTCCTTTTTTTTTTTTTGAAGTTAGATTATTTAAATTGCTTTCCAATCATTGCTTTCGACAAAACAATTATAAATATGTCAGATTAGAATTTTACTTAAATGTTAAATTAAATTTACTTTTAATTGCAGATTTTTAGCCAGAAATAGTGTCAAGGAAGAAATAATAAATTTTGATGCACGAAGAATTTCATCTGATGTTAACAAAAAGGTTTCTACGCTAATCAAAAATAAACAGTCGTCATTTGATCCAAAGGTCGGTTATTTATTTTGAACATTTTGATAAATTTTCCTTATCTTTTTTTTCCTTTCTTTGATCACTGCTTGACAGGAAAAATGTCAAGATTTCCGATTTAAAGCAAAATTTAACTGGCTCGTCAAGATTACTCTTAATTCAGCAAGTTCAATTTTGTCCTACTTTTTCATAATTTTTTAGTACTTAGAAATGCGCGTTAGACATTTTTTTTAGCAAAAAAATCGAATTTTTGTCCACGTATTGGAAGTTTGCCTCTTTTTTCTTTTTTGCCTTAAATAGATGGAGCAGTGAAAACAAACTCTATAAGTTGCTGAAAATGATAGATTTGATAACTTTTATCAGCTTCTGTTTATTTCAGCTTTCAATTTTAATTTACAGAATGCAAAACGAGCATCAGCAGCAGCAGCGCCCTTGGCTGCTTGGGTTCGAGCAAATTTGGATTACTCGACAATTTTGGAACGTGTTGCACCTTTGCAAAAAGAGAAAAATCACCTGACTAAGTAAACTTTTATTTTTTCGTAATTCCAAAATAAAAAAAAAACTTTACAAGAAGTATAAATGATATTGATATTTCAGTGAAGATGATATGAAAAAGACCGATGTAATTGCGAAAATTACTGACATTTCAGCTGATATTTTCCTTATGCTGTAAATTCTAAATTAAAAAAGAAAAAAGAAAAAGAAAAGAACGAAAAAAAAAAAAACGAGAAAACGAAAGTATTTGATATCTTATAACAAGTTTTGTTTTTAAAACAGAACAGTGTGGACCAGATTTGGAATGTCGTAATTTCTTTACAGAAATCTTAGTGAGGCCGAAAAACAAATGGAAAAATTATCGAAAGGTTTGGAAACAGTTGATGAACGAGTTGCTGAACTGAAGCAAAACTTTGAAGTACTCATGAAGGAAGCAGCACAAATAAAGATTGATTTGGATAAGGAACAGGTTAGCTCATGTGAAAATTTTATTTAAATTATTATTATTTTTTTAAAAGTGTCTTTTATAAATGAATCAATCTGAATCGACAAATTGAAAATTTTAAAATAATTATCATAAAGTGTAAGACGTTTTTGTTGTCCTTAATGATTAGTTATCATGACAAAATGTACTCTAACTAATGTCTAAACTTTTCTCAGTTATTTAATTTTTCAAAATTTACAGCTTCCTTTTTTCTGTATGGTTAAAATTCTAGGAAACAATTAATGTTGCTGGAACTCTTGTGGATAGATTAAGTGGTGAATATAGTCGATGGCAAGAACAAATTGGCAATTTACAAAATGAACTTAACTCAGTAATTTTTTCTCTTTTTTTTTTGTCGTTCAAGTTTTTGCTTCTGTTTAACTAATAGTATTTTGATGAAAAAAAAAAATTAATTACCATTAAGTGATTTTTTTTTTAAATTTCTTCTTGCCATGAATGTTACAGCTCGAAAAAGGTTCCCTTCTGTCTTCTGCTTTTGTCACATTTCTTGGCTCAGAATCAGAGCAAGCTCGAAGTGAAATTATGGCCAAGTGGAAAATGCTTCTCAATTTGGATGATTTTAATATCCTTGAATTCAACATTATGGAAACTGAAAAAGTTCTTTTTTATTTTTAAACATGATATTTCAAATTAAAATTTCTTCAACGTGATGTAGGATTTAATTACTACTAATATAACTTGATAAGCCATAATTTAGGTGAGCTAAATGTTGGGAAAAATGACGAGTTACGATTGAGTATTGAGTCAAAGAAAGTATATGTTATATCGACGCAACAAAAAATTCATACTGAAATTTTTGATCCATAGTAAATCGATTTTAGTTGAACTGGAATAACAAAGGACTTCCAACCGATACATTTTCACAAGAGAATGCAATGATTTTATTCAATACTGTTGAAGTACCACTGATCATCGATCCAAGTGGACGTGCATCATCATTCCTTGAAAAATATCTAAGTGATAAGCAAATTGAAAAAATTAATGCTAATGATTCGAATTTTCTTACACAGGTTTATTTACATGAATACTTTTAAAGCATACAATAAAATTATGCAAAAAAAAAAAATGCCATATTAATCTTAAGAAATATAGTCATTTATTTCTCAAATTATTTTGCTTTTCATTATCAGTTAAATAATTTTCTCTTATCACATTACAAATTCTGACGAAATAAATCATAGTTTGAAATGATAGTGATACTCTTCATTCATTAATTCTAGGTTGAACTTGCAATTCGTTTCGGTAAAGTCTTACTTGTCGATAATGTGAACAAGATCGAACCAACACTTGTCAATCTGTTACGAAAAGATTTTTTAAGTCAAGGTGGATTAAATGATTATAATTTTTTTGGAAATACCATTAAGGCAGATTATTTTTCCTCCAAATTTCTGCTAGTAATTATCGGAGTAATTCAACCATTTTATTTGTGAATACTGGAATGATACTTTTTTTTATAATTAACCTCAAAATCGTTAAAAGAAGCTAACTTATTGTCAGTGTAACACTTTTTGCATAGACTAATTTTTTTAAGATTTTGACTGACAGTAAGCATAACTTTATAATTTTTTTTTTTTTTTTTTTCTATAAAAGTTGAATCTATAACTTTACCACTTTTTAAAAAATTTGCCGATAAATATTGCTATATGGCAATTAAATTTTAGAAAAGAAGATTTCCTTACAAATTTTTTACAATATTTTCAAAATTTAAAATTAATAACCTGAAAATCAATGACTTATAACTGCATATATTTATGTAAAATTGATAAAACATTTTTTTTTATTCTTTTAAGGACCGCGACATATAGTTCAAATTGGTGATAAGGCTATTGATTATAATGATAATTTTCGACTATACATCTGTTCCAAAAATAATTCATTGCATTTGGAGCAAACATTCAAAGCAGCTGTTACCTTAATATGTTTCAGTATTACCCAAACAGGCCTTGCATCACAAGTTTGTTCTTGCTCTTTTTTTTTTTTTTTTTTTTTTTCCGATTATTTTCCTATGAAAATTTAATCTAAAAGTTTCATTGCTATGTGAAAATGACAATAAAAAACTGATGTGACTCCTTTAGCCAAGGTGAATAAAATATTTCGGTAATTAATAATCCAATTATTGGAGAAAATTAAGTATATAGTTTGCAGTTAATACCCGAAGATTTTTTCAACAAGCTTATGCTTTCATTTTTCGTTTCTTGACAAACTTTTATTCCAATTATAAAATGATATCTTTTGAATATATTTACCCTTACTGGTCTATTAAGATGCTCGGATTGGCAATACAAATTGAAAAACCAGATTTGGAAACACGTCTTAATCAATTAACCGATGATGTAGAACAAATGAAAATTAAACTTGATGGTATTGAGCAATCACTTCTACAAGTAATTAATTAAATGTTCTTCTATAAAATCATATAAAAATTTTGAGGAAAATTTTCTTCTATGGACAATTTTCATCAAATTTTCCTTTTTTATTTATTCATCAAAAGGGCAACTTTTATGCACTAGATTTTAAGATGGTGTGTGGCGATAATTAGTTTTAGATATGCATGAATTTCTATTTTTTTTTTTTCTATTCAATATTTTATTTATTACTACTTTTCACTCTGTTTTGCAAACAGGTTAGAAAATTTGGATTTGATAATTGTTATTTAAGGCATTAGCTTCATCAGAAGGAAGTCTACTGGACAATACTGAATTGTTAGATTCTTTAAATAAAAGTAAAGAAAATGCTGAAACTATTGCTGCATCACTTGTTGAAGCTGATCATTTACAAAAACAACTTGTTAAAGTATGTTAATAATTCGATTTTACTGCAGTACATATTACAGTTTGCTCGTTTTTGATAGCATTTTGATAGCTAAACAAAAAATGATAGCTCTCTAATATCGCAATTTCTAGCTAATCAATTCAAATTATAATAATTATGTAAAGTATGTGAGGAAAAAAAAATTGGAAATTTTGCAGGAAAAGGATGTATATCGTCCATTAGCACAAGCAGCAAGTAATTTGTATTTCGCTATTTATAATTTACACAGGCAAGATCCAATGTATAATTTTAGCGTTAATACAATAATAAACTTATACAGGAATACATTCAACAAAGTTAAGGTGAGAGTTTTTTAATATTAAAGGTGTTACTTTAAATTAACTGATAATTAATTAATCTAATTGGAGTCAAAATCTAATCAAGTCTAATATTTCAATTAAAAAGTGACTGAAAACTAATAGTTCACCTAATAGTCGAATAAGTTGAAATAAATGACTCAATAATTTGAGATTTAGAATACGAAATTGACATGCTGTTCTCGACTGGAATTATTGTTTTACGAATAGTTGAGATTTACAAAGTTTTGTAAAGATAATACTATTTCGAAATTGTATTTTAATGAAATGAAATTATGATTGAATTTTGTTTCTGTCTTTTTTATTCCAATAGTATTTAAATAAATTTAATAAACTTATATTAAATTTATATATTAACGAAGTGAAATTGAGTTTTGTTTTTGTCCCTTTTATTCTAACAATATTTGAATAAATTTAACAAGTTTATTATTAACTGGATGGTAGAGGGAGATAAGTAAAAATTATAAAACTATTCCAAATTTCATATTTCAGGATAGTGCCAATACATTAACACGAATCGACAAATTACAACGAGTACTGCAACATTCCGTTTATGAATATATATCACGGGCACTTTTCAAAAAAGATCGTTTAATGTTTTCGATGTGGTTTATCCATGGAACGCAACCATCGCTTTTTGCTCAAAATGTTATATTATTTTATTTAGAAATTTTGTTTTATTTAATCAATTCAATGAATAAATTTAGATTAAATAACTGTTTAGTAACTTGTTTCTTTCAATAATTTCTTATCATTTACATTTCTATGCATTATTGTATTATTGTCAAAATGATGAGGCATCATTATAGCTGATATTTAGATATTATGCAATTTTCATTTGGTACTTTATCAAATTTTAGTATTGATAAACTAAAATTATATTTGTTTATGAATGCATCCAAAAATCTCATTTATTTAACAGCAGGAAGTTTTTTATATTTGTTTTAGGAATGGGAATTATTTACGGGTTTGATTGTCGATGATACTACGGATCATGCTGCAAACGAAATTGATTGGATTGGTAGTGAGGGAAAAGCAGCTGTTGCAAAATTACAAGTTAAACTTGAAACGATCCCTCTTTTTTTTTTTTTTTTTTTTTTAATAAAAAATTGAAGTTTTGAGGTTAAGTTTAGTAAGGATTTATAATAATCAGTATTATATTTAAGAACTCAACTTAATTATCATTAATTATTCTCAATACTTTTTTTACTATCAAGAAAAAAAAAAAATGGATTTTTAAAAGTTTACAGAAACATCTACCGACGTTATTTAACAATCTTCGTTTTGCGGATCAAAAATTATGGAATGAATTTGCTCGTACGGTAAATTGTGAGACGGCATTTCCAACTACTATCGATACAGTTATAACACCATTCCAGAAATTGCTCGTCATCCAGGCTACTCGACCTGACAGACTTTATTCCGCTATGATTGATTTTGTTACTAAGATATTAGGTTTGGTATTAATCCATCAGTTATATAGGACTCGATTGCTAACTGATTAGACTTACTAGTTTCAGAAATTCATAATTCAAGTTTTCAGGAATTCAATCAATTAATCCATCTCCGCTTGATCTGAGATCAATCTATAAGTTGGAAAGCAATGAAAATGAACCGATTATGATATTTATTAGTCCTGGAGCTGATCCTTCACAAGTATAATCATTGTATTCTAATTTTTAATTCTTTAAACGTCTAACTTTCAGCCATTTAAGAGATTACAAATAGTGATGCTAATTTCAAATTCAGCACATATCGATTAAGTCATTATAGAAGTGAAATTTTTGAACTGGATTGATTGAAAATTAAAACTTACTTTTTGTTGCTGCATTTTGAACTTTAACTTCTACTTTCAAATTGGAATAAATAAAAATGATGGAATTTCATTTATGTAATCCTTATCAGTTATATTATTCGAATGGAATTTTGTGCTCAAAATACTAAAAAGTGGACTTTTTGATAAGGAATGATAAATTATACTAAAGAAATCATTATTGAAGGAATTAGAAGAGTTAGCACGAAAAGAAATATCAAAAGCAAAATTTCATCAAATTTCAATGGGCCAAGGCCAACGACAAGCAGCTCTTGAAGCAATTCGAATATGTGCTTCAAGTGGTGGTTGGGTTTGCTTGACAAATTTACATCTTGCTATCAGTGATTTGCCAGCGATTGAAAAGGTAATCAGTAATTGTTGATTTTTTGAATGTGCAGTTAAATTTCGAAAGAAAATTCCAGTCCCTATTCATTTGTTTCCATCAATTCTTGCTCATTAATTTGGAAAAAAAAAAAAAAAACTTCGCTATTTTTCTTTCGTCAAAGAAAAAATTTTTATAATTTCATAGTCTTGATTTAATTTCAGGAATTTTTGGTGTCAAAACGTGATCCTAATTTTCGATTGTGGTTAACTTCTGAATCAAGCGAACATTTCCCATCTCAGTTACTTCAAACGTCATTAAAAATTACATACGAAGCATCGCCAGGCATTAAAAACAATATGCAAAGAATTTATGCTCAATGGCGACAGTGTGAAACTAATTCTAATGCTGCTTGTTTGCAAGGCCTATTTGTACTAGCTTGGCTGCATGCACTTTTACAGGAACGACGGATGTTTATACCTCAGGTAAAACTTCCCATACACAAAATAGTTTTATAGAAAAAAAAAAAAAAAAAAAAAAAAAAAAACGAAAGAAGGAAAGTATATCCTTTGCTTCGTTTTTAAGAAAATCTCGAGAGCTACTTCAACTTTTGCTAAATGTAAACTAATATGCTTCTTTTCTTTTTGCTAAGTCATTAATTTACCACTTTATCAGGCGTAATCAAGAGCTAACTTAATTAGATATAAGAAAGCCAAAACAATGAATAGGAACAGATGAGAAGAAAAATAAGAAGAAATAAAAAAAATGAATTTAATACAAGCTGGAATGTGCTTTGCTTTCAATTGCTTTATGTGAAAGTAATAGCAATTTACATGTCTAATAGTAATGGATAAACTACAAAAAAGCGTTATTTTTATCAATGGATGGATGATTTTTAGGCTTGGTCTAAGTTTTATGAATTTAGTAGTAGTGATTTGCGAGTGGCAAAGAAGTTTGTTGAAGACATTACAAAAGAAGGAAAAGGTAAAGTTTTCTGATGGAATGAAACAATTTGCTAATGATATTTGGTTGGAAAGGAATTCATAAAATTTGATTTACATCTTTCATTAAAGAGCATTACTAGTAGATGTAGTGTAGTGCTGAAATGTAAATGTTCTTCAGAACCTGAAAAGAGCAAGAGGTAATGAATGATACGCATTAATTGGAGATTATTTGTGTGAAATTTAACACATGGTTTTGATCAGTGGCAGTGTAATTCGTTTTCATTATGCAAATATATGTCTTCATCGAGACTGAATTCGAATAATAATGATTTTAATTAAGTTTGTATATTTCAAAATGAAGTATTTCTAGCTACCGACTGGCAATTATTACGCAATCTTATACAAATTGTTGCTTATGGTGGACGCATTGATAACAATTTCGATATCAATGTTTTGAGTGTTTATTTAAAACATTATTTTAATCCATCCATTATTGGTGTAGATGATGCGAGAATTGCTCATAGCATTGTTGTCCCATTGTCGAGCAATATTACGGTATAATTTCTTAATTCTATGCACAATGGAGTAATTTTCAAGCAATTTACAGATGATTAATTTTACAAATCATATTATTGCATTCTTTTCATTTTAACTAGTAAAATTTGCAAAACTCAATTAAAATTCTGAAATTTATTAGTGTTTATTTGAAATGACAGGATTATATTAATGTTATTGATAAGAATATACCCGAAAATGATAACCCAACATTATTTGGTTTACCCTCAAATATAAGTGTTTCACGTGAAATAACTGAAACGAGTAAAACGATTCAAAAAATACGTAGTATGCAAATTGTTGGTACCACTGACGTCACATTTGACAGGTAATGAATGATCTTTAATTCGCTTGATTACTGTCACTTATATATAGCTTGATTGGCATTTCATCATTTACAAAAAATTATTTAATACAACATAGGTTGTGCAAGACTATTCGTTGATTAATTTGAATCTGAAAATAAAATGCCATTTTAATTATGATATTCATGATTAATGTAATAATTAAATGGTCAACATTTGCCAAAAATGTAATGGAACAAAAAATATTAATTTTTATTTGATATTTAAATGTAACATTTGCTAATAAGAAAATAATTATCACTACAAAGAAATAAAACAGAAACAACTGAAATAGGGGGGGGGGGGGGGGGGGAAANAGGAATGTGTGGCATAAAGCTTTGAATCCAATTTTAACACTTTGGAAACGACTTAATTCTCAATCAGCATTGCATTCCATGAATGTACCAATGGTACAGCATACCGATAATCTCATCTTGGAAATTATTTCTCTGGAATATGTTCATGCAATTATTTTGGTATTAAATCATATATCCAGTGATTTTTCTTTCGTGCTCTTCTTTTTTGATATGCTAATTGTAAGGCTTAATTAAGAAAATTAAATTGCAAAAAGATTTTAGATTCAAAAAGTACACAAATTTCTTGGTGCAATAAGTAAATGTTTACGTGGTATTCAGTTACTTACGCCGGAAATTGCAAATGGTGCACGAGCATTAATGATGCATCAGGTCGATTTTCTCTTTTTTAAGAAGAAAATTTTTAATCAGTTTTTATTAAATTATTTTTTACTAAAATTTCAAAAATTCGGATGTTTCGATATAATCATTTTACTTATACAATTATTTGTAGACACCGGATCAGTGGCAGGAAGCATGGAAAGGTCCATCAAATCCGGCACATTATTTATCAGTTTTAGTACAGAAGGCTAAATCAGTAGAAGAGTTATGGCGTATTAACGATAGTCAAAGAATATTAACTAATCCAATTAAGCTTAGCAACATTTTCCGACCCACCGCTTTCTTCAATGTTTTACGGCAATTAACCGCACGGTTTCTTCATTCTCTACTTTCCTACTTTTTTTTTTTTTTTTTAAGTTTGATCTGACTTTAGCTTTATGAAGTTTAAATACGAAGGAAAATGTAATTTCCAAATTTGTTATGCTTAAAATTTAGTAGTGTAATTGTTTGTTTCAGGAAAAAGCATGTATCCATGGATGAATTAAAATTGGGAACAGCATGGAATCGGAAATTTCTGAAAAATGAAAATGTAATGGAAATATGTGGGATTCATATTCAGGGAGCTTTATTTGAAGAGGAACTTGTTGAAACGAAAATAGTATCACCAACTGTTACAAAGGCTCCAAATCTGTTCATTGCTTGGATATCAGCGGTAAGTGATGAAGTATTAGGATATGTGGTAGAAATTAACAGGAATTTACCATTTCCTTTTTAGAAGTAAAAATTCGAAAAAGTAATTTTAGGATGCTCCAGATGTGTATGAAAATGATAAGTCAATATTTGTACCACTCTATGCAACACCTGAACGAAATCAATTGATTGCTGAAATTCAAATACCATGTACCAAATATTTAGATCGATGGATAATTGCTTCTGTTGCGCTATTTTTATCAAATCAGTAGAAAATTTAACTGTTATGAAATTTCTAGACTTCTATAAAATCAAATTTTAGACAAAAAGAAAGTATCAACGTACTGAATGTATAGCGCATTACTGTATAGCAAGCACATTTATTGATATTACTCCTTTAAATGAATTAATTAAATACAATGATCTCAAATAAAATAATTTACTCGCAGAGAAAAAAATCACATTTAAGGAATTTTATGTACAAAACAAAAATAAAAATTTTTTTTCTTTGCTCCCGATAATTAGCTCCAACGGCTCAAACATCTTGCTTTTAATCGTTTCAATATATATATATATATTTTTTTTGAAAATGAATCGTGTTATATATATATATATATATATATATATATATATATATATATAACACAATACATTTTCTGTTTTTTCCTTTTTTGCTTTTTGTATCAGCAATTTTCTAAAATTTTAAATAACTCTATGCGTTTGTTGGAATTCCAATATTTCCAACAATTTACCACGCCAATTAGTTATGTTTTATGATAAAAAAAAAAAAGGGAAAATGAGATTACTCATAGGAAAAATGAACAAATTTATACGTATAAACATATATTTAGCAGATGGAAATAAAGTAATTAAAGGAAGGAATACATGGAGATAATGAGCATCCTGGAACTAATGTAATCAGCAAAAGTTAAATTAGGTCAGAATATATCGGCAGAAAGGAAGAAGAAAAATAGAACACAGTGGTAAAGAATGAACAAACTTGTTTTTAAAATGTTGGAGGTAATTTATGCTTGTTAGCTATTATGATTTCAATAATGTTCCAGGAGAATTAAACAAACATTTCAAATATATATAATTAAGGTTATTCGAATTAATTAAAAGTGAATAATGAATATAATGCTATTAAAATAAATGTGTCATTTTTAGGAAAAAAAAAAAAGATTTAGTTAAAACTTTAGAATAAGTTTCCAACAAAATTACAAGAAAAAGGATTGGATATAAGACCGATTTAAAAAATAAAATAAGAATAAAAAGAAAAGCAAATAAAGACTTGATAAATTTTGTCGTAGATTATATAGTCTCATGTGTGGAAAAAAATAACACAAACTAGGTAAAATGCTAGGGAAGCATGTTAATGCTAAATGATCTTTAGGCCATTAGAGGACTTTTTTTTTTTCATTACTATAATAATAATAATAAAAAAAAAAAAAAAAAAGGAGGAAGAAAATTTCTTCATCACCATTTTATAGTATCGATACAGTAGTGTAAACTATTTGAAAAATATACACATGGAGTTCTAAAATAAGAAATTAAATTTCTAAAGCAAAAATGAAGGCTTTTAACAATCAATTTTGGATCAAAACTAATAAACATAAAAAGAGATTGAATATATGTAATGATGAATCAATAATGCGTAGAAGTTATTCAGTCTTAACGATTCCCACGAAGAAGCTCATATGCTTCGGCTCCAAGTGCTTTTCGAAAATGATCCTCTACTGAAAAAAGTATCATATTGAATTGCGATACTGATAATTTACAAAATCGCTGATCAATTTATTTAATATTGCACAGTTATATATATATATATAATAGCTATATATATATTTGAGCTATATATATATATATATATATATATATATCAAATTTACTCAAATCCTATTATGGTATTTTCAGGAAAAGATAAAAATTTGATCGGAAAACTTAATAACTGCAAAGAGAAAGCAGTCATGAAATGCTAATTTAATAATCAACACCTGGACTAACATACAGTTAGTATAAAACTGTCTCGGAATAATAATATAATAACAGCAGTAAATTTAATTCTGATAATTATCAAACTTTTCGTTAGTAGAATTATCCACAGGTTGACATTTTACGTAATTTTTGCGCTTCCATTTTTACAAATATTAGTTTAATCAGTAGTATTAAAGTTGAAATTTTAGTATCGTAGAGCACATAAGAAAGTTCATTTCAAGAGGCAAATAATTTGAAATTTGATTTATTTATACCAGATTTGCAAAATATCGGAAAAAAAGTAATACTGCATACTTGATCAGATTGTAAAATCCCTTCAAATTTATTTCGTCTTAAAAGTTATTTGATTCAGTTTTCCTTAATTTGAAAAGAAAACCTCAATTCTCACTTTCAATTCCGGAATTATTGACAACAATTTGCTGTGCAGAGTTTGCACTGCATGTCGGAGTATTTCGTGGACCGGTTGTTTGGCTATTTTTACGATGTAATAACAATCCTTAAAACTTTCCGCCATAACAATCACACTTATTATATAAAAATGCTAGTAAATAAAAAATAAACACAAATGTTGTAGTAAAGTGTATTGATTAAATTTTATACCAGAAATTTTTTTGTCAGTATCATTTTGAAGTGGTGGTGGTGTATAATGAACATAATTTGTTTGTCGTCGTGGCCATTTACCACTAAGCGATCGCCGGAAATGCTCAGAAACATCTGGTTCAGGAGCCGGTCGCGATGTTACTGATGATGCTGAACGTCGCATATCGGCATTACGTCGTACTTGAATAAAAATAAAGAAATAAAAAAAGAAAAATGCTGTCACAAATTTTAAAAATAGTAATGAATATAGAATTTCTAAAAACATTATTTATCACTACCTTAAAATGCATGAAATGAATGTTCATCGTTGCATTAAAAAATTTATAAGCCTTTTTTCCTTTTTTTTTTTTTTCTAATAGAATCTCTCAATAACTGAATAGTCCAATATCTAATAACAATATTATTAATAGTAATACCAATGGTAATAACAATATTAAAAGTGATAAAAATTAAAGTAATAACAGTAAAATCAAAAATACTATTATTTCATCCAGATAAACCGCCAAGAAATGAAATAGTAGAAAGAAAAGCTCCTAATATATTTCACGTATTTTTTACTGAACAGATGCTCCTCATTTTTCTTATCATTAAAAAAGGAAAAACAATGGAAAATTTTCAATATAAATGCAGAAACTACATCGCAGCAGGAAAAATCTTTTCTTTGCGAAAATTTTTACGTTCATTTTTTTTGTCGAAAAGTGAATTGGAATGTTTTGGAACAGTACGATTTTCTGTCGTCATTTACTTCGGAAAAACTAAACTGGAAAATTCGGCCAATTTGCCAATGAAAATTCAACTCTTAGTTATGCATTGTCTTAGAAATTTTCATTTTTGTTCACTGAATTCGAACTGCTATTATTCTGTGTGAATTAAATTTTGCTTTCTATAAGTCTTCATTATTCGGGAAAAGTGAAGAATTGAAATTTCAATTTTTTTCTTTTGAGAGGAAAAGGAAGGAAAAAAAATCAACGGAAGAATTTTTGGTAATTTCTTTGTGTTATGTAACAAAATCACTTGATGGCATTTTTTTTTTTTTAAATTGAAAAATCAAAAAAAAAAAAAAAAAAAAAAAAAAAAAAAAAACTGGAAAAGAATGCGATCGGCATCATCAACATCACCAATCACTATTATCAACCACCACGATCATCTGATGTTTCAGCAGGAAAAAAAACTTTTTGTATAAAAGAACATTCCGACATTCCTTTTTTCCACTTAATATCAGTTATCATCGATACTAATCAAAAATTTCACATATAACAAATGTGTTGTTGTCAACTCCAGAAATTTGCAAAAAAAAAAAAAAAATTCCTAATTTTTATCAAAAATTCGATCTATTAATATCAAATTGCAAATAATAATTACATATTATGATAATATTCAAATCAATTATGAACCAATCCCAAAATCTTTAATGACTAATTCGTTTTATTTCGAAATATAGCTCATTCTTCAGATAATTTATCATATTCTCTTATATTAATTAACCACTCTTACAGTGAACATGAAAAAGAAAAGGGTTGTAATCAATTCTTAAATTACTCTTGGGTGTATTTGTTTTTATTCATCATTAAATATAATTAGAACATCGTGTGGGAAAGTTGCAGTAATCTGGAAATGACCTATTATAGCATTAGCACTTCTGGAAATAATTTACAGACCTTTTGATTTCTATATAAATGATTTTAAGCAAGAAAAGTTTGCTCTATGATGTAAAAAAAAATGGAAAAAAAAAGAAAACAAATGCATAAAAAAAATTGTAAAAAAAAAAAGAAAAAGAAAGTGAGAGACAAAAATGATTCCAGTCACTGACAGCATTATTTTATGAAACCATTCATCCATTAAAGCATTTTTTAAAAATTTTTTATCTCGAAGAAACGTAGGGGAAAAAAGTGATATGGAGAGGATAAGACAGCAAAAAGCGGTAAAGGGATGATAGTAGAAGGGAAGGAACACTGAAAAGTAAAGAAAAAAGTCAAAAACAAAAAATGAAAAAAGTTATCGTATTAGAGCAAAATTTTTCTCGATTATCTATCTCGTGGAACATGATCATTTATAACAAAGATTTGTTTCCATTCTTCAATAAAACTTTTTTTTTCTCATTGTCCTAAAAAATGAAATGACAAAAGTTTAGAAGAAAAATATGCCAAAAAGTAAAACAAAAAAAAAAAGAAAAAAATTGTCGAAATACAATTATGGAAAAAAAAAAAGAAAAATAGGCCATTTTTCCAAAATTCATATACGATGTGGACGTATAATACAGAAAAAGCTAATAATGGCATTTTAGAATCCACGTTTTTTTTTTTTTTTTTTTTTTTAAATTAATGAAAAAAAAAATTATCGAGAAATCACTGAAAAGAAAGGTATTTTATTAATTTATCTTCTGGAATAAAAATAAATAATAGGTATAATGAAAAATAGACCACTATCAAATTTTTATAGAAAATTTAACAATCTGTGCAGTTTTTTGATTATATCATTTACAACTATCAATAATTTTTAACAATGATAGTAACTGAAATTAAATTCAAAAAATTTTAATTTTTTTTCTGTTGTTTGATAAAAATAAAAGATGACATATATATATATATATATATATATATATATACCATAACCATTTCGTATGACGGTTGGCCTAGCTTGAGGCTTAGGAGCGGTTGAGCTTGACGGCAAGCAACATACTTCACGCTTTTTTAACGACAAATCAAGCGGCTGAAACTAATTACTTGTTTGTTTTTGCTTTAATAAAATCTTTTACTTCGCTCTTTCAAACTTTTCTATCAATTTACTTTTTGGCCCAAAAATAAAAAGAATGAAACAGAACTTTAAAAAAATAGTTTGATACCTTATCATACTGTTCATCGTTATCATCATCATCAAGATGTACATCTCTGGCTACATCTGTTATTCCAACAACATCAATATCCGTATCACACGGCATGCCATTTAAATTTAACGTATGATATGGTGGCGGTGGTACGATGGATGATGAAGTAACAGTACTGGTTACTGGTGGTGATATAATTGTTGATGGTAAATATGATGGTGACATACGAACAGGTATTGTTAAGTTACCTAGTGGTAAGTTAATTGATAATGTCGGTGGTTGGGTCATTGGGCAACTGTACATGGCATTTGGCATTCGGTTCTTCCGTTCTTTTTCTTTTTGGTTTACAAAATTCCTGAAAAAAAAATTTTCTTTTGCAAAAAAACTTTTAAATTTAAAGTAATATTTTCACTCGTACTAAACATATGGACCTATTTGAAACCTTTTCAATAATACTTTCAAATATCAAATACTGTATTGTTACATCTAAACAAAGCAAACAATTTTACAAATAAATGATCAATTCAAGACGGTTGTATAATAATGAAAGCTTTTATTTGTAAAATTATAATTTGTTTACAATGAAAGTAACAAGAGAAAGAATATTTGAAAAAATTAACTGCAAAATTATTTCATTATATGCTTCAATCTGATCCATGCAAAAATAATGAGTAATGCTTATAGTGATGAAATAAAACAACTAAAAAATGATTTTATGCATCTAAAAGTTTAGATTTTGAAATAGGCTGTACATATGTATATTTGTATTCCCTATTAGGACCAGCAAAAATGGCCAAAAATTGCTCGGCTTATTTGTTTTTTCTACCGAGTTTTTTGTTGCTTGAAAATGTAGCTGATGTGATGTAACAAACGTAGTGGATATATTTGTGTGTGGATGTGTAAGCTATTAAATTAATCGACTCAATCGATCTGCTCCTTGCTAGACTATTGGTAAGAAGTATAAAATATGTCAAAAATTTAACGAAAGAAAAAATTAAATTAAGTGAAACCAATCAGTAATAAACTATGTTCACTGGTGAAACAAATCATTTAAATGTGCCAGGTAGATATTTTTTAAAGTTTGACACTGAGTACATATTGGCATTCCCATATCAAAGTATTAAATCATGATTATTACTTTAACTAATTATAAAGCAAAACGCTGCGTAGTCTGAGAAGTTGGAAACTTGAAATTTCAGTCAATTTTTTGAGGATGCCCATGTACATTCTGTACTTCAAAAAACTTTCCCCGACGGAATGATGAAATAAACGTTCAAAAAATTCGAAAAATTTTGAATCCTTGATCATTTTCCAAGAACATCTAGCAAAAAAAAAAAAAAAAAAAAAGAAGAAAAAAACAAATGAGGAGAAATTCAAAAGAATAAGATAATATTATGATGAATCCAAATTAGGCTATAAAAAAAATGTAAACAAATAAATAGGGTGGGGAAAATGTGATAGAAATGAATAAAAGAAATTTCAAGAGACAGATAATTTTGAAGGTTAGAATAACGGAAATAAGAGCAGAAAAATAATGTATCTATAATAAATATTTAACACAAAGATGACAAATGGTATCGTGATGATTTTAGCAATAATCAAAGAAAGTCATCATCGAATTGATGAGGTCATAAGAATGAAGTATGCAATTAGTGCTGATGGAAAATTGCATATTCAACATTGGTAATTAACACGAGAAAAAAAGAATTATTCCATGTATTTTATTTAATAAAAAAGTTAAGGCCAAGCAAACATCGCCTAAAACTTGACAGAAATAAATTATATGAATAATAATTTTCGGGATATAATTGATTACAAAGTGATGGGCTGACGGAACGGGCGGATGGACGGATGGACGGATGGACGGATGGACGGATGGACGGATGAATGGATGGACCGATGGATGGATAGGTGAACGGATGGATGGATAGATGGATGGATAGATGGACGCATGGATGGACGGATGGAAGGATGGATAGATGGATGGATAGATGGATGGATAGATGGACGGATGGATGGACGGATGGAAGGATGGATAGATGGATGGACGGATGGATGGATGGACGGATGGATGGGCCGATGGACGGACGGATGGNCGGATGGACGGAAGGACGGATGAATGGATGGACGGATGGATGGATGGATAGATGGATGGATAGATGGACGGATGGATGGACGGATGGAAGGATGGACGGATGGATGGATGGACGGATGGATGGGCCGATGGACGGACGGATGGATGGACCGATGGACGGACGGATGGATGGACGGATGGACGGACGGATGGATGGACGGATGGACGGACGGATGGATGGACGGATGGATGGACGGATGGATGGACGGATGGATGGACGGATGGATGGACGGATGGATGGACGGATGGATGGACGGATGGATGAAAGAATGGCATTTTCGCGTTTTGCGGAGAAAACGAAAAGAGAGTTGGATGGAATGCAGGCCGCGATTGTCGTTGCAAAACTGGAATTTGCAAATTTGAAGTATTTGAACGTTTGTAGTCTCCGTGCCATCGTTCCCCTATGTCGTTTTCACAACAATCATTCCACTTCTTCCTTCCAACTTCCCCCGCACCCCCGTTACCCTCCCCCCTTCCCCCTTCCCCCCCCCCCGCTATCCCGCATTACTCCTCTACTGTCTATCTCCCCCGCGTTCTTTCCTTACTTCCGATCCGGCTTATTCATAAATAATTCCCTTCTCTCTCTCTCCCCCTCTCTTTCTCTCCCCTTCTCCCCCTTTCCCTCCCCCATTCATTTCTCTTTTCCGCGATGTTTCAAACAATATTGTGTATTCTATTCCCGTTGTTCCGTGACATTAACATAAATGAAAATATGATGTTGGGAGAAATGGGAACAGGATAAAACGGATATATTTATCAGTCGGTCGATGAAATCAGTGATAGTTCGTCATTTTTAAATCAATAGTTTTAATAGAATTTTTTCTATTCGTCATACATTTCCTTAAAGTATTTTTTTTTTTTTTTTTTTTCATTTTCTGATAGTATCGAATAAATAAAATTTATTGAATAAGTGAAACAAACAAATAGAAAAGAAAAAGATTGATTGAAAGATTTAGGAATTACAATGACAGATTGGAAAGCAAAAAAAAATTTTTCCCACTATTTATAATAAATTGCTTAATTTCTACTTTATTTTTCCTGGTACAAAACATATTACTGATATTTAACATAATTGCAAATAATAATAGCATCGCTAGGAAAAAAGGTACTTATTTGTTACTTTTTAATTAAGTATAAATAATTGTGGTTCATTCATTATTCACCGACTTTTTTCCTTGCAGTTTTACTTATCATTTAATATTTGTTGGTCTTATTATTATCATCATTATCAGCGTTAGCTAAAATGAATAATTTCGAAAATAATATAGAATTTTATCTAGGCATACTTGTATGATTTAAAATTAGTCGATTAAAATTAATGATGAATAAGTAGATTGATACTGTTAACGAATCACTAGACAATCAAAATTCTGAAAAATGATAGTGATAATTATGATACATTAGAATAATAGACGATAAAAGAATGGACAAATTAATAATTATTAATCTTTTTAGCGTGGTAAATGTTGGTGGAATAGAGAACGACCTCCAAACAAAAAAGGAGGAAAAAGCAATAATAATATGACATAATGGAAAACCGTTGAACTCATTCTTTTATTCAGGCACTCATCCCCATCAGACAAAACTGATTAGCATTAATACGTTCCGGTTTTCATCCTTTTACGTCCAATTTTTATCATTCACAAAAATACTAAAAGAGTACGAGGAAAAATTTGCTCTAAAATATATTACTGAATTAAATAAGAAGGAAGAGCCTGAAGAGTGGTATTATTTTAATTTCTTGATGACTAATTGTTAATTAATGAGCGATTTAAGTCAATATAACATCAAAGAATGCAGAAGATGCAAAAAAAAAAAAAAAAAAANTTAAATAAGAAGGAAGAGCCTGAAGAGTGGTATTATTTTAATTTCTTGATGACTAATTGTTAATTAATGAGCGATTTAAGTCAATATAACATCAAAGAATGCAGAAGATGCAAAAAAAAAAAAAAAAAAAAAAAAAAAAAAAAAAAAAAAAAAAAAAAAAAAAAAAAAAAAAAAAAAAAAAAAAAAAAAAAAAAAAAAAAAAAAAAAAAAAAAAAAAAAAAAAAAAAAAAAAAAAAAAAAAAAAAAAAAAAAAAAAAAAAAAAAAAAAAAAAAAAAAAAAAAAAAAAAAAAAAAAAAAAAAAAAAAAAAAAAAAAAAAAAAAAAAAAAAAAAAAAAAAAAAAAAAAAAAAAAAAAAAAAAAAAAAAAAAAAAAAAAAAAAAAAAAAAAAAAAAAAAAAAAAAAAAAAAAAGAAAAAAAGAAAATCAAGTTCAGGAAATAATTCAAAAATTTTAAAATAAAATAATTACCAGGAAAAAGTACAGATTAGAAAGAATGTCAACAGACAGAATGGAAAATTTGAACATTATGAAGCACAGTTTACAATTACGGTTTGATATTAGTCAAACGTGAACAAACGTTACGTGTAAATGGTTATTTACGTTTTGAATATTCTGTTAACGATGTAACGTGTTTGTGCATATATATATACTTAAGCTAAAAGTTTTATCAGTCAGCTGACAATGGAATCAATTTGTTTAAATAACCGTTATTTGATAGTTGCCGCAATAAATGAAAGAATTTTAGAAACTTTGGTGAAAGTAGTGAAAATTTCAACGAGATATATCTAAAATACATGCAGATAGGGACAAATTTTTATCATTTCGTTATCATTTAAATCAGTTTCAGTTAATAATCATCAAAACCGAAACGATTTTGAAGCAAATGACGGACATTTCCTGTTATTTCATCACTAATACATATCAAGGTTTCTCTAGAATGTATGATGAGATAAGAACTAATTGGCTGACTGATTGATTGGAAATTTTATAAAGATGTTTTTTCTTTTTTTTTTTGGGTAAACTTATGATTTTTATCAGTAAGTGTTTTAAAACTATACAAATCAAAACGTTAAATCTCAATTAGAAATGGATCTAAAATTTTTCTCTTCTTGTTGTGTCGGTTCATCCATCTATGGTAGAGTTTTAAAGATCTCACTAACATTCGAAATTTAAACAATAGCAGGTCACTGCTAATATTAATTAAAGTTAAACTTACCTTTGAAATAATTTCATTCTTAAAAATGAATAAATAAATAACAATCACAGAACTAAGTCTTTTAATGTTTGATAAGTTTAGGGGCAGCACTTTCCATATTTCGCTAATTGTGCACCAATTAATTAATTATTATTACCGGTTTAAGTCACGAATGCTTGAATAACATCATAGATACTACGACATTTTATGTTATCATATTAATTTTATTTCGCGAAATAAAGAAGTTCCAAAAATTCATAAATATGGCAACTTTTTTTTTTTTTTTCTTCGCTGTTTCCTTCTAATTATCCACAGTAAGCAATTAATCAACAATACCGCAATCATTACATTTGTTATTATCAAATAACTCATTACAGTATTAAGCTACAACAATAAAATAGACAATTTTTTTCTTCCTTGCTTCTTTTAATAAATAAAAATTATTTTAAAATCGTAAGGAAACGAAAAAAAAAAAAAAAAAAAAAAAGAAAGAAAAGAAAATGTGATAAGAGAAGAGGAAAAGAAGAAGGAAGAGTGAGGAGAATTAGATGTTGAAGAAGGTGATGTAAGCAAGGAAACAAAATGATTTTGCTCTTTTTATCGGTAGATTTAGGTGCAACACTTCAAAGAATGCTTGGAATGACATTCTCCATCAACTAATCATTCCCGAACTGATATACATACACATCTGTTGATAGCGTTTGCTGCTGGGCGAGAAGAGAATCGGCAACGGTAGCGATGCATTCCCCGTCCCCTTTGCCTGTGTTAGTTATACTTTCTCGGGTACAAATTATCCCGTCCTTCCTTCCTTCCTCTCCTCAACCTCTTGTGGCTTTTGGATTGAGAGGTTGAAAGGTGCGGGAGAACAGTAGCAGCAGTAGAAACAGTAGCACAGTAGCAGTAGCAGCAGGAGAAACAGTAGCACAGTAGCAGTAGCAGCAGGAGAAACAGTAGCACAGTAGCAGTAGCAGCAGGAGAAGGAGGAGAGGTGAAGGATGGACAACGGGCGGCAATCAAGAAATGCCAGGAAAGAGGAGGAAGACAGTGAAGGAGGGATGAAAAACGAAGAATATGAGAAATTTGTGAAATTTCAAAAATTTTTCACGTATAAATTATTAAATCGAGTTTGTTTAAATTCCTTTTTCCTTTTTTTTTTGTTTCTTTGTATATTTTTTTGCTCGAACGTCTCTTGTTGCTTCCTTTTCATCGGTTTATTTATTTATTTATTTATTTTTTTACCGATCAATTTAGATACTTATCAATAAATTTTAAATATTGGGTTAATTGTACCTTTTTTTTATTTTTTTAATTTCTTATAAAGGGATAATTCAGTGGATTCTCCTACGAAAGGAGAAATCACAATTTTGATAATTTTAATAGAAGAACAATAAACTATTTCTGTTTGCTTTCGTCCTCTCTTCATCTCCCAAAAAAAAAAGAAAAAAAAGAGAACGAAAAAATAAGCAAATAATTTTATTGTTCTTCGGAACAATGACTAGTGTAGATAAATAATTACATGCACCATTAAATAAATGGCTAAAATTAAATAACAATAAGTGAATGAAATAATTTAACAAAATATCTTCCATTATCTGTTTCAAATGATATTTATAACCTACAAAACCGGACATATTTCAATAATGTCTTCTGCTTCAAATTAAAATAATTTCCAGTTATTCGTCTATCATTTCAAATAAGAAACGAGGAAATAAAAAAGTTGAAAAAGTGAAAAATTAACGGATTAGATGCGAAATAACGCTTATCACTTCAAATGACATTATCATCTAACATCAAAATGGAGAACAACAACTAACTCTGATAGTATCTTCGACATGAAAAAAAAGGTGCTTTAAAAAAAAAAAAAAAAAAAAAAAGAAAGTGACTTTTTTTTTTTTTTTTATAAATGAGTAGTTTTAGATAGTGCGGTACAACGGAAGAGTAGGAAAAGAAATAAAATGAGCAAATAGTTGAAATTCATAAGATAAGAACATTTAGTCAAAAAATTAACTCTTAAAAAAAATAGCTCATCGAAAGCATAAAAGCGTATGCTAGTTAGTATAGAATACCATCTATTTCAAAATTTCCTCTTTATCGTTTTTCTTTCCATATTAAGTATTATTAATTTATAAATTATTTCATTATTTACAGCATTACACTTTTTAATTATGAATTCTTTTTTCTTCAAGCATTAAAAAAAAAAATTAATGGTAAGAAGTAAAAAAAAAATTCCATTTTTAATTGCTTTTATTATCAAAGCTTGTTAAAATTTAAAATTAAATTATCTTATGAAATATGCAAAAGCTGAATTATCGACTTTTCCATTCATTTAAGGTTTTAATTATTAGAAAAGAAGAAAACGGAAAAATTATATGATACCAACTGGTAAGAAAATAATGAATCGGAAAGTTTTCAATACATCAGTTACTATTGCGAATGATAAAGATAGCATTTGTGATATGTCAAGATTGTTAATTTATCACTATAGCGGTTGTCTGCAAAAGGAAAAACGAACCGTGGTATATGTTTATCACCGAAGCAAATTAGTTGTTTAAAAAAAAAAAAAAAAAAAGGAAAAAAAGTTAGGAATATTACGCGAAGTTAACTATCGGCAATTTTTTTGACTCTGCTCTTTTTAAATTAAATATAAGAAATATTAAACATTTCAGATAAAATTTTTTAACAGGATAAGAATAATAGAAAAATTAGGAAAATGTTTGCAATTTTTTTTTCTTTAAATTGTAAAAAAAATGAGAATTTGTTGTTGAATATCTTTGATATCAATTAAAATATTTGTTTATAGATTATCAAACATTTTCTTGATATCTGAAATATTTGAATTATAAAACAGTTTTAAATGTTAAGCAATCGAAAAGAAAGGACAAATATTTCTACATATAGTATCTGGATTGCAAAAATTAAGATAAATAAGTTTAAATTCTCCCGAAACAATTTAGCTGTCAAAAAAACTGCTTATCACGAATTAATCGTCTTTCCATTAAAATTCTTTGCAACATTCCAATTATGCGGTTTAATGACAAATACAAAGTCTTAGTAAAATAATTAACACACTAATTGACCAAGGACTTTTAATTTAAAAAAATTCAAAAAATCAATGAACCAAAAATTAATACACTAATTTTAATTAAAAAATCAAGGAAGCAAATTTTATGCGATTTTATATATATATATATATATATATATATTATATATATATATTTTATATATATATATAATATATACGATTTTATATATATATATATAATATATATATATGTATATATATATAATACTAGAATTAGAAGCATTGATGAACCGATAGCGGTAGTGAACATATTTATATTGCATATGTGGGAAAATTACCTCGTTGAAGAAATTTTCCATTTGTTAAAGGAACTACTTTTTTGGAAAGGAAAAAGAAAGTGAAAACGCAAATTCAAAAAGTTTTCATTTGATAACTGATAAACGTATGAAAGCGGCAAGAAAAAGAATAAGCATGCTTGATAATTTTTAACACGAAAAATCTGTTATTTAGATGGTAAAATGTACGAGAATAAAATAATGTTTAAATTTAAAAGAAAAGTATCGGTAGCTTTTCTTCTTTTTGGTCAAGTTTTCACTGAATTGTATTTTACGACCTATTTATCAGTCAGCAATGTTTCACACCCACTTTTACAGACCTTTTTAATAAGAGAAAGGAAATATAATTGAAAAAAAAAAAAAAAAAAAGAGAAAGTTGATGTTGAATTTGGCTATTGAAATTTTTCTTTCTTTTTTCATGCAAATGTACGGCGTCCTCATGTCTCTTTTTTCGTTTTATTCAACATCTTTCATTTTTGCACCTCTTTATTTTCATTCATTCATTCAGTTCTTTGATTAGTTTAAAAATCATCTAATAAACTGTTTACTGCTAATTGCTGAAAGGAAAATAATTGTGCAGAGTGATAGTTTGTTCTTAATAAAAATGATTGCTTGAGGATTTATGTAGATTTGAGTTTAATTTCAATAAGCAGTGATAATTTTAGGCATGAAATTTATTAGCAAGTAATTAAATTATTTAGATGTTGTAGCTGGAAAATATTTCTTTACTTTTAGAAATATTAGTTTTAAACATTTGGTCGCTATCATTTTCATCAATATTAAATTTGGAAGTGTTTGACATTACAGTTTCTTTTCCGGAAATCGGTGTCAATTATTATTTTGATTGATATGCAGCTACCTGATAATCTTGGATCATACCACGATAAATCACTGATAAAGTTTGATAATTTTACGAATTGCCGGAAGTGTATGTCAGAATTTTGATGCTGTCAAAATGCAATAATAATTAATTTATATTGCGACTTTGTCGTTACGCATTAAAGGACTTTTTCATTTTTTTTACAACTTTCAATTTAGGAAAGTTTGAATTTCTCCAGTCAGTTTTCAAATTATAATTATAAAAATAATTTAAAATGCAAGAAGATGATAACGTTTTACAATTATCAATTTTATGGGATCAGTAGCATAATCGAAAATGAAGCATTTCTTAATAGGTCTGACATGTGTTTCTCGAAAATCTTTCCCTTTACCTTTGTAATAGTTAATTCAATTCACATGGCAATAAAGTACCGGTATTTTATCATCTTCCTGTATTTTAAATTATGTTTATAATTATTGATAAACATGATTTCATCATCCTACTAAAAAATATTTCCCTTTCGAATCATATGACATGCAAATACTTTAGCGAATTCCACATATCATCAATTCAAGGCCTTCCGAAATGTATTTCGGACAGATGTACCAATCGAACATCGTCGTTACACCGGAATTAATATATGCGAACGGTTTCAAACCGGAACAGTTGATCTCCTAGCAAAATTGTTCAATTCGAAAAAATAAATAAATAAATTCGTTCTAAAAACACTTCAAATTTCATTTTGCTGACAAGTTTTTACGCAGAATGTACTCCATCAGACACTGCTGCTATATAATGTAAGAATAACAATTAATAGATTGTCCTCAGCATCGAATTCCTGAATTTCCGCCTTAATACAATTAATGAAATTCAATGTGATACAAACAATAGCAATTTTTCAAATAAAAATCACATAAACTTCAAATTACTACAATTCTAAGTTTAAAACAATCACAGAAATGCAACCTATTTCGAAATAATTTCAGCACTTTTTTTTTACTATCCATAATTCTAATGCAATATATTGATATACCATGAAACTGATAGGGCAACTTTTGCAAATTATTTATTTCAAACTTGTTTGTAATTAGATTCAAGAACTAAACAAACAAATATACCAATAACTTAAAGTTGAGATTTCCGTTTACCAACAAATAATTTTGCAAGGAGTATGAGTGGAATGTAATGGAATGTAGCCATAACAATCTGTCCTTAAAAATAATTTTTATCTTCTTCAGATCGTATCGATATTTGTCCTTGAGTATTGATGAACCCGACTGAAGTGCTGCTGCATGACAGTGGATATGAAAAGTAGCATAAAAAGTTTGCGACACTTAAAATGAATCTATTCATCTATCTATCCATCGTTCACCACTTCATCTATCAAACACAGAAGACCTCTTTCATCTACCTTCGCAGTTCTTCTCGCCTTTTTGGTCCTCTAGAAGAGAATAGTTACAAGGTATTTCAAGTATAGTCACATATCTCTCTGTTAGCCTAAAAAATAAATTCTTTTTTTTTTAAATTTCTTGCTGATCATTTATGGACTGCTTCCTTTTTTTCTAGTATGTTGCATATTTTTTTTATTTTTTTCTTGGACGAAATAAAAAATAAATAAAAATGGTCTAAAATACAATGCTAAAATTTCAAATGTCTCAGGAATACATTCTGCATAAATCATTTTCGATACAGAAGGTAGAGGAAAAGAATCATGATGGATTTCATTGCAGTATGAAGGAAAAAAAGGAGAAATTACGCACATAAATATGATTTATCATATCGGATTATCATTATCACCAAACTGCATTTATAACGAAATCATCATGATAGTATTCTTTTCTATCATGTGATTTAGAGTTTTATTCTGAAAAATTTCATTTCAGCATATTGAGATCATCACTCTACAAAACTATCTAATATTTAATATGATGATAAAAAAATATCGTTGCAAAAAAGAGAAATTTTATGAAGATTCGAAAAATTTTATCATATCAAATTAGATTACATTTATTGAGAGCCTTATTTTACTGATTTTTGCTAAATTATTGGTAAGTTTTTGCTCCACAATTAAATCAGTTGCTATAAAAAAATAAAAAAAAAAAAACAGAAATTTGAGACAATTACTGGAAAAAAAATTATAAAATTATTCACAAATTTTGATAAAAGTTTCAGTTTGAAATTATTGCCTTCTTCGGTCAGCCAAATATATAACTAATTGTAATTCTGTGAAGAAGTTGAACAAATGATCGACTTACATTCATGCAATTGTCGTTGTATTAAATTATACTGTAACTGATCGAAATGCTCCAAACAAAATGTTTCAATAATCCAATATCCAAATTGAACAAACAATGATCCACTATAGGCCATTAAAAATAACATATAACAGATAGTGTTCAGCATTATCTGTTATTCCGGAAAAATCTTGATCTCGAAATTCCTTATTTATTTATGTTTTTTTTTTTTCTTTTTTTGTTTTATATCACACATACAATCATTAGTTCGAAATTGATCGCGAAATAGTAATCACTGCAATTAAAATGAATGATTTTTATTAAAAAAAAAAAAACAAAAAACGAAAAAAGAAAAAGAAAAATTGTGAAAAAAAAAAAAAAAAAAAAAAAAAAAAGAAAAAAACTAAAAGCAAACAAAAAATATACGCTGATTTTGTAATAAATATTCATTCATTTGCTAAACATTTAATTTTTTTTCATCATATAAATAGAACTTCGACAGAAAAAAAAAAAAATCAGACCTGTTCAATTTATGCAGGATTCATAAATGCTTTCTTTTTCGATATCAATTTTTGTTTTTCTTATTTACTGATATTCTTTTCGGTTATTTCTCATCCAAATAATCAAAATCATTCAAACTGTGTATCGTAATAATGAAATGTATGTGAAACGAACTGCAAAACGAAACATTTTCAATTTTTCACTGAACATTATTTAATGCTTGTCATTGAATAGCAGTATTATCGGTTCGCTAATAATCATAATCATAATCATTATTTAATTAATTAACGCTATCAGTATTTGATAACAGTATTAAACAACTGTGAAAAAAAAAAGGAACGATAATTTGACCAGAAAAATTTAATTGAATCATGAGAAATAAAAGGAAAATAAACATAATCATTTTTTGGAATAAATTAATCGTTGGTTACAAAGCAATTCCCCAGGATTTTAACTAACGATCAAATTCAAAGAAAGCAAAAATTTTGATTTTAATAGAAAATAATAACAACTGTATGATGGATAATTACCTCGCTAAATTTTAATGTTAAATCAATCAATGTGACTTCAAAACATTTGCTCGCAACATGTGCTGTAGATTATACTAACAACCTAAATTTTTATCAATAAAATTGTCTTTTTTAAAAAAGAAAGAGACAAACAAAGACAAAAGAAAAAAAATTAATTTCTAGCTTTTGTCAAGTTCAAAAAGTTCACTGGTCTACCAAGTTTTTAAAATTAGTTCTATGAGTTGCAATTAGAAATAAATAATTTGCGCTACAATATTTTTACATCTGTAATAATATTAAGATTTTGCTATCTTCAATTATCTATTCTCAGTTCCTTCCTTTTGTTTCAAATTAAAGAAAACTGTAATTACCTGACGAAAATTTCCCAATTTTCATCTAAGAAGAAAAGAAGTTGTAAACCACAATTTATCCGTGACATTTCTTATGATAAGAAACAAAAACTTCACTGAACTAAAACAACTACCAATAATTTTTTCTTAATTAAACCTTCGTTTTCAGTTCTTTTTTTTTTTGCCCAATTTAAAAGTATTGAATATGAAATAAAAAATGAAAGAAAAATTGATTCTGACATTGAAAATATAAAACTATGAAGTTTTAAAATTAATTAAAATAACGAAAAAAAAAAGAAACAGGAATGAAAAAGAAAAAAAAAAGAGAGAATGAAGAAAACCATAAAAATAATTTAGTAATGAAAACGGTGTCGCCGATTGAAACGAATGCACCAACACTGTTTTCTTTCTATTCGATCAACCAGTCAAAACTAGCCAAGCAAATTAACCAAACCAGCAACCAATAAAACCGATCATCCAATTATGAAATTTTAAAAAATGATTAAAATAACGGAAAAAAAAACAATGAAGCAAAAACGAAAATGAAGAGAAGAGAGAATGAAGAAAACCATAACAATTTGGTAATGCAAACGGTGTCGTCGATTCAAACGACTACACCAACAGCTTTTCTTTCTTCTTCAGACAAACTTCTTTCAATTCGATCAACCAATCAACCAAACTAAAACCGACAAAATCAATCAACCAACCAACCAACCAACGAAACCAATCAACCAATGGAACCAACCAACGAAAACAATCAACCAAGCAAACCAACCTTTTATTAAATCATTGTCACTTTGTTGAAGAATTTCATTTAACGGTGAACCAACAACCCAACATCAACTACTTACAATGGAATTTAACCGGTATAAAATTTATCTTTTTCTTCTTCTCTCTTCTTTCCACCTTTCTTCGTCTCTTTTTTTTATCTTTTTTCTAGTCTTTGTATTTTGTACAAATCCTTCGACAAATATTTCGGAAGGGAAAAGAACGAAGAAATAAAGGAGCAATTTTATAGTAGGAAAAAATTTATGTATATATATATAAATATATATTTACATATATATANTATATACATATATGTCAAGTGAAATTGTTCGATAGCACTTTGTTTATTCATATTTCTCCTCTTTTTAACACATTTCATTCGTTTCTGGTTAACAGTAATTTCGTGTAAAATTACTATGAAATATGAAATCATTGCAAAAGATTTGATGAGCAAATTGAAAGGAACTAAAAATTTTTAGCTTTTATAAATTAACCTTTTAAATATCATGTAACATTTTGATTTTTTGCAAAAATTCAATTTTCAATTCAATCACTTATAGTGACAGTAAAAATTAATAATAATATTAATAATAATAATAATGAATTATAAACTGCTATAATTGCAATTGTAATAGTTATAATATTAAAATATAGTAAATGTTGATAATAATAATGACGTTGAATAGTGTTATTGTTGTTACTTGATCCCGTAATTCAACAATTGCTGTGATCAACTTACTCTTCTCGATTCTTTTTAAATAAGCCACATTAGCCGAGAAATATGCGATGGATTTTGTTTACACCTTTTCAAACTTGCATTTCATCACTTTGGACATGAAAATAAATCTTGTTCATACTGAATTCATTTCTTGTTTTTCTCTCGAACTTAACAGCATACATTCCTATTGGAAAAGATACCTATCAGCGGAAGCAATCATCCTCTATCAGTTAGTAACGTTGCAGGATTGAACTGGATAATATATATAGATTCTTTTTCTTTTTAGAATGACTGAAAGTAAAAGTTTTCCATTCGTGAAATGGTGAATAATTCAATAATTTAGTTCATCGTTCTTCTCTTTCCTCATTCTTTTGCTTTATTTTTCACTCATTATCCATCCATTGGTGAATATGTTAATATTAAATTATTGCTTTTTTATTTGATTTTTAATGAGTTCTTATTCTTTGCTTTGTTGTTTTCGATTTTATTTCATTTCGCTAGTTTAATAAATTGATATCATGAAAAATCATTCAATTTAGTACATATGCTGATTTTATAGAGCGTCTTTTTTTTTTTTTTTTTGTTTTCTAATTTCTTTCCTTTTTATTCATATTTATTTTTAAGAATTTATTCCAGCAGTATTTTTGATAATAGTTAAAATAAAAATTTTTTTTTGTGTTTCTCAGATGAATTATAAACTTTTTTTTCTTTTATTTTATTTTGTTGCAATGAATAAATAAATCTGTTTTTTGTGTTCACTTTAGGAAGTTACTATCTAAAATAGAAAGGCCATCATAATTAGATGCTAATGATTTTCTTACTGCGCTAGCATTTTACATTATTTGTGCAGATGTTAGTGTCCTGTTCTTTTCTTATCTGCTTTGCAAATTTCAAATTATTCCTTTTCGCTTTTTTATTGTATACTCTTACTAGGTTTTTTTTTTGCAATGTATCGCGATTGCATTTAGTAAAATGAAACTGGGCCAAAAAGCAAGCAGAGAATGAACTCATCATCAGGCTGTTGAAATATTTGTGAAATCACGAGATATGACGATATTTCAATTGTAACTGATTTGAAAAAGTTTAGAAAATCTCAGATTTTGTTATGTTATTCTGACTAGATGATTTTAAAATAGAATATTGTTTTAGTGAATTCCGGTTAATAATGCTTTATTTTTCGAAAAATCATCTGCTATAAATTGTTTAATTTTAATCATGCATTTTTAATTTAATATTTGCCAATCGTTTTTTGATTAATTTTGAGCTGCTAATAAGAATTTCTTAACTACATTGAAAAAAAAAAAAAAAAATAGATGGTTTTTCATTACTGAAAACATCAAGCTTATTACCAAACTGTCCTTATATTTCAACTTATGCAATTTAATAAAAGACGAAGCCTGATTTATTTTTTCCTTCAAATCAAATGCTGTCACCGAAGGTAAAATCTGCTGAAACTTTAATGATTTCGAAATAATGATACCAAAAGTTTTGACAATATTTTATCACTTTGCTGGACAAATATCTATCAGAGGGCAGTGCAACGGTTAATAGAATTTTTCAATATTTAATAATGTAAAAAAATGCCTAGCAAGAAACTAAACTCTCAATATGCTACATTTGCAATGTGACAGATGAAGATGGATGCGGTGGATTCTTTCAATTAACTTTTAATTAATAATTAAATTATACTCATTGAAAATCAAAACACACATATGTGTAATATCGCTTTATCAAGACATGTTAGAGTTATTTCTTACTAATAAAATTTTTAAAAAGTTAATTTTTACACCTGCAAATTATTTAATAGAGCCATTATTTATTACAAGTTACCAATTTCATCTTATTTCAAACAGTTGTTTCTAGCTCAACTTCATTTTTCTTTTCTTTTTTTTTTTTTCATTTTGTTTAAACTAAAATCAGATTAAAGGCCGCCCAATTTTGCCTATATATATATCATTTGAAATGTTTCCAAGTTCGACTTTCCCGATCTGTAATTGATGGAAAGTCCAAACAACAAAATATCCTGCTAGCTAATTTTTCTACAATCCACATGGACGAATGAGAATCCTTCCGTAGTTCATTGACCAATTCAATAAATTTTATAGATTAAAAAAAAAAAAAAAACGGAAAATTATGTAATTCTGAAATTTTCAAATTTCAAAACAAAATACTAATAGAGAAAATCTTTTTTTTTTTTTCCGCAAGTAAACTTCAATGATTATAATAAATATAATGAACAAATAAATTATTGAAAATAATTGGTTTGAAAAAAAAAAAAAAATTAATCCTTATTGCTTATAATTTGACATTGTTGAAAATTTTTTCAACAATTAAAACATTGAAGTGGAATGAATGGTTTTAAAATTTATTTATGTACAAATTCAAAAAGAATTTCTGCGCAGATTTTAAAAATATACCTAAACACGATACAAATACATACATTCTGGATCGACACAGATGCTTTCATCCCGTAATTTTAACAACATCTTGCGAAAAGCTAAAATTCAATGGACGAAAATTTCCGTTGTACTGAACAGCTGTCAATTTCTCGATCAACTCGAGAAATTTTTCTGATTTAAAAATTTTCATCTTCCCCTTCTTCTTTTTCTCTGTTCTTCTTTTTTTTTTTTTCATGTTTAGCGTTTTAAGTTCTTTCATAAAATACCATTAAGAAACATTTAAGTTCTTGAACATAAAATTTCAATAATAATGACAATATATGCGGATATTTTCGTTTTTTTTTCTTGGTGTTAAATAATTTTAATAAAAAGTTTTGTGCATATTTTTATAGTTTCCTTTCCTTTTTTTTCGTTTTTTTTTTTTTTTTTTTTTCTTCAGTAAAAATACGCATTAATTTAGGAAACAATGATTTTATTTGCTGGAATGAAGTTGTAATTTAATTACCAAGCTGTGTAATATTTTTTTCAGTACATGTTTAATTATTTATATGTTATTTAATTAAGATAGGTGAATAAATAAGTGCATCGTTGCTCAAATATGTTACCTGATTTTTGTTATTATACTTTATCTTCTTTTTTTTTTGTCATGACTCTTTTCCTTTTTACTTTCTTTTTCTTTATGAAAATTTCAGTCAAAACTTTATTGCAATAAATTTTCATCATAAATTTTATTACAATTTTAATTGCTGCATGCAAATATGCTTTACTCAAGCTATAGTAATATTTAATTTTTAAAAATTTCTGCTATTATAAGAAATTGAATATGAACTAAAAAAAAAGTAAAAAAAAAAAAAAGAAAGAATTAAATAAGATAAAAATTATTCGGCATGTGGTTTATTTTGAAAAATAAACGAAATAATGAGAGAACAAGGGGGGAGAGAGAGAGAGAAAACGAAAAAGAAAGGTTTCGAAAAAGTTTTGATAGTTTTCAGCTGTTGCTTCATTTTCAAAGTTTGTTTGCCCACCCACAGTCCTTTCATACTCGTTATTTTCATCCAGGCTTCTTCAACTTCTCTCATCTCATCTTGCCATCATCATCATATCCACCTATCATCCAATCTGCTCATTATCTAAATTTTCTTAATTCTATCAATTTTTACTTGAATCATCTACTTTTTTTTTTTTTTTTTTTTTACTAATTTTCATTTTCATTTTGTTTTTTTCTTTTTAAATTATATGATCTACGAACTTCATTGCTATCATTTTTCTAGAAAAATACCAACATAGCTATTGACATGTTTGCAATTTTCATCCTCCTTTCTTAAATTTCTTTTTTTTTTTCTTCCCTTTACCTCCTACATCTTTCTCCTTCAACTTCCAACTATATAAATTATGACAAAAGGAAGTGAGTAGTTCTAGTCTGTGAGACTATAATACGAATAAGTTCATTGTTAAATGTTAATTAGCCAAGCTAAATGCTACTGATAAGTGGGTATTTGATATTGTTTACTTTTTTTTTTTTTTTTTTTCTGATCATACTGATAAAAAAGGAAAGATTTTTTCTTTTCTTCTTTTTTGATTATATAAATGGAAATGAATGAATTATATGCTGACAATCTGAAATCTTCATAACTTTAGTAAGATGAAAAAAATGTAAAAATTTCATGTTTTGCATAAATATCATAGCAATGATAGTGACTCTTTCAAGAAATGCTCCATAATTCGCTATACTTATTTATTTGCGTCAAAATATTAGTAAAAATTCGAATTTCAGCATTATTTAAGCAACGATAAAAAATGCCCTGAAGAAATTTCTTCACTAGCATTAAACCAATTAATCAAATTTTGGTAAATTAATTGGTCAGTTAAGATATTTTAAGATTTTTTCCAAGCGGATGTGAGAATAATTAATTAAATTTAGTTAAATGATCTCAAAAATTTTTACTATTTTTTACTCTTTACAAATTCTTCTTTTCTTTTTTTTTTCTCACTTTGCAGAATGGGATCACTCTTCGTTCTGGATAATCATCCATCAAAAATCTCGTGTGCGTCATAGTTTTCGTTTAAATTAGTAATTTTACCAAAATCCGAATAATCCATTAGTTGTAAACAAAGAAAAAAATTTATAATTAGCGGACGGATAACGGACTGAAATTTTAATCTTCATCGATCGTTATCGCGAAATTATTTTAAATTTTATTTTTTATTAATTGGAAAATAATTACGACAAAATTCGTAAAATTTATCAATTAATTTATTTTTGTGAAAGAAATAGAAAAATTAAATTAACTCTAAAAATTTAGCATGCAAAACATGTAGATGCGTTCAAAATATTTTGGAAGTGTAAATAATCCATTAAAATGATGAAGTTTAAGATGAATTCTGATTGTATGGTGTGACCGGCGACCGGTGAGCGACTAAATTCCGAATGATTGTGGAAAACAGTGTTAGTTATATTCCTTAATTCCACATTACCAAAATATAATAGAATATATTCTTGATATTGTAATAAATATGAAACTAATCATTAAAATGACATTTTTTTCCTGCACATCGACTGGAAAGTATAATAAAATTTAATGAATTTTTGAGCATATTATTATCATTCATGACAGGCTTCTGATAATTTTATATTTCCGAATCGTTTATCATATCATATCACATCAAAATGCACCAATATTATATTTTTATTTTAAGTCAGAAAAGTTCCTTTATTTCATTTGATACTGTAAAATTTTAATCGAACGCATGAAACATATGCATATAAAATAAGACTCATATGCAGCGCAAATTAAACAGTTTTAATAATTTATAGTTTTGATATGTTTTTTTTTTCTTTTATTTTTAAATTATTTCACTATACAGCTGAAATAATGCATGATAATTCATTCAACTTACTCATTTTAAATAATGATGGTTTCTGTAATTGATCATTTTTCCTTTTTTTTCTTTAGATTTTTTTTTTTTTTTTTTTAGTTTTTGACATTCATCAATTATATGATGTTGTTTCAAATTTTTAGATAACATTGTTTGATTTAGAGATGAAAAACTTGAAATTTATGAAGAAATTAGCACGCTCTCATTTTTGATCTTTGTTTATTTTGAAGAACAAAATACAAAAAAAAATTTACTACATTTAACTTTTAAAGTTAGGAACAGTAATTTACCATCATCACGAAGAAAAAAAGCACATTATTTACAGAATTCCTACAAATAAACAAAAAAATCTAGATATGATTAATTGCTGCAAAATATAAATCAAATAAACTTAATCTTTTATAATTTTATTATACAAT